>VMDO01000563.1:203355-285365 GCA_007922755.1 Pedetes capensis | reverse complement strand
TTTTTTTTTTTTTTTTTTTTTTTTTTTTTTTTTTTTTTTTTTTTTTTTTTTTTTTTTTTTTTTTTTTTTTTTTTTTTTTTTTTTTTTTTTTTTGGTTTGTTTGTTTGTTTTGTTTTGGTACTTGGAGGAAGAACCCAGGGCCTTGCACCTACTTTGCAAGTGCTCTACCACTGAGCTATACCTCCTTCACTGGCACATTTTTTATTTTTTTATTTTGCATCAAAGTCTCTTTAAGCTATACAGGCTGCCTCTGGCCTCAAACTTGCAATCCTCCTGCCTACATCTCCTGAGTTTCTGGGATATGCCCAGTGGGGTGCACCACTGTGCCCAGCTCTCTTTTGCTACTTTCAACCCAGTGTTGAGTAGTTACAACAAATACAATATGGCTGCAAAAAACTAAAATAGTTGCTATCTGGCATTTTACTAAAACTATTTGCCAACCTTTGCTCTACAAGGGAAGAAAGTTCTCTCACATACATAATCTCATTCAATCCTAGAGAGGTAATGAGAGCCAGTATTCATATTCCCATTTTATAGATGTGGAAACTGAGGTTCAGACAAGTCATGAGGCTCACTCTGCACTTGCCTCAGGAGTTTCACGAGATGTCAGTGTGAAATCTCCCTTGAACAGACACTGTGAGCACTTCCAAGGAAACAGACACAGTTCCTAGATTAGAACTTGTATGCACAAGTGCATACCCACATGAACATGCACACACTGCGGTGAGCACACTCGGGAATTCATGATGCATCAACCTTAGCAAACCAGGGCAGGTGGGGGGAAGGATTGATGATTCCCCACACTGCACTTTTAAATGAATCTCCTGAATCTCCTTAAATGATGCTCCTGTGATACCAAGGAGAATACAGGGCCCGCGCACCCGGCTATTTCCTTCTCAGGGGTGTGCAGGTGGAGTTAGGACGGAAGGTCCAGCCTGCAGTCATGTGAATGTCCGTCACATGGAATGAATCCCTCTCTCGTGTTTGCTCCAGCAATGTGAAGACAAGTGGGGACACTTGTGTGCCCTGGCCGACTTCTCTCTCGCCCTGGCTGAAAGCATACAGGAGATCAACAAGCATTCATTCAACAATTTTGAACTCCGGATTGGTGAGTAGCCATTCAAGTGGAGCCCCTCAGTACTGACTGTCTCTGCTGCATCAGCCCTTCACATATCCTGGGCATCAATCCTGTAAAATTCAGGAGACTTAGTGTGACCTTGACAAGGACAGGCACAGGGACAGCTCAGGGCTTTTGGAATTACTTCTCACTCGGAACTCTAGATGCAGGGGCAGGATTCTGGCTTGTGGGAAAATACAAAGCAAACACTAAGCTCTCTCTTCACCATCCTTGTCTAGAATCCTACCCACCCATGAAAGATCCTTCTTACACAGGTCGCTGATGACCTAAGAATCATTTCATTCAACTCCCATGTTGCTCAAAGCTGGTGGTCAATGTATTGCTCTCCAGCTTTTCTGGGTAATGCCTTCAGGCAAAAGCAGGATTCTGTTCCTGAGGGGGTCAAATGCTGTACTGAGCCAAGGACAGGTAGAGACCTCACAGCTCATCACTCACTCCTGCAGCTCACTCTCCTTCGGGCTTAGGGACACCCATGTGCAAATCAGCAACCCAACAATAACCATTGCAACTGAATAATAATACTTTATGTTTGAACAATTTGCCAATTCCTTCTGATCTCTGCGGAGCCTCCAGAGTCTTGGAAAGCCCAGTCTTCTATCTGTGTAAACTTGGGCCCAGAGAAGGGGAGTAACTACCCTAACATCACACAGCCAAAGAGTCACAGCAGCAGCAGCTCCCTGGAGCCTGACTCTGAATGAATGACATTCAGTCTGCAAAGGAGTAGTTTAAGTTTTGCCACTGTCCCTGCATTGTAGACATCCTCTGGCTGATGTGTCATTTTGCTTCGTTAGGTTCTCCCTTAGCAGCTTGCAAGAAAAAGGGTCAAGAAATACCAATATCTGACTTGTCGGATCTAAAGAATGCCCCATGCCTTTGTTCCTTGGGATAAAAGAAGCTATATTTTATGGTTTTGATCTGTGGATGGGACGTTCAGGGCTTGTTCCCACATCTTCCATCAATTCCCCATGTCTCTTCTGCAATCATTGACTACACAATTAAACCAGGAGCGAAAAGAGAGCTTTAGCCCTGAACAGAGAGGTATTTGAAGTAAATTCCAAAGACGTGGCTGAGATCAGGGCTAACCTTTGGCATGATGTATTAAACTGCTACCACTGTTTCATTGATTTCAGAAGTTACAAACTTTATATCCCAACTGGATTGAGCATCTCAATTTGTGTTTCATGTCTGCTATAATCAGCTCTCTGACTTTGGGCAAGACATTTAAACCCTCCGAGGCTCAGTTTTCTCATGTGTAAGCTGGATGTTACATTATCACTTCTCCTGCCTCCCAACCTCTTAGAGCTCACCTGAGAATCAAATGGCACAGTGATGCTCAAAGTACTCTGCAGATTCTTTTTCAGTACTTGGAGATTGAACCCAAGGCTCCGTATATGCTAGGCAAGTACTTTATCCATGAGCTGCAACCCCAGCCATTTTTTTTCTTTTTTTGAGATGGAGTTTTCTAAGTTGCACAGGCTGTCTCTGGCCTCAAACTTGATGTCCTCCTGCCTCAACCTCCCAAGATACAAGGATTACAGGCATGTGTCATGGGGCTCAGCTTTGCTCTGAAAATTTTAAAGAGCTAACCAGCAATGTGATTACCATGCATTCTGCTGTGTGTGTGTGTGTGTGTGTGTGTACGCATGCATACATGCTGCCCTTGCCTCTGACTAGAATAATCTTCAGATATCTGCATGGCTAAGCCTATCACTTCCCTCAAGTCTTTGCCCAAAACATATTTCCTAACTGCCCTACTCCAAAATGCATGCCTGCTCATCTTTCCCTCTCCCTATACCTTGATTGTGACTGGGGTTTAGCTCAGTTGGTAGAGTGCTGCTCTGTACTCTCTAAGACTGTGAGTTCAATCCTCAGCACCGCATAAATAAGAGAAGGGCATGGCAGCCCACTCCCAATACAATCCCAAAACAATCTTCCATTGAAAACCCTATGAACAGCAGAGAAGCACTGACATAGTGCCAAGCATGGCAGAGTGTCAGGTAGTGTTTCATTCTGTTGTACATAGGGTCACTATGAGTTAGACCTGACTCGATGGCACCTAATAACAACCACATGCCCTTGATTGACTTTGCTCTTATTGTTTGACAATATTATATTACGTATTTTTTAATTATTTTCTTTTTCCCCAGAAGAAAGTAGGCTCCATGAGAGGCAGGGCTACGTCTCCTTGCTTTCCCCTCATCTCCCACATCGTAGTTGCCCTACTCAGTGTTTGCAGAATGATAAAATTCTAAGTCTGTTGGAGGAGACAGACAGGCCCACTAACACGTCGCATGAAATGCTACCACTTCTGAAAGGGACATCTAGGCTTTCTACAGGAGGCATAGCAATTATCTTTAAAAGCATTTGCCAAATGAACTATGGGGTTGAGAGAAAGAAAGAATCCAAGCAGAAAGAAAGGTAGGACTAAGGTGGCAGTGACTGGCAGGTGAGGGGAACAGGCAGTGCCGTGTGGCATTGTGCAGGGGAAGGGAGGGGTGGGGATGAATGAAGCTGGAAGGCAGGCAGAAGCCACAGGGGAGAAGCCCAGGATCATGACCCTCAGCAGCACTGGCTCTATCTGAAAGAGTGGAGGAGACCTGGGCGATATTAAGCAGGCTGTACCTGGAGCAGATGGGCCAGTCAGAAAACCCTTCCCCTCCTGTAGCAGTGGGGACCATGGGCTGCAAGAGGACAAAGGGAGAGACAAGGAGACCCAACAGGACCCAGGGAATGTGCTGAGCACCGGCTGTAAACAGGAGAAGCAGCTCTGCTCAGGTTCTCCGAGCACTGTGTGGGGAGCAGCAGGAGATCCCCAGGTTCCGACTCCTGCTCAGTGCTTTGATCATCCCACGGGCCACAACAAAGCAGTGTGCAGTGTGGAAACAGTGATCCCATTGTGTCAAACGCACTGTGCCATGGCTTTAACTTGTATCATCTCATAGAAACTTCCCTATGTTATTTCCTCTTGACATATGGGAAAATTGTTGTTGTTATTAGGTGCTGTCGAGTCGGTATCTGACTCATAGCGACCCTCATAGGGTTTTCAATGGCTGACTGTTTCGGGATTGCCTTGGGAGTGGATTGCCAGGTCCTTCTCCCATTTTTGCAGTGCTGGGAATTGAACTCGGGACCTCAGAGATTGCAGCGCAGCATTTTACCAACTGAGCTAAATCCCAGTCCATATGGGAAAATGGGGTCCAAATAAGTTACCTAACTGGCCCAGGATATATATCTAGTAAGGGACAGAGGCAGGATGTTGTTGGTGCAGTTCATCCACAGATGTGGCCCATGTGGTGGTCACTTCTCAGGTAGGTCCAGATGCCTGGCTGCCTGCTT
This sequence comes from Pedetes capensis, assembly GCA_007922755.1. Classification (NCBI taxonomy): domain Eukaryota; kingdom Metazoa; phylum Chordata; class Mammalia; order Rodentia; family Pedetidae; genus Pedetes; species Pedetes capensis. The sequence continues at coordinate 280,891 of VMDO01000563.1, read as the reverse complement.
CTCTCCCTTATCTCATCTTCCTTTGCTTTGCTCACAGGCATCAGCCATGGCTCAGTGGTAGCTGGTGTGATTGGCGCTAAGAAACCCCAGTATGATATTTGGGGCAAAACTGTGAACCTGGCAAGCCGAATGGACAGCACGGGGGTGAGCGGCCGGATCCAAGTCCCAGAGGAGACCTATCTCATCCTGAAGGACCAGGGCTTTGCCTTCGACTACCGAGGGGAGATCTACGTGAAGGGCATCAGTGAGCAGGAAGGAAAAATCAAAACGTACTTTCTCCTGGGAAGAGTCCAACCCAACCCATTCATCTTGCCCCCGAGAAGACTGCCCGGGCAGTACTCCTTGGCCGCGGTTGTCTTGGGCCTTGTTCAGTCCCTCAACAGGCAAAGGCAGAAGCAGCTACTCAACGAGAACAACAACACAGGCATCATCAAGGGCCATTACAACCGGCGGACTTTGTTGACACCCAGTGGGTCAGAACCTGGAGCCCAAGCCGAAGGCACCGACAAACCTGATTTGCCATAAAAGCATTTTCTTTGCGTTTCTTTTTTTTTTTTTTTTTTGTATTTCTTTTATATATAAAATAAATATACTAATAAAAAGGTTTAATTTTTTTTAGAACCAGGATGGTTTCATTGGCCTTTGAATGCCCCAGATCAAGGACATGACTTGACGCATTCTTCAATCACAAACATTTTTTGGTCATTTATTTTTTTTACAAGACCCATGGGGAAGCAAAGATAAATAAGAGGTAGTTTCTGACTTTGAAAGGTTCACAACTCAGTTGCAAAAAGGGACATGTGAACAGAGAATTGATATAATTGGATCCTCAATAACAACCTCTACTTTTTGAGCATTTGTCATATGCCAGGTCAGGTGTCAAATTCTTTACATAATGACCTCCTGGCATCTTTACAATACCTGTGCAGTCAATATACCAGTATCTGTTGAGCACCTGTAATGTACCTATCCTGTCTTATGCTCCAGAGAAACCCTGGTAAATGTGTTTCCCTCATAGAGAAAATATTCTGGTTAGGGGTAATAGATAATATTCTTGTAAAGCAATACATGAATAATCTACTTTCAGATAAGGATAGAAGCAATAAAGTTAAGTGAAACTCTTGAGATAAAGAATTTAAGGAAAGGTATTTAACTGGAGTCACCGGCAAAGGCTTTTTGAGGATATGATGTTGAAGATTAGTCCTAAATAATACAAAAGAGGAAGCCCCTAGTACCTGGGGCTTTGAAGTGATTCAAAGAAAACAAACATAAACTGCAAAGGTCCTGCAGTGGGTTCAAGCCCAGGATGTGGAGGATCGATTGAAAAATCAATGGGTGGATGACATATTATAGGCAGGTCCCCAGGTTCTTGGGGAAACCACATCATACCCACTTCTCTCTTGACCACAAAACTGCAAGGAAAGTGGCACCCAGATAAAAAAGCTCAAAAAACTAAAGATCACATAGTTAGGACTATAGGTCCATAAAACTGACTGCTGTAACAAATGACCACCAAGCTTAGTGGCTAAAATACAATAAAAGATTGGTTTCTTTTTCATATCCTATTGGGTGTGTGGCATGGGGCCATCAACACAATGGTTTTGGAACCAGCCACCTTCAACTGAGGCATTAGAGTCTTCTACTGGGTCCTCTATATCCAAACAGCTGAAGAGACAATAAGGAAAGGAGAGAGAATCACTCAGAAGCTCTTAGACATGAGAACTGGGAGTTGCCTCCATGGCTGTTCTTTCCCATCTTGCTGCAAGGGAAGCTAGGGGATGGTTTCCATGTCTCCTCACTAAAAGGCAAGTGCAATGTAATGGATAGCATTGCCTCTGCCACAAGAACTTACATCTGTCTAATGCAAAACCCATGTGTGTAAACACTAAACTATTCTGGTAAGGGCTGGGTTGAAAGGACAAGATTTAATAGAAGTTTGGAGTCCCAGTGACTCTCTAAATCCTTGAATCTAAACAGCAGCCAACTTAAAAGAAACTTAGCTCCAAGTTATGAATCCATAACACATATGCTCTCAGAAAAATACAAACCTGAGGTATCTCAGGTTGCCCCACCCACAACAGAAGGAAACAAAGGTACTGAGGTATTGGTGGGCACTGAACTTCGAGCCATGTTTGGAATGCCTTTTGCTCTTGGAAACCATGTGAACATCAAAGAAACAATGAGGACCCAATGGCATGTGAAGAGGATATCAAACAGAAATACTCCTGTATTAGTCAGTTTTCCCCTGCTGCGACAAAATACCTAAGAAAAACAACTTAAAAGAGGAAATACTTGTTGTGACTCACAGTTTTGGCCCATGCTGGCTGTCTCCATTTTTCTAGGCCTGTGGTGAGGTGGTGCATCATGGTGGAAGGATGTGTCAGAGCAAAGCTGCCTGCTTCATGGTGGCTGGAAAGCAGAGAGAAAGAAGAGGCCAAGGACAAGATGTTGTTGTTAGGTGCCCTCCAGTTGGGTCCAACTCATAATGACCTTCAAGTTGGGTCCAACTCATAATAATATAATAGGGTTTTCAATTGGCTGATTGTTTCAGGATTGCTTTGGGAGTGGATTGCCACATCCTTCTCCCATTTTTATAGTCCTGGCGATGGAACCCGAGTTCTCAGAGAGTGCAGAGCAGAGCTCTACCAACTGAACTCATCCCCAGCCCTATACCCCGCAAAATCATGCCTCTAGTCACCTACTTCATCCCATCCACCTTCCACAGTTTCTACCTGTCCCCAGTAGTCCATTCAATCATGAATCGATCAATGGATTGATCCATTGATTAGATCTATACTCTCATGATCCAATCACTTCCCAAAAGCCCCACTTCTGAACGTTGCACTGGGAACCAAGCTTTCAACCCTTGATCCTTTTGGGGGACACTTCACATCCAAACCATAACACCTCAGTTAACTATAAAGTCCTCTGCCAATGCCAGGGCCTCTTATAATCTTCCCAGACTCTGAGAATCCCAAGGTAGAAAAGCCCTAAGAGGCATTCAGTCCAACCTACTGAGGACATTTAAACAAGACAAAGCTCAGTGTGTGCTGAGATTTGGAACCACAGGACCCTGGAGATAGGGAGATGAAGCAGATAAACTGGGAGCTGGGAAACAACCCAAGCAAAGAGGCTGGCCTTGGTAAAAGCAGCCAGGCTCTGCAGTCACAGTATCTAATAGAGAGAACTTCATGAGGGTCATCAAGATTTGAGCTATTTCAGAGAATAGGGCCCATCTTAGTCCACGGGCAGTGTTCAGCAGAGATCCCAGTAAGCAGATGAGCCATGGAGAGCTGGATCCAGCTGCGGGGTGGGGGGCTACCCAAGGCAGGCTTTGATCCTATACTTTGAGCTGGGACTCAGGACAAATCCCCTGGACAAGAAGTATAATGTGGTCTTGAGCAAGATCCCTGTGCAGAAAGTAAGACAGGAAACATCAGTCCTGTTGATGCTGCCCATGTTGGCATGATGGTGAGGCTGTTACTGGGACACTTCTTCTAGAATCTGTGCCTGACTGAGCAATGTCAGGTTTTGAGATATAGCATGTGGGGAGACAGACACTCATTCCTGGGTCTGGGAAGTGTGGCTTCATGCAGGTCTTCAAACAGAAGCAAGGGTGCAAGAAGGGGCTGAGGGTCCCTATCTGATCAACAAATACTCTGCCAAGTGGGCAGCTGGTCTGGGCTCCAATTCACACACCCTTAAAGCACTGAGTCCCTGACCTGTCAATCAGCCCATTCACCAAGACCAGCAGGCGAGCAGGCTTTCCTTACTGAGGATGAAAGGACAGGAGACAAGATGCAGCAAACTGGCTTGTGGTTGAAAAGCTAAGAGACAAGCCTCCTCCTGGTGCTAGTACGCCCTGGAGCAGATAATAAAAGCAGAGCCTCCTTGAAATTAGAGGGATGTTTTTGCTTACCCTACTCTTAAGGTGGGCTGGGATTTAGCTCAGTAGGTAGAGTGCCGTTCTGCAGTCTCTGAGGTCCCGAGTTCAATTCCCAGCACCACAAAAATTGGAGAAGGACCTGGAAATCCACTCCCAAGGTAATCCTGAAACAGTCAGCCATTGAAAACCCTATGAGGGTTGCTATGAGTTGAATACTGACTCGATGGCACCTAACAACAACAATGACTCTTAGGGTGCATTCAGCTCATTTATTAAAAGAACTCAGAGTGTCAAGTGGTTTCTAGGCCTGGTATAACTCAGAAACTAGCCTGGCATAGAATTGCAGCCAAAGCCACGGACCTCATCCTTTTCCATCTGAACTCTGCTTTCAAGATCTGATATTTGATCTTAAAAATCTCAAGGATCAACTCCTGCAGAGAGATCCTGCAATGCTGAAATACAAGAAGAAACACATAATAGAGGGTGGTTTAGTCTATGTTTGGGCCTCATAGAAAAGCTTTCTCAACAGCTCTACACTCTTGACCTAATCTTCTGGGTATATGGCAGGTGGTAGATGCCCTCTGCCATTTATCTGCCTGTGTAGCGAAGACACTGTCTCATGAGATAAGCACAGCCGGAGAACAGGTAAGGTATCTACAGCATTTGTCCAAGGGCTGGGTTTGGGAAGCTGCTGGAGAACAGGTAAGGTATCTACAGCATTTGTCCAAGGGCTGGGTTTGGGAAGCTGCTGCCTTGCCATCTGCCACCCTATAAAGCCAGAAGGATCACCCTGAGCCAGAGATGTCCCACAACAGCTTCACCACTGCCTACTCCTTTAGGAACCAGGTGATTGCCGCAGCTCCCCACTGGGACTAAGGAGTATGTTGTCACCTCCATTGGACAGATGAGGAAACTGAGGCATAGAGTGCCTGAGCAGCTCACCCAAGGTCTCACGACTAGAAAATAGTGATACTGGGATTCACAGGTAGAGGGCCAGGCTCTGCCCTAACCACCACTGCCCAGCCCTGAGGTGGAGGATATCATTCACCCAGCCCCACTGCAGCCCTGGTAAATAGGGAGCTGCTACAGGCTGGAGGGCTGGGATTTAGCTCAGTTGGTAGAGCGCTGTGCTGCAGTCTCTGAGGTCCCGAGTTCAATTCCCAGCACTGCAAAAATGGGAGAAGGACCTGGCAATCCACTCCCAAGGTAATCCCAAAATAGTCAGCCATTGAAAACCCTATGAGGATCACTATGAGTCGGATACTGACTCGATGGCACACAACAACAACAACAACAAGGCTGGAGCAGCAGCCACAGAACAGCCCAGATCCCTGTACTCATTCCCTTCCCCCGGTGGATCAAACAACTGTCACAGTTATTTTTGTGTGTCTGCTATAATGTAAAAAAGGGCAGGAAGTGCTGGGCTGAGAGTGAAGAGGCTATTTCTTGTCCTCTACCACTCCCCTGTTTGATGTTGAGCAAGCAGCATGAACCCTACATACCTGTAAGGTTTGTAAAGAAAGCTGTCACCAAGTTAGAATTCTAGAGCTTTCAGATTTGAGATATATAGTAAACATGTCCCATACTATGAAACACCCCAGGGTCTGCAACAGTTCATAGTAATTGAACCCACTAATAACAGTGGTTACAGGGCTGTCATTAGAGGATAGGTTTCAACTGAACTTCCAGACTAAGACAGACTAGGGAGAAGTTCTTTGTATATTCTAGAAATTGGTCCTCTGCTAAATGTATAGGATGCAAAGATTTTCTCCCATTCTGAGGGCTCTCCCTTTATGCTGTTAAATTTTTCCTTTGCTGTACAGATTTTTAGTTTTATATAATCCCATTTGGTGACTAATGGTGTAGTTTCCTGGGCTATTTGAGTCCTGTTAAAGAAGTACTTGCCTATATTTATGTATTGGAGAGCATTCCCTATGCTTTCTTGTAGTAGTTTTAAGGTTTCCAGTTCTATGTTTAGCTCTCTGATCCATTGGGGATTGATGTTATACAGATTGAGAGATATGGATCTATTTTCATCCTTCTGCATATGAGTATCCAATTTTCCCAACACTATTTATTGAGTAGGCTGGCTTTTCTCCAATGTATATCCTGAGCTCCTCTGTCAAATATCAGGTGGCTGTAGTTGTGTGGGTGTATACCTGGGTCTTCAATTCTATTCCATTGATCTTCTTGCCTGTTTTTGTGCCTGTACCAAGCTGGCTTTGCTACTATCTCACTGGAGTATAGCACTGTTTCAGCTACTTAGGATTATTTTGGCTATATGCAGTCTTTTGTGCTTCCATACCAATTTTAGTATTTTTTTTCTATTTCTGTGAAGTATATCATTAGAATTTTGATAGGTACTGCTTTGAATCTGTAGATTGTTTTTGGTAGTATCACAATTTTCACAATATTAATTCTTCTGATCCATGAGCAAGGGAGGTCCTTTCATCTTTAGTATCTTTTGCTATTTCGTTCTTTAATGTTTTAGAAGTTTGCATTTTAGAGGTCTTTAGAGTCTTTAGATTAATTCCTAAATATTTAATTTTTGGTGGGCTATTGTGAATGGGATTATTGTTTTGATTTCATTCTCTTCCTGTTTATTGTTGGTATAAAGGAAAGCTATTGATTTTTGAGTGTTAATTTTGTATCCCACTACTTTGCTGAAGGAGCTAATTAGATTTAAGAGTTTTCTAGTAGAAATTTTAGAATCCTTTAGGTATAGGATCATGTCATCTGAGAATAGGGATTGTTTGACCTCTTCTTTCCCTATCTGTATTCCTTTCATTTCTTTCTCTTGCCCAATTGCTATAGTCAGGATTTCAATGACAATGTTGAATAAGAGAGGACAGATTGGACATCCTTGTCTTGTTCCTGATATTAAAGGGAATGCTTTCAATTTTTCCCTGTTTAATATGATGTTGGCTAAAAGTTTGTCATATATGGCCTTTATGATGTTAAGATAAGTTCCTCATATGCCCAATTTCTTTAATACTTTTATTATGAAGGGATGTTAAACTTTGTCAAAGTCCTCAGCATCAGTTGAAATTATCATGTAATTTCTGTCTGCAAGTCTTTTAATATGTTGAATTACATTAAGTGATTTACACATATTGAACTAGCCTTGCATTTGTGGGATGAACCCCACCTGATCATGGCATATGATTTTTGTGTGTGTGTTGCTGTATTCTGTTCGCAAGAATTTCATTGAGGATTTTTGCATTGGTGTTCATCCAGAAAGTTGATCTATAATGTAGTTCTCTTTCTTTGTAGTGCTCATAACTGGTTTTGATGTCAGGGTGATACTGGCTTTGTAGAATGAATTTGGAAGTATACTTTCCCTTTCTACTTTGTGAAATAATTTGAGAAGGATATGCATTAATTCTTCTTTAAAAGTTTGATAGAATTCATCTGTGAGCCCATCAGTACCTGGGCTTTTCTTTGTTGGAAGGTTTTTCATTACTGCCTCTATGTCATTGGTCGACATAGATCTGTTCAATTTGCTTATGTCCTCAGGATTTACTTTTGGTAAGTCACACGTGTTAAGGAATTTATTAATTTCTTCTGCATTTTCATTTTGGGGAGGAGTACAACTTCTCAAAGCAGTCCTTATTTCATTAAATTTTTGTATTGTCCTTTTAGTTTTTATTTTATTAATTTCTGCCTTGATCCTAATTATTTCTTTCTGCATACTCCTTTTGGGGTTGGCTTGTTATTGACTTTCTTGTGCTTTGAAGAGTAATATTAATTACTGATGTAAGCACTCATGGCTATGAACTTCCCTCTTAGAACTGCATTTGCCTTTTGCTGCAAATAGATTTTGGTAGGTTGGGTTTTTATCTTCATTTAATTGAAGGAACTTTTTAATTTTCTTTCTGACTTCTTCAATGACTCCTTAATCATTCAGAAGTATATTATTTATTATCTATATATTTGTAACATTTCTGAAGTTTTTGTTGCTTTGGAGTTCTAGTTTTATTCCATTGTGATCTGAAAAGATATGTTGGATGCTTTCAATTTTTTGTATTTGTTGAGTTTATTTTTGAAGACTAATGGCGGTCTATTTTAGAAAAAGTTTCATGTGGTGCTGAGAAGAATGTGTATTCCTTATCTTATGGCTGGAATATTCTGTATACATCTGTTAGGTCCAGTTTGTCTATGATGATATTGTTTAAGTCCATCATTACTCTGTCAGAAATTAGTATAGCTAAGCCTGCTTTATTTTTTTATTTATTTATTTTTTTGTTTCTACACACTTGGTATATTGTTTTCCAGCCTTTCATTTTCAGAATTTCTGGTCTTTGTTGAATAAGTCTCTTGATTCCCACATATCAAAGATTTTTATGTTTTTAATCCAATTGTCCAATAAGTACCTTTTGAATGGTGAAGTATGATCATTTACATTTGGAATAATTATTGAAAGGAGTTTGGTACCCTGTATCATTTTGATGTTTCTGTTCTTTGTTTCATAATTAGATTTTGTGTTCATGAATTCTTCTCATGTCTTTTGTTTATTCCTTTGGTCTTGCATTTGGGCTTATCTTGCTTCTTCCATATGTAGCATTGCTTTAAGAATCCTCTGCAATTCTGGCTTGCTGGTCATGAATTGCTTTAACTTATCAATATCATGGAATGTCTTGTACTCTCTATACATTTTAAAAGATGACTTTGCTGGGTAAAGTAATCTTGGTGGGCAGTTATCCTTTTTCAGGAGTTGAATAATGTCTGACCATGCTTTCCTTGCCTTTATAGTTGTTGTTGAGAAGTCAGTGACTTGTAAGTACCTGGTGTTTCTCTCTTGCAGCCTTTAAATGGTTTCTTTGATCTCAAGATTTAATATTCCAATTATTATGTGTCATGGAGAGGATCTGTTCTGGTATACTCTGTTTGATATTCTGGATGTCTCTGTGGTTTGGGTATATATTTCTTCCCTTAAGTTTTGGAAGTATTTAGTTATTATTTCATTGAAAAAATTCCTACGCTCCTAGTGTTAGTTTCGGCTCCCTCCTGAACCCCCTGTATTTGAAGATTGCATCTCTTCATTTTATAAAAGACCTCTTGAAAGTATTGAGCTTAATACCTCATCTTTCTGACTTTCTTTGTATCTGAATAGGTAAGTTCTTCAACTTTTTCTTCAGTTTCAGAAATTCTGTTTTCTGCTTCATCCAATCTGGATACCATAGATTCTACTGGTATTACGTTGGTTGGTTTGCTTCTTCTTTAGGGTCTTGATTTCTTTGCTTATTTTTTCTCTGACATTAGATACTTTTTGTCCAGTGTTTCAACAGCTTTCATCTGTTTGTGGTGTTAGTGAGATCTTTTAACATACTTATAAGTGGATTTCTAAATTCTTTTTCTGGCATAGCTAATATTTGGGCTTCTTTAAATCAACTATTGAAAGATTGTGGTCATTTGTATTATCTTTTTCACCCTAGTTTTTCACATTGTGTAGTTGGGGGTAAGCATTATTCATAACTTAGTCTGGATATTACTGCCTTATATACTTGGGGTTGCTCTTAGGTTAATGCCTACTTTTGGGATCTTGGAATCTGGTGTCACTCAGAGCACAGAAAGTTTTCTGATGCTATAGTAATAACTTCATCTAACCTTGCCATTATAATTTTGATTAATCTTGTTTGAGACCTGGTGTTCTTTAAGAAGATAGCTATGGGGAGTAATTGTGGAATCGATAGCAGGAAGATGAAGGTCTGATAGACTGGTGGGTGGTGTATAAAGATAAGAACCGGATCAAGTAGGGATGAGAAAGAAGAGCCATAAAAGGGGAGGTTGGAGTATGAGTGAGAAAAGAGACAGCAAAATTTCAACTCTACCTGTTCCTTATATGTAATATATATAAGTAGGTAGGTAGGTAGGTTGATAGATAGATAGATAGATAGATAGATAGATAGATAGATAGAGATATTTGTGTGTGTGTGTGTGTGTGTGTGTGTGTGTGTGTGTGTAATTATGCTAACATACAAGGAGCCTATCAAATATCAGGATAGGAGCTGTCCCTTTTTTGTTTGGACAAATCAACTTGGGAGGTATTAATTGACTGGATAATCTAAAAATACTAATGGTTAAAAATTGTGGCTAGTGAAATTGATGAAGAAAAGTTTTAAAGTCTAAGGAAGTAGAGGGAAAAGGAAAGTGATATGGAGGAAAGTTAAGAAGAGAACAAAGGAAATAACCAATTCAGCATAGTAACAATATACCAGCCATGAGATGGATAACCAGAAACATGCAGACATACAAGGGAGAAAGAAAGAAAGAAGGAAAGAGAGAAAGAGAAAGAGAGAGAAAGAAAGAAAGAAGAAAGAGTAATCTAACAACAGCTCAACTCATACTGATTAGTCTATGTATCACTCACCCAGTGATACCCACCACTCACCTCATGAATCCCATCTGCCTTCCAAATGTTACCAAAGACCTAGCTCAGTCCTCACTTCACACCACAGTTTCAGATCAGTTCTCAGAAATAGTGTGTGCCCTCCAAATCCCTTTACACACTCAGGTACAATCCTGTTCTTGTCCCACTGACCCACCATCTGCTAGGATCCCCACCAGGACCCCAAATTATGCACCCTTGGAGGCCACTCCCTCCGGTGCTACATGTCATTAAAGTTCATACACTAGTTATTTCTCTTGAGGGTCATTACAGAATAAATAGCTGGATTTTTGTTGTCCACTGCCCACACTGTGGGTGGGTGCCTTGGAAACCCTGCATCTGGGGTACCTGGCCGTGATCCCCTCCTCCAGGTGGATTATGTGCCTACCTAGATGTTTATATGTCATTTGCAAGTTAGTACAGTTTCAGGTTGAACCAATTCACTTCCTTTAGCCCACTAAGCTCTTGATCAGTTCGTCCATGCTCCTGTGTGTTTGTGTCTCACTACCTGGCGCAGTCATGGTCAGTTCCACAGGTTCACACCTTCCAGGCCCAGGGCACAGTGCTGGAGCAGAGGGCAACCCTCCTGGGGATTCCAAGTTGCTCAGTAGCCCCCAATTTCTCAGGAAAGCTAGAAGCTCACCTCAGAGCTTGTTTAATTAAATGGGCAATGTTCGGCCTGTGTGCATACCCTATGGCCATAGCTCCTTGAATACCTGGGCTGTTTGGGAGGAAGGGAGACAAACAGTCCCTCTGTCTTCCTGAGCCCACCTACTCAACATGACTGGTCTCCCTGAGACCAACGCTGTATGATCCTAAAGCCCCTGTTCAGTGGCCAGCCTCAGTTTGTCACCAGACTGCTCTACCATGCATGGGGTTCCCCAATACCTATAAGGGTGTTGATATTCTCTTCCGGGGCAGACTGTGTTGCACCTCTGATCTTCCCTGCACATCCTCTTGCTGAGCACTCACATGGAAGCAACTGAACATCCCAGATGAAGTTATCTAATCTGTGGGTTAGCCCCTAATCCTTTATAGTAGGGTATTCATTTCATGCATGATGGGCTCCATGCCCCAGCTCCGCCAAGTAGACAGAAGTCCATCCCACACTTGCTGGTGCTTGTCCAGGGTGGGCCCCTTCTGTGAAGGTGCCCAGCCAGTTCCATTCCTTCACAGTTGCTGAGTTGTCTGCTGTGGTAGAAGAATCCATTTTCCACTGGCTAAAGCTGCTTTCCAGTCTTTCTCCACTCTGAACAGAGACCTTTGTGACTCGTTCCTAACTCTTTTTTCTTCCTAGGTCAAAGTGTGGCTGCTTTCAATCTGCCATCACTGCGCACTCCACTGAACATCTGTCCACTCATCTATGCATGTGACCCACCATCAGCTGAAAAATATAATTAAGCAAAAGTAAAGAATGTGAGTTCACCAAAAGGTTTGTGAAAGTTCCATTTGACCCTTGGCCATTCAACTCGGAGTGTGAGGTCTGCATTACTCTCAGGATAGGGTGATCATCTTGCAGAGGGGTCCAGCTCACTGGACACCATTTGCAGAGCTCCCCAGTGGGCAGAGAAAGATAATTTCCCCAGGGCCAGTTACCACTGCTGCCCCAGATTTGAGGGTCCTTCCTTGCCCCCCTGGATGCAGCAAAAGAAAGATGTCGAAGCTCATTTCTTTCCCTGACATTTCTATTCCAGATCTCCAGCTTTTCTGACACTTTGGCTCCTGTGTCAACCAGCATTTCCAAAGAAGAATGTTGTCCTCAAATCAACTGTGGGCTCCACACAACTGTGCCCAATATTTTATTGATGAGTTACCAGGGGCAGGGTGCCCTGCAGAATATCATCATGTGCCTATTTGAATTATTAATTCCATGTCAGCTGCACACTTCCAGATACTCCTGCCCCACCACCCAGACTGTCAGAGTGCTGCTCTTTGGGTGAGCATGCAAGCTTTCTGAGTTGACTCTGAAATAGTCCTTGCCTTTAATAAAACAGAGCTTGACTCAAAGGCTCTCTGTTTCTGTTTGGAAATAATCACTTCACCCACAATCTTCTCATAATACACTTACTCCTATTATGACATCATTAGCATAATAATGAACCAACATTTGTGGAGGGCTTTATAGCTTCCAAAGTTGATTTCCAAATATGGTTTCAACTGATCTTAATAATAACTCTCAGAGAGATCATTATCCCAATTTTCCAGGAAACTGGGGCTCATAAAAAGTAAGAAAAATAAACTGTAAAGGCAAATCTAAACACAGTGTCAAGGCTGAAAAGACTTTAAAGATCATGTGTGATCCAAAGTCTTGATTTTTATAAGACTTTGTAAGAGGCCAGAATTCAGAGAATCTGATTCCTTACTCCATTTGGACTCTCCTATCCCTGCTCTGAACTCCTTTCCTTTGCTCACTGATTATAAGAAAGCTCTGTCCCTGGGTGGTCACTGAGGTCCTCCTTGGCTCCTGGGGCCTGTGTGTGATTTGCTTAGAATCCTGTGGAAGTGGAAAGGACCCAAGACCTGCCAGCCCCGCCCCTCACAGTCATCCTGACCTGGTTCCCACACTTCACACCCCACCTCTTTTCACACTGTGGCACCCTGCACCAAGCTCACACCTCTCCACTCTCAAAGGCACACAAAGCCACGCTCACACTCTCTCACACTCATATACTCATGCACTCACACACTCATACACACACATACTTGTACTCTCATACATCCACACAACATGCTCTTGTATGCCCACTTACACGCATTCACATGCTCACACACCGACTCACATGTTAATACGCTCATACACACTCACCCCCTCCTCACACACATGCACATCTTTCACACTTAAACACATGCTCGTAGTCTCATACCCATACACTTTTGGAGACACACTCACATATGCACTCACATATACATTCACAATAACATATGCAGAAATCCCATGTGTGCAAAGCACTCATGCATTCATTAACTTTGCTGAGAATTTAGAGAGAGGACAGAAGAGGGGTTAACACTGAAGTAACATAATACCGTCAAATTAAATGTTACATTATCTCCCTTCATCCCAGCCTTACTTCAGCACCTTAACTTATTCCAGTCCTCTCTGTTCCTTCTTATTCTTCTCTCCTCTGCTTTTCAAGAGCAAAAAGAAATTCCTCTCATTTTCTCATCAAAGCAACTTAAAGTTTTTTGTATTCATTCAACAATCACTAAGCCCATATTCTACTCTGCAGATTACGCCTATCTTCTAGTCCTAGGTTATGCATGTTCTTGATGCTTGTTAAAGAAGATCTCCAGAGAAGTTTACATTTAAGCCATGATGGGAAAAAAGCAAAGAAGTGAGTCAGAAAACATCTTATAGAGGAGCCTTCTAAGCAAGGTAAACCACAGGTGCAAAGGCCCTACAGTAGGACCCGGCATGGCCTGTGGGCAGAAGTAAAAATAAGGAGAGTGAACATGGCATGGAACATGATGTCAGAAGAGTGGTCATGAGCCACTCTTTGAGCCCCTCAAAGGCCAGTGTATTAGTCAGCTACAGTGATGTAGCGCCTGCAGCCATAGCCCTGTAGCATCTGATCCCGCCAGATCTCAGAAGCTAAGAGGGGTCGGGCCTGGTTAGTACCTGGATGGGAGACCTCCTGGGAGCACCAGGTGCTGTAGGCTTGGGAGAAGGACCTGGCAACCCCCTCCCAAAAATCAATCCACCATTGAAAACCCTATGAACAGCAGAGAAGCACTGACAATAGTGTTTCCCCTGTTGTACAGGGGGTCGCTATGAGTCAGATACCGACTTGATGGCACATAACAACAACAACAACATCACTGTAGCAGAAAAAAACAACCCAAAAATTTATGGGGGAAGAGGTTTATTGGGATCTCAAAGTTAGCGAATCAGTCTATGATGGCAACAGGGCAGAGATGGCAGCTGTGGCAGCAGGGACTGTTTCAGAGGACCTCACAGCATGGCGGACCAAGAACAGAGAGAGAGAGAGAGAGAGCTGAGTCTTGAATGGAGAGATGGGGGCTCCAAAGCCCTGCACCAAGGGAGCTACTTCTGCCAAAGGCTCACCTCCCAACATTCCATAACTTCCCAGGACAGTGTCACCAGCTGGGGGCCAGACATTAAAGGACATGACCTTTGGGGACACTTTATACTCAAGCCATGACCGCCAGTTTTTGTTTGCTTTCTTGATACACTAGTTTATGTACCACTGTGACCGAGATACGTGCCAGAAACAGAAGAAAACTTATGGGAGGAATGATTTACTACTGGCAGAAATTACCAAAGAAATTATTGGGGCCACCTCAAGTTAGGGCCCTTGGGACACAATCTCTTGGGCACCAGCTATGAGGAAATGCAGGATAGACAGCCTCTGGTGAGTACGCCGGGAGCAAGAGAGACCCTGCCTGTCCTGGAAAACGTGTCCAGCTGGGGCATGTCACCCCGACACTTACCACCCTCCAGTTGAAATCAGTGTCTGCTCAATTGAAATTAATGGATCTCCTTTTAGTGGAGTGCCCTGTCCTTGGAATTGTTAAATTGCTTTTAGCAAAGTCACGAGAGGTAAGGACTGGCAAACATTGAGATGTGAAGCAAATTCCTCTGTAGCCAAGCCATAGTGGACTGGCTTGGCTCACCTCCCCCTCTCTCCCTTGGCTGTCAGCAGGGCACTGGCTGCTGCCTGGTAGTTCTGTTACTAAGGGTTTGACTTGGCAACTACTTCAGTAGGCAACTACTGAAGGTTTTTGGGCAGGGGAGGCACATGTCTGGACTTTCATTGTTTGTGGCAACCCTCTCTGCTATGTTGTGATCCAACAGCAAGGGCAAGAATGGAAGCAGAGATGAGTTGGGAGCGAGAACAATAACCTGGTAAGAGATGAATGTGCTTGCACCAGGGCTGCAGCCACGGAAGTGATAAAAAGTGGTCTGATTCTAGGTGTACCTGGACATATACTTGTAGAGCTCACAATATTTGAGGAAGGGTTTGAGTCCAAGACATGGCACAAAGTAGGGTCTCTGTCCCAAATCCTTGCTGTGTGTAATATCCACATAAACACCTTTTCTCCCTCCAGTTTTATCCTATGGGAGCCTTTTTTTCCTAAGCAAAATGGAGGATGGTGTTAGAGTTTCATGGAGACCCAAAATCACCACCTCCACCCCATCCAATCTTTCCCCCGTGTGTTAGGAACTAATGGAAAAGTAATACACAAGAGGCAGGCAGCCAGTAAGGCTTTTACTTTGTTATAGATAAAATTTGAAAATCATGGCTTGGGTGAGTGCCTGAAAGGCCATCCCAGCACATCCCCCAACATTAACCTAATTCTTTATAGGGAAAAGCCCCTCTTTCTGGGGTAGTCTCAAGCTTATCCCATGCCAAGCTCTCCCCATATTGGACACAGATGTGAGGAAGGGAATGGTCTCCTCTTCTCTGGCAGAGAGACCTCAAGAAGGTGGGGAGGGAGCACTATGTGAGCATGCGCAGTCTCTTCTCCCAAACTGGCCTCTGGAAAGCACAGACCTGGATAACCACATCAATATGATCACTTCAGAGCTGGCCAGGAGAGGACAGTCACTCCTGCTGACAGAACTCCACTTCTGACCACCTACTCTCCCCCACCCCCTTTCCTCCACATTCAAGGTTTTTATCTTTTCCGCAAGGCCTTTCTTGCTGTGCTTTCACACCCTCACTAGGAAAACCCTTGTGGCTTCTCTGCATCTCAGTAGAACCCATCATGCCCAGCACAATTGCCACAGAACTGCAGGAACATAGACCCACAGCCCAGAGTGCTACACTGGAAGCCAACTCAGCCTGTGCCAGGGACTGGACTAAAGGAATCCTCCACCTCCACCTTCTGGAGGGAAGGGGAATTGCTCTTCTTGAAATAAAGGCAAGAGCCTTGCATTTGATCTCCTTAGTCTGCAGCCATACCACCTCGGTGTCTGATCCCGTCAGATCTTGGAAGCTAAGCAGGGTTGGGCCTGGTTAGTCCTTGGATGGGAACCCCTGGGAACACCAGGTGCTGCAGGCTTGGAAGAAGGACACCAGCAACCCACTCCCAAAAATCAATCAGCAACTGAAAACCCTATGAATAGCAGAGAAGCACTGACAATAGTGTTTTGCCTGTTGTACACAGGGTTGCTATGAGTTGGATGCCAACTTGACAACACCTAACAACAACAATCTCCTTGGGTAAAAATGGACCACAACTTCCATACGTAATGATGGAGAAGTGCTTTTTTTTATATCAACACAGGCCTTCTTTTTAGGCGAAATGGAACAGCCCGGCTGTAGTGAAGACAGCTCATTGATTCCTGGTTCCCATTTTCCCCACCTTCATAGTGACAAAGGCCCCAGAATGGAGCCTGTATTTCCATCTCTGCTGCTTCTGGCTATGGAGCCATGTGACTGAACCCCACTCAGTGGAAGGTAAAGAAAATCAAAAACAAGAAGCTGCACCTGGTAGGGACTCTCCTTCCCCTCTCTCCTTCCCCTCTCTCCTTCCCCTCTCTCCTTCCCCTCTCTCCATCTTGCATCCTGGAGTGTGGATGCTCCTGTCTTGGACCAAGTGTAAATGATCTGTTGCTGTAAAACAAATCACCTCAAAATTGAGTGGCCTAAAATAGAAATGTTTATTATCACAGTTCCCACGAGTCATAAATTCAGAAGCAGCTCAACTTGGTAGTTCTGGCTCAAGTCTCTCATGAGATTATGGTCAAGATCTCAGCCAGGGCTGCCACGGATGGGGATCTACTTCCAAAATGGCTCCCTCACACAAAAGGGCTCAGTTTCTTGCTGGATTTTAGCAGGAGATCTGTGACCTGTCACACAGACCTCTCCACCACCCTGCTTGAGTATCCTCACAACATGGCTGCTGGCTTCTCCCAGAGCATGCGATCCAAGGAGGAAACCACGTTACCCTTTTATAACTTAGTCCCACATCATCGCTTCTACCATACTCAAGTCTTTAAAAACAAGTCACTAAGTGCAGCCCACATTCAAAGGGAGAAGAATTAGGATCCACCTTTAAAAGGACAACACACCATATTTTTACACTACCACACACCAGAAGTTTGACGTCACACCTTAGCGCCCCTTGCTAGCCCTAGGCCATCTATCTATAGACTTCTTTCTATAAGATTCAGAAATACACCACTCTCTTGTTTAAGCCTCCATTATTTGGAATTTTCTGTTATTTTCAGCAAAATTTAATCCAACAGATACACAAAACTTAAGTTGACAAACCGCCAAAATTAAATAGCCAATTCTCCTGACCAATAAATCCCCCATTCATCTTTCTCTCTGAGCCCTACATGCACAGTAAACCATTTCTAGAATCTCCACTGCCCTTAGTGCCCAGTGTCCCCACCCCAGCCCGTGTCACCGTATTGATTCACTCAGTGTCCCTAGCACCTCCTCACTGGCATTTCTCGGTGCACCCTTCCCGTCCCTCCTCCATTCTCCCCATACAGGCAGAACTGTCAGACTCTTGAACAAACCTTGTCACTTCCCTGTGTGTAAAACACCAGTTGTTTCCCCTAACAATCAGAACTGTGATTCACAGTTCTGCAAATTTCATAACAACAGTGACCTCCACAATTGTCCACCCTCAAAGAATTCCACTGCAAAGAGCCTTGCTGCTACATCCTGGCACTTCCTATTTCGGCCTGGGTCATCTGGCCTGCTATTGGTCCTCACACTGCCCATCTTAACCTGTCCTGTTCATCACAGCTCCCTGATGCCTATCTGGACCTGGTTGTAGTCACACAACTAACAAAGGTGAATCAAATCATTAAACTAATGTTTTAATGGAGTAGTGGATCACTAGTTCAGGGATTCTTTATTTGGGAGGAGAAGAGGAGGAAAAGATTTCTTTTCTTTTTGGGGGGAGTACTGAGAGGTTGCACATACTTTGCAAGTGCTCTACCACTGAGTGTACCCCCTGATCCTTTTTCATTTTTTATCTTAAATCAGGGTCTCAGTGAATGACACAGACTGCCTCTGGTCTCAAACTTGTGATCCTCCTGCTTCTGCCTCCCACATTGCTGGGAGTGTAGGTATGTGCCACCACCCCTGGCCCCCAGATTTTTTTAATTGAGTAACTTTATGGAAACTTAGTCCTGTGCTGAAACTTCAGCATTTTAAACATTTTTGTTGTTGTTAAGTGCTGTCGAGGCAGTATCTGACTTATAGCAACCCTACATACAACAGGGGAAACACTATTGTCAGTGCTTCTCTCCTGTTCATAGAGTTTTTCAATGGCAGATTGATTTTGGGGAGTGGGTTGCTGGGTCTGTCTCCCAAGCCTATAGCACCTGGTATTCCCAGGCAGTCTCCCATCCAAGTACTAACCAGGCCCAACCCTGCTTAGCTTCTGGGATCTGACAGATCGGATGCCACAGGGCTGTGGCTGTAGGCATCAGAATCTCTTATATCAAAATCTAGATTCCTAGCTTCTCTTTAAAAATTGGACAACGTCATTTGTGACAACAGGAGTGACAATGGAGAATATTATGTGAA
This sequence comes from Pedetes capensis, assembly GCA_007922755.1. Classification (NCBI taxonomy): domain Eukaryota; kingdom Metazoa; phylum Chordata; class Mammalia; order Rodentia; family Pedetidae; genus Pedetes; species Pedetes capensis. The sequence goes on along the minus strand of VMDO01000563.1, from coordinate 262,104 downwards.
ATAAGCCAGAAACAGAAAGACAGATATCACATGATCTCATTTCCACATGGAACCTAAAATACTCAAATTCACAAAATCAGAGACTAGAATGATCATTACCAAGGTCTGGAGTGGGGAGCATGAAGAGCTTGAGGAAATGTCGGTCAAAGGATACAAAATTTCACTTAGTCCAGAGGAACAAGGCCAAGTTATCTGTTATGTCACATGGTGATCACAGTCAGTAACAATATATTGAACACTTGAAAATCCCTGAGTAGATTTTTTAGTACTCTTGCCATAAAAAAATTAGTATGTAATGTAATGCATAGGCTAATTAGGTCAATTCAGCCATTGCACAGTGTATACCTACTTCCAAACAGGATGTTACATACTAAAAATACACACGACTATTACTTGTCAATGAAAATAAAGATACTTGGAAAATCCAATATCACAGAATCTGTACTTGCACATGGCAGCAACCATCAGAGCTGAAAGGCGCTGTCTTTAGAGGAAGGACAAGCTCAGAGATGACCATGGCTCCCTCCCAACCAACCCTGCCCCTCAAATTAGGTTTCTGGCAGCAGATGGCTTTGAAGTTTTTAGACCTAACATAGAGCATTCCTTATGGGTCCTAAACAACCAGAAGTGAAGTTCACCTGATGGTGAAGTGCTGGGCCGCCCTAGTCAGATATGGACCATGACCATGGCAAACTGGAGTGATTAATGAGGTCTGACTAATAAGCTGCTGAGCCATGGCCATTGCTGGGCTGTGTGGGGAGAGGACAGCAGGGCATTTTATCACAAGGAGCTTGGAGTCAAGCTGGCTGGGGAGAAGCTAAACTCCGCCACTTCCCAGCTTAGTGACTGGGGCAGGTGACTGAGTAATTCGGTCTCTATTTCCTCACCTGTTGGGTGGAAGTGGCAATAGTGCTACACAGAAACTTGTTGTTGTTGTTAGGTGCCGTCAAGTCGTGTCTGACTCATAGCAACCCTCATAGGGTTTTCAATGACAGATCGTTTCTGGATTGCCTTGGGAGTGGGTTGCCACATCCTTCTCCCATTTTTGCGGTGCTGGGAATTGAACTTGGGACCTCAGAGACTGTAGAACGGCGCTCTACCAACTGAGCTAAATCCCAGCCCTCACAGAAACTTGTGAGGGTTTAATGAGAAAAGTTGTGCAAAAGCAATCAGCTGTGTGCCTTGCACAGGACTAAGTCTCCATAAACAGCAGCTAATGTGGTCATCCCTCACTGTTCATCCCTTCTGGGGGAAGAACACTTCTCTACACATAACTAAGTGCTCCACACTCAGGCTGAGGAGACCCCAACACAGCCTAGCGAAAGGTGCATGTCAGAGGAAAGCAACCTTGTCACTGACTGTTGATTGATTGGGTTAATATCTCTCATGCACACACATACTCTCCCTCAGTGTGTGTGTGGGGTGTGTGTGTGTGTAGGTAGGTAGGTAGGTAGGTAGGTAGGTAGATAGATAGATAGATAGATACATAGATACATAGATACATAGACAGACAGACAGACAGACAGACAGATAGACAGAGAGAGAGAGAGAGAACCATAGCCTAGCAGCCACCAAGCAGCATCCGAGATGAGCTGAAGTAGCTCTGTGATGCGCTCCAGTGCTTCTGACCTTTTCCACCCGAGGATCTTGGCAGCAAATTGAATGTGCTATGGGCACTTACTCAGGCTGGCACCCGCCAAGGTCTCTGGCAAGCTAAATAGCTTCAGGCAGTTAGGAGATCATGGAGATGCTCCTGCTGCCCTCTCTGCATCCCATAATAACAGTAGAGAGGCACGCAAGCACAGCCACACACTTCCTCACTCCCTTATCCAATCGCATGGACCTCTTCTTGTCCATCCACATCTGTCCAGAGTGAAGGAACTGCCTTGGGCCTTCGCCAAATGAATGAGAGCCTAGCCCGGCCTCGTGCCCTTGTTCACTCCCTCCACTCGGTCACGCGCCCACCAGACATTCCCACAGCACAGAGGAGGAGAGAAAGGACTAACTAACCCCGTGTCTGCTACTCTGCAAACACAGCGACGGTCCTGTGTGTGAATATCTCACATGATTCCCACGCAACACATATGTGGCGAACGTCACCCTGTTGTACAGAGGAGGACGGAAAGGCTCAGAACGGGTGCCCCAGCTGGAGGGAGTGAGACCAGAGCTGAAACCAGAACCTTCACTTACACAATCTCTGCAGAGCAAGAAATGGAAGGTCAAGAAGGCACCACTGGAGCTGCCAGGGCCTCTGGACCCCTCAGCCTGGAGCCCAGGCACTGGCTTCTTGAGGCTCGGCCAGAAGCTTCTGTGAACCTCACAAGTCTCCCTGAGCAAGAGCCACTTCCCCTCCTCCTCTGCCTTGTAAACCCCGCACAAGTGTGCCTCCCCCTGAAGGACACAGGAGCCAAAGGGCAGCTGTGCACGGGCCTCCAGGTCCTTTATCTCTTCACTGAAAGCTGAAGTCCATTAGCTCAAAAGCCCTCCAATGGCAAACTCAAGTTTTCACACACCCAGTTGTTTTAAAAATAGCTCTGGTTAGCAGGGCCAAGGCTGCCTGGGGCACATCTGTGATCCCAGCAACTCCAGAGGCAGGGGCAGCCTGCATAACTTAGTGAGACTCTGACTCAATATAAAAAAATAATAAAAAGGGGCTGTGTGTGGAGCTCAGTGTCAGAGCATTTGCAAAGTATTCATAGGCCCTGGGTTCAGCCCCTTAGTACTGAAAAAAAAGAAAAAAAAACGTTGCCCACACAAACAGATTATAGCCACTTAGAGCCTGCTTGCCTTGCATTTGCCACAAAGCCACACCCAGCATCTGCTGGCCCTGGTGCCCCGAGCTTTGTGGTGACAAGACCCCACACTACTACTGCCCCCAGGGAGTCTCTGCCCCAGAGCCTCCCCACTGGGCTGCTGAGCGATCTCCTTCTGTTCCAACTCTGAGGCTGATGCAATGACCAGCTTTAGTAGGTCCTCCAAAAATCCTTACAACTGGGTCAGCACGCAGCTTCACAATAAATGGAGAAAAGATTGAGGCTGTCCAAGATTTTGCTTTGCATGGCTCTATAATCAACACCCATGGAAGCAGCAGTCAAGAAATCAAAAGACGCATTGCTCTGGGAAAAGCTGTGGCAAAAGATCTCTTTATAGTATTGAAAAGCAAAGATGTCACATTGAAGACGAAGGTGCGTCTGACTCATGCCATGGTATTCTCAGTCGCATCATATGGTTGTGAAAGCTGGACATTGAACAAGGGAGACATGAAAAAAATTGATGCTTTTGAATTATGGTGCTGGAGACGTCTATTGAATATACCATGGACTGCCAAAAGAACCAACAGATCTGTCCGAGAGGAAGTGCAACCAGAGTGCTTCTTGGAAGCAAGGGTGGCTAGACTGTCTCTTATATATTTCGGACATGTAGTCAGGAAGGGCCAATCCCTGGAGAAAGACATTGTGTTTGGGAGAGTGTTAGGTCAACAGAAAAAAGGAAAACCCTCCACCAGAGGGATTGACACAATGTCTGCAACAATGGTCTTAATCATAAATAGGATCATGTGCCTGGCACAGAATCGGCAAGTGTTTCCATCTGCTGTACATAGGGTCACTATGAGTCAGACTGGATTTGATAGCACCTAACAACAACAATAACAAGGCCCTGTGTTGAATAAATGTGGACCAATAAACAATAACAAACACAGGAAGGAAGATGTAAAGGAGAGAGATCCAGGTCTACCCTGCTCAGTGGACTCAGCCACACTCCCTGTCCAGCCCTTCCCGACCTGGCCCCATGCCCCTGGCTGCTGAACCCTCTCCTGCCTCCTCTTTTACCTTCCCCCTCCCTCCATGCTCCAGAAAACAAAAACCACTTGATTTCCTCCAGCCTAAGTGACCGCTCTAGCCTTTCCCATCCACCTCCATTACCCAGGCTCCTCTTGTTCCTCCCCCTCCTGGCTCCCAAATAGCCTAATGAAAGTTTGGTCTGGGAGAGAACCTTTGTCAACACACACACACACACACAGCATGGGGGAAGGGAAGGGCAGGCGGGCTGCACACACATCAATAGCACCAACAGATGCGAGTGTGACTGTCTTAGCAGCCAGTCTGGGAGCCAAAGCCCCCTGCTGGTAAACGCTGAGTCTCCAGGGTAGCTTGAATCTAAGCGGAACCTCCTGATCGCCATCCAGTGGAAACCCTGGAACCAGCAGAGGAGGACACAGTGACAAGCAGAAAGAGATGGCCACGCCTCAAGCTGGAAGGGGAGGGGAGAGTCCTGACTCAGTTTACCCATTCTAGAAAGTGTAGGCAAAGAGCAGAGCATGGGCTTCTCCACTGTGGTACGTTAACCATTGCCCAGCCAACGTCCCAAGTTCTCACTGGCATAGCAGCGCCTCTTTCTTGATGGAGAGAAATTGCCAAGTGGACAGGAAGGAGGCCCAGGTGGTCCATGCCACCCACCACCTTCCAGTGAGACCAGGGACGAAGGGACTCAAAAAGTTATTGAAGGCAGAGACCTGGGCTGCAGGGTGGAGATGTCAGTGAAAAGGCAGAGACCACCCCACCCTGGGACCTTTGGAACCCTCAGTCTGGCCTCTGCCAGAGCTGACAGCCGGCTCATCCTGTTCCGATAAAATCAGGGGTTCCCACGATGCTCTCCGCAGAGCCCAGTGCCTCCAGGGTCCATCATTTTTTGGCTTTGCTCAGAGTGTTGATTTTCTCTGCTGCCTAAAATTCCCACAGCCCCATTTAACGCTAGCCTCCACTTCAGATGGTGGCCTTTCCACTGCTTTTGGCTCACCTCCTTTTCATTTCTTTTCTCTGTTCTGGTGAGGGCCGGGCCACGGCTGCCACAGCAGAGCAGCACAGCGGCTCCCTTGGCCAGGCTCCAGGGCCTGCAAAGGAAACGCCATTAGCTTGGAGTCTCCCGTGCAGGCAGGGAGGCTAGGATTTGCTCCCAGGAGGACTGAGCCCCCCAGAGTGGGCAGACAGGGCCCCACTGAGGAACAGGCAAGCCTGGGGGGTAACTCTGGCCCTTTTAAGGCAGGATCCAGTTCCAGGGGGCCAGGAGCTGGCACTGGCAAGGCGCCTCTGCAGAGGGAGCCAGGAGGAGAGGGAGGTTGTTTCTGATACCTGTCAACCACCAACTACAGGAATGCAGGATCCTGACGAAAATGCCTTCCAGACGAGGTGATTTGAATCATCTTTGGAAGCAAAGGGCTGGGATTTACCTCAGTTGGGAGAGCGCTGCTCTGCAATCTCTGAGGTCCCAAGTTCAATTCCCAGCACCGCAAAAATTGGAGAAGGACATGGCAATCCACTTCCAAGGCAATCCCGAAAGAGTCAGCCATTGAAAACCCTATGAGGGTTGCTATGAGTCGAACATGACTCAACGGCACCACAAAAGTGGGAGAAGGACATGGCAATCCACTCCCAAGGCAATCCTGAAACAATCAGCCATTGAAAACCCTATAAGGGTGGCTATGAGTTGGACATGACTCCAGGGCACCTAACAACAACAACAACAATTGGAGGCAAAGATTACAGATAACAGGATTGAGGAGAAGTGAAGGGGCCAGAAAAAGGAACTAAGAAAGCAGAGTCCACAGAAGAATTTCTCTGTTTATCTCCTTCCTCCCGGTTACAGCTGCACTCAGAGGCAGAGCATCCTGTCCGAGTTCCCAGGCTGCCTCCACCTTCGCTAACCTGCAATGCCTCACATGTATATTCCATCTCCCTGGGCCTCCGTTTCCCACATATGTAGGAAAAGACTAGTGAGACCTCTTTCGTAAGATTGGTGGTTCAATTCAGCATGATTCTAATAAAGAAAAAAGGAGTCTGCAAACTGCCATCTGCCCTCGTGGCCATGGGTTGTGGGACAGGAGTCACATCCTCCTGGATTCTAGTATTCCGTGACCTGGTTAATTTTAACCTGTTAGTTGTTAGGTGCCGTCCAGTCCAGTGAGATTCACAGCAACTCTATATACAACACGATGAAACACTCCCCTGTGGGGCGCTCACCTCCCGGTCCGGCCTGGAGGTTCGGACGGGCTGCGCCGCCGCACACACAGATACTAAACACAATTCACTCAGGACCCTCAGGTGAGGGGCGCAGACTCCTGCGGCCCTCGGGACCCCGGAGGAGACGGGAGAAAGGAAAAGCCTCAGGCGCTTTTGCCTTCCAGGGGCAAACACCTGTGTTGGTCATCTCAGTGGTCAGGAGGAGACAGCTGTTGCTTCCTCAGTGATCAGACGGAGAGAGGTTCCTTTCCTTGTCGATGATTGCAATGGGAGAGCGTTTTTTCCTCATCAAAGGTCCGAGGGAGAACAGCGGGAGAGGCGCTTCCTCATCTGTGGTCAGGGCAGGAACAGGCGAGAAGGCGCAGAAAGGGATGCCAGAAAGGCCATGTCAAAAAGGGTCGAGATGCCGCGGAGCAGCTCTTTATGTAGCTTGCCCATGGAATAGCCTGAGCCAATCAGCTTTCAGTCCAATTGTCCAATCAGGAAGGGTTTTGTACAAACATGCAACCAAGTTACTTTCATTTTCCCTAGATTTCTAACTTACAAACCAGATATTCAAACACCATTTTCCCAGTTTGGGAGTTTTTCTAATTTCCTCCCAATTTTTCCCTACACTCCCCGACACTGTGCCTTGCCCGGCACTATGTCAATGCTTCTCTGCTATTCATAGAGTTTTCAATGGGAGATTGTTTCAGGAGTGAGCTGCCAGGTCCTTCTCCCATTTTGCAGATTCTGGAAATTAAACCCAGGGACTCAGAGAGTGCAGAGCAGCACTCTACCAACAGAGCTAAGCTCCAGCCCTGATTTTAACCTTTCACCATGTCAAATTAGTTCCTTATAGACACACTGATACCATTAGAATCATAAACAATGGAGAATGCCTTGTTCCTGCATATCACAATTCTTACACCTGCAATATATTATAAAGTAAGCAATGACCAGCCAATGGTCTGTGCTGTTCCTGACCAATGGAATTGAAACAGCTGGTTGGCTGGAACTGCTTTCTTCTTCTCTTTTATCTATAAAACCAGACTCATTTCAGAGCACTAATTCTGGAATTAGAATTTATAATTCTCAGATTGTTGTTGTTGTTAGGTGCCGTCGAGTCGAGTCTGACTCATAGCGACCCTATGTACAGCAGATTGAAACACTTGCCGATTCTGTGCCAGGCAAATGATCTTATTTATGTTTAAGCCCATTGTTGCAGACACTGTGTCAATCCATCTGGTGGAGGGTTTTCCTCTTTTGCATTGACCTTGTCTCAGATACACAACTCTGTTTTCACACTCCATGTGCCTCAATTTGTCTTTTGGGCTGACACTTTGATCACAGCCACTACCAACCAGAGTCATCAGGCTGAGCTCCCAAGACAGGGTAAGAACAGGCAAGTTAGAGCTAAGGTGCCAGCAACGGTGGGTGACAGAACTTTCATCTACTTCCCAGCTCTGCCCTGGTGGGGAAAGAACACTGGCCAGAAGGACACAGGTGGGCTGGTGCCAGCTGCACCCTTGACCTGCTTGGCTTAATGTCTCAGCCCTACCCCATTCATCCTCAAACCCTTTTTACTCTGCCAGGCTCTGTACAAGAAACCAAGTCAGGGCACCAAATGGGATAGGTGTGGTTCTTGCCCTTACCAACCTTGCAAGCCCATGGGGAGCAGGACAGCTAACAAATAAACCAACTACAGAGATCCTTAGGACCAACACTACACCTGGTCCTTGGGACACACTTTCCTTTGCTGCCATCTTGTGGTCAAATTGGAAATCGTCAGCCTGATGCAAAGTTGATGGGGGGGGGGGGGCCCACTGGGCGCTGTTCTGGGCCCTGGTGCTGGAGAAAGAGCAGTGGACATAACAGACAAAAGCCCCGCCCTTCTGAAACCTATGTTTTGGCTGGTTGTCTAGACGCAGCTGTGCAGATGCTGTATCATTCCCACTATACAGAGATGATGAGGACTGAACAGATAAAATATTTGCCTAGCCACACGTCTTACCTGTGGAAAAGTAGAATTTGATCTAAGCCCTCCATTTGCCTGGTGTCCTCTTGCCTCCCCTTTAGCCTGTTGGGAAGTGAAGGTGTTGGCTGTGAGTGCTGAGAGCAGTGTGCTACAAGAGCCCTGGACTGGGACCCTGGAGACCCCAGATCAAGTCTTGGCCATACCGCTTCCTACCTGTGTGGCCTTAAGCAAGGCACTCAGTGCCTCTGGCCATCTGAAAAGTAGGCATAAGAAGAACTATGCTGGGCTCAGGCTATAGCTCAGTGGTAGAGTGCTTGCCTAGTGTGCATGAAGCTCTGGGTTCGATCCCCAACACCAAAATTTAAAAAAAAAAAAAAAAGGAGGACGAGGAGGAGGAGGAAGAGTAGAAAAAGAATAAGAAGAAGAAGGAGGAGGAGGAGGAGGAGAGAAGGAAGAGGAAGAAGAGAAAGAGGAGGAAGATGAAGATGAAGATGAAGACGAAGACGAAGACAAAGAAGAAGAAGCCTGTGTTACCCATAGTCTATTTATCCCACCAGCAGCATTTATTAAACACCTAGCATGTGTGGTCACTGTGCTAGGAACTGAGGTCACAAGCTGATGGAGTCTTCCTCCCCTCCACCCTCTCCCTGGGTGAGACAGTCTCGAGCCTTCTAGCTCTCAAGGGCATCCCCGCTCCCCCCTGCTCTTCAGGACAGCTGACCCTTTTGGTCCCTCCAACTTCTCTAGGTCTGCTGCCTCCTCCTGGCCCCACATCCTTCTGCACTTCAAGTGCTCTCCCTGGTCAGCAGTGTAAACTGCTGCCCTTCTCCCTCTCCTGCCCCAGCCACAGCAACACCAGCAAAACCCCCCTGACTGAGACCTCCTTGTTGCCAACTCCCTCGCCCTCTGTTGTTGTTTGCCATCGAGTCGTGTCTGACTCATGGCGACCCTCATAGGGTTTTCAATGGCTGATTGTTTCCGGATTGCCTTGGGAGTAGATTGCCACCCCTTCTCCTATTTTTGTGGTTCTGGGAATAAAACTCAGGACCTCAGAGACTGCAGCACAGCACTCTACCAACTGAGCTAAATCCCAACCCTCACCCTCTATGATCTATTAAATGTGGCCTTCCTCCTTATCCCTGTGGGCCTTATTTAAGTTCATCTTGGAGTCACCCTCATTCCCTTCTCTCATTCTTTTTGTCCCCCATCCTGGTGAGGACCCAGTAGTCCTCACCAGGACGTGGGGATGAGAATGCAGGCATTTGGCCCCATCCACAGACATAGCTGGTGTCATAATTGGGGTGGGGGTGTCTGACAGGGGTCAGAATGGTGCTAAATATCCCACAATGCACAGGGTGGTGCCTCACAGCACAGGGTTATTGATAATGTCAAGATTTCAAGACCCTGCTCCTGGGCCATCACACTCTCTTCTATGGTGTCACCCACCACCTGTAGGCTGCCAGGCCTAGGGTGGCATCCACACATCAAGGGTGTCTCCTGGACTGCAACCTTATCTCCACTGTAGGCATTGTATCCACAGGACTCCTTACCCTATGTCATCCATTCTACAACTCACGCCTTGTTGTTGTTGTTGTTAGGTGCCATCAACTCAGTGTCCAATTCATAGTGACCCTATGTACAACAGGCGAAACACTATTGTCAGTGCTTCTCTGCTGTTCATAGGGTTTTCAATGGCTGATTGATTTTTGGGAGGGGGTTGCCAGGTCCTTCCCCCAAGCCTACAGCACCTGGTGTTCCCAGGCGGTCTCCCATCCAAGTACTAACCAGGCCCGACCCTGCTTAGCTTCTGAGATCTGACGGGATCAGATACCACACGGCTACAGCTGTGGGCACAACTCACATCTTAGCATCTCTGAAGTTGGAACACGTTCTATAATGAACGTTAGGGTTAATCAGTAGAATTTTGTTTGTCTGTTGCTTATGAAATAACCATCTGGTTACCAAGGCAGCAGCTTTGCATGTTCAGCCCCTGCCCCAAGTCAAAGCGCCCCTCTTTCAGCAGATCTATGGGTGTTGGAGGCCAATCCCCACACTTGGGGGAACAAGGTAGGAGGATCTCAAGTCTGAGGCCAGCTGGGGTTGCATAGCAAGACTGACTCAAAACACAAACAAATGCTTATCGATTTCTTGTCTGTCTATAATAAATATTCATTCTTGAAATGGCTTTTTTGATGATTTTATCCAGTTTTGCCTTTGTTTTTATCCAAGAAGATCCACCTACCTCTTCCAATCACCTAGAAACCTCAAGGTCCCCTGGAGGAGACAGAATTGCAGAGTTTTTGTAGCTTCTTCTGTTGATTGTGTTATGTGTCTGGGGGGTGGTTAATATGTGTGTGTCCTTGCATAACCAGCAGTTAACCATTATATAGTCTATTCCATAGCAAAAACCAGCTCTAGCTGGGTCTACATGAAGTCCAGAGTTTGCAAACGAAGGCAGGATGGTGACAGAGAAAGCTAGGGCTGTGGCCAGTGTTTTGTTGTGAAAGGCTGGCATCCACCAGAATGCTGCTTCTGCTGAGCAGACAAGGCACAGGGGGAGGGGGAAGAGCTCAGCCTGGCCCTCTGCTGCAGGGTCTTTCCACCAAGGGCCTTTGGTTCACTCTTCTCTTCTCCTTAGTCTACAGATTGATGCTCTGAAAGCTCTGTTGTGGCCTGTGCTGCAGCTCATCATCACATCCAAGATTCACTCACTCACTCATTGTACGAATATGTATTGACTCTGTGAACATTTTCAAGAATCCAGAGGAGGGAAAAATAAGCTCCCCAAGCCTACACATTAGCAAGCAAGGCACGCAATTATAATCAAATGGGCAGCCTCCTACAGTGAGGGAGGCGCAAGATGTTAAGCGATTTTCTTTAAACAAACTGAAAAAAAACATTAAGCTCCTCCGTGCTCAGGCCACTCCTAGACACTTAGAGCAGCAGTGATTAATCATCCTCTCGTATTTGCCACGCAGCATTTATGTAACTGTGTCTTGATGCGGGATAGTTCAAGAACGTCCAATGGTACTGAGCAGCACCGGGGTACTAGGTACTAGGAAGTCAGGAACACCCTGGCCCAGCTGTCAGGTTCTGACTGTTCAACGTGTACATCAAATTCCTTAGAAATCATCAAACTGGATTCCTGTGAGAAAATATCCCTGAACTGGGAAGTGGATCTAGCTGGCCTACTTCTCTGGTCCCTGCTGCTGAGATCTAAACAGCCTATTGTAAGATGAGGGGTGTTTTGATGGTGTTGGCAGAAACAGGGGAAAGGATTTGCTCCAAGGGGGTCTGTGAAAGGCGCCGCTGTCTGGAGGGGCACTTGGTCTTGGTGAGATGTGAGAATGTACTCGTTGGCACACAGCCGAGCTTGCCTGGTGAAATGTCACCTCTGGACAGCTTGAAGTCTCCAAAGATTTGGAAACGCAGACTGATGTCTGTCCTAAATTATTCTAGGAAGTAAATCTCAAAAGATGGTGGATAATAGGGCAGGGAGTGAAAGACTGCAGGGGGGTGCCTGGGATCCAAGTCTCTTTTCAGCCAGCAGGAATCTACTTTAGTGGTTGTACATTCAATGGTTGGTGCTTTGTGGGTTTGTATGTCAAGTAGGCATTTGTTTAGGAATAGGAGGAGTAGGGTTTTGTGAAACTGCATTTGAATCAGATAGATAGATAGATAGATAGATAGATAGATAGATAGATAGATAGATAGAGTCTGCAGCCGTAGCCCTGTGGCATCTGATCCCATCAGATCTCAGAAGCTAAGCAGGGTAGGGCCTGGTTAGTACTTGGATGGGAGACCGCCTGAAAACACCAGTTGCTGTAGGCTTGGGAAACGGACCTGGCAACCCACTCCCAAAAATCAACCCACCATTGAAAGCCCTATGAACAGCAGAGAAGCACTGACAATAGTGTTTCGCTTGTTGTACATAGTGTCGCTATGAGTCGGATATTGACTCGACAGCACCTAATAACAACAACATATAGATAGACAGACAGACGATCTGTGTAATATGGGTTTATAACAAAATATCTATTTGTAGTGTGCAGAGTAGTCAGGAGGTTTAAAATCCAGAATTATATGTTTATAGTCTTTATTTTCCTTAGTGAAGTTTCTGAATGTTCTACAATAAAATTGTGTTACTCTCCCTGGTATTTACCTAACATAGTTGCCAGATCATGTCCACACAAAAACCTGCACATAACTATTTACAGTAGTGTGATTCATCATTGCCAAGACTCGGAAGCCACCAAGATGTCCTTGAGTAGGTGAATGGCCACATTAACTGTGGTATGTGCAGAATGTGGAAAACTATTCAGCACAAAAAAAAATAAGCTATCAAGCCATGAAAGGGCATGGAGGAAATTTAAATGCATGTTACTAAGTAAAAAAAGCCAATCTGAAATGGCTGCATAGTATATGATTCTGACTAGGTGACATTCTAGAAAAGGCAAAGCTACAGGGACAGTGAAAAGGTCAGCAATTTCCAGGTATTAGGAAGAGGAAAGAGTAATGAATATGTAGAACACAGAGGATTTTAGGGGAATGAAATAATTCTGTATGATTCTACAATGGCGGACACATGCCATTTTACATGTGCCCAACCTCATAGAATGTCAGGCATGGAGTCTGTTGTAAATTATGCACATTAGTTGATAATGACATGTCAATGTAGTTTCATTGGTTATAAAAAATGGAGCACTCTGGTGGAGGATGTTGATAATGGGGGAAGCTATGAATGTATGAGGCAGAGTTTTATGGGAACTCTATGCTTTCTGCTCCTATGAGCCTCACACTGCTCTAAAATATAAAGCATTTTTAAAAAGCAAAAAAGAAAAATTGTGTAACTTTTGTGATAATCATAAAACATGATTTCTAAACTTTTTATTATGAAAAAAATCAGCTATACACAAACCTAGGAAGACTAGTACTATAGACACCTGTATTCCCTTCATCTTTATTCACTAATTGCTAGCACTTGGCCACATTGAGTCTCATGCCCCTTCACCCCTAAGTTCTTCTAAATGAAAATCTAGGATACATAACCACAATGCAATTAATGCACTTGGGAAATTTAACATGGGTATAATAGTGTTATCTAACATACAATTATCTTTAAATCTCCCTAATTGTCTTAGTAATGTCTTAAGAGTCATGGTTTTACTGTTTTGTTCTCTTCCTGCTTTTGTTTTTTCCAGGAGTGAAAGTATTGCACATTGCCTTTAGTTTTTATAAATTGCATTATTTGTTATCAAAAAGTGTGTGGCTTTTCATTATCAAAATTAAGAAAGTAGAGAAGTAAAGCAGGGAGTGTCCCTTGCATGCCATCCTGCCTTCAGAGCATATGCTATTGTTTGCACTGGGGGTGGGGGGCACCGCCACACAGCCAATGTGTGTCCCACTCTGCTCACTCTCCCTGTAGGTGCCCTTCTGCTCCGGACTGGGTTCAAGTAACAACGTCAACCCCTTGTAAACACCAACGACAGCAGGCAGCATTCAGATCCCAGCTCCACTACTTATGGTCTGGGTGACCTTGGGCAGTTAGTCGCTTCCCTGCCTCAGTTTACCTGCCAATGGGATCATCACAGTGTTTATGTCATGAGGCTATTACCAAGCTTAAAGAGCACAGTATATATTCAACTGTCCCATAATTTGTTGTTGTTGTTAGGTGCCATCGAGTCGGTGTCTGACTACCCTGCATACAACAGGGGAAACACTATTGTCAGTGCATCTCTGCTATTCATAGGGTTTTCAATGGAGGATTGATTTTGGGGAGTGGGTTGCCAGTTTGTCTCCCAGCAGACCTGGTATTCCCAGGCAATCTCCTATCCAAGTACTAACCAGGCCCGACCCTGCTTAGCTTCTGAGATCTGATGGGATCAGATGCCACAGGGCTATGGCTGTAGGCTGCCCCATAATTGTTGTTGTTGTTGTTAGGTGCCATTGAGTCGGTATCCGGCTCATAGAGACCCTCAAAGGGTTTCCAATGGCTGTTTCGGGATTGCCTTGGGAGTGGGTTGCCACGTCCTTCTCCTGTTTTTGCAGTGCTGGGAATCGAACTCGGGACCTCAGAGACTGCAGAGCAGCACTCTACCAACTGAGCTAAATCCCAGCCCGCCCCATAATTAGTATGCCACAAATATAACTTATGGATATTCACCATGTTATCTTGGCTCTTATTAAGGAACTTTAATTATGTCAGGCCACCTATCTTTGTCCATTTGGACTTCGATAGCAAAATTCCAGGAAGCAAGTGGTATACAAATGACAGAAACTTATTTCCCACAGTTCTGGAGAGTGAGAAGTCTAAGACCAAGGTGCTGGACGAGAGTATCTGGGAAGGGTCCACGTCCCGATTCACAAGTGGTACTTTATACTGTGTCTTCACACAGCAGAAGAGATAAGGCAGCTCTCTGGAGTATTTAACATACGGACTCTAATCCTATTCTGGGCTGGAGTTCAGTTCAGTTGGCAGAGTGCTCCTCTGAGCTCTCTGAGGCCCTGGGTTCAATCCCCAGCATCACAAAAGTGGAAGAAGGATGTGGCAATCCACTCCCAAAACAATCCTGGAAAAATCAGCCATTAAAAACCCTATGAATAGCAGAGAAGCACTGACATAGTGCTGGGCATGGCACAGTGTAGGTGAGTGTTTCATTCTGTTGTGCATGGGGTCACTATGAGTCAGACCTGACTCAGCAGCACCTAAAAACAATCCTATTCTGGGCTGGGGTTTAACTCAGTTGGTAGAGTGCTGCTCTATGCATTCTCAGGCCCTGGGTTCAATCCTCAGTACTGCAAAATGGGAGAAGGACCTGGCAGTCCACTCCTGAAACAATCAGCTATTGAAAACCCTACGAATAGCAGATATGCACTGACATAGTGCTGGGCATGGTACAATGTTGGATAGTGTTTCATTCTGTTGTACATAGGGTCACTATGAGTCAGACCTAACTTGACAGCACCTAAAAATAACAACAATTCAATTCTGAGAGATCTTGTTCTGACAAGCCAAAAACATCATGCTGAGATAGCCTCAGGATTTGTTCCCTACAAAATGAATCTCTGGTGCATCAACCATGAAGGAGTGTGGAGGTATGGAAAGGGCAAGGGTATGACACTCTGGGGGTGGGGCAAGTTCTGCAACCTCCTCTAACTTCCAGCTTGTCTCTGCTAATCTTTGTTTCCATGCCTCTGAAATGGTAAGAATAGCAGCTAGGTCCTACATTTCAGAAACTTGTTTCATCAATGAGGCAGAAAATACAGGATAAGAAGACATCAGAGCCCAATTTTTGAATTATCATTCCTTTGCTGACTCCACAGGATTTAAGCCACCGTCTAACCTCATTGAGACTCAATTTCCTTAATTGAAAATTAAGAATTCAGGCCAAGATGCTCTCTTCCAACCCTAACATCCCCTAATCTGACATGATGGATTGAAATCAATAGCCCAATCCAAGTGCTGATTCTGGTACCAACTCCAGCATCAACCACAATAAATGAGCTTTAGGTCAATAAAAGGAAGAAAATAGAGAATAGAATGGTCTTAAAACAATAGAAGACAAATTACACCTTCATTTCTTACAACTTTCAAGTACAGAATGCATTCATCATAACAGAAAGCATTGATCTAGCTCTGTTTCTTCTTAGAATCAGTTTTCTCCAAGTGACATAAATTCATTCTTCTTTACTGCTGAATAATATTCCATTGTGTATATATACATTTAATCCACTCATCCATTGACAGGCATCTGGACTGATTCCACTTCTTTGCAATTGTAAAGAGTGCTGCAATAAACATGGACGAGCAGGTGACCTTGTCGTATGATTTGTTTTCTTTAGGTATATACCTAGGAATGGTATAGCTAGACCATATCGTAGTCCTATTTTTAGTTTTATGAGGAACATCTAAACTGATTCCATAATAGTATACTAATGTATATTCCCACCAGCAGTATAACAAGATTCTTTATCCTCCTAAATCCTCACCAGCATTTGCTGCTGTTTGTTTTGTTGAGGCTAGCAGCTCTGATTGGAGTGAGATGGAATATCAGTGTAGTTTTGATTTGCATTTCCCTAATGGCTAAGAATATGATGGCTAAGAATATGTTGACCAAGAATATTGATCTTTTTATCTTATGTTTCTTGGTCACCTATATCTCTTCTTTTGAGAACTATCTGTCCAGTCCCATTGTCCATTCATTTATTGGATTATTGTAACTTTGGTGTTTAATTTCTTGAATTCTTTATATATCCTTGATATTAATTCTCTATCAGGTATACAGAAAACAAAGATTTTCTCCCATTCTATGGGCTCCCCTTTACTCTATAAATTGTTTTCTTTGCTATGCAAAAGCTTTTTAATTTTATGTAATCTCATTTGTCGATTCTTGATGGTATTTCCTGGGCTATTTGAAGTCTTATTAAGAAAGTACTTGCCTATGCCAACGTGTTAGAGTGTATTCCCTACATTTGTTTCTAGTAATTTCAGAGTTTCCACTTTTACAGTCAAATCTCTGATCTATTTTGAATTAATTTTCATACAGGGCAAAAGATATGGGTTTACATTCATTCTTCTGAACATGGATATCCAGTTTTCCAAGCTCTACTTGTTGAAGAGACTGTCTTTTCTCCAACGTTTGTCTTTGTCACTTTTGTCAAAGATCAGGTGGCTGCAGGTGTGTGGATGTACATCTGGGTCTTCTCTTCTATTCCATCGGTCTTCATGCCTGTTTTTGTGCCAGTACCATGCGGTTTCTGTTTCTATGGCCCTATGACACAGATTGAAGTCAGATATTGTGATACCTCCTGAACTGCTTTTGCTGCTTAGGATTGTTATGTCTAAACAGAGTATTTTGTGCTTCCATATGTACTGTTGTTGTTGTTGTTGTTGTTGTTGTTGTTGTTAGATGCCATCAAGTCGGTATCCAACTCATAGCGAACTTCTGTACAACAGGCAAAACACGATTGTCAGTGCTTCTCTGCTGTTCATAGGGTTTTCAATGGCGGATTGTTTTTTGGGTAGTGGGTTGCCAGGTCCTTTTCCCAAGTCTACAGCACCTGGTATTCCCAGGCAGTCTCCCATCCAAGTACCAACCAGGCCCAACCCTGCTTAGCTTCCGAGATCTGATGGGATTGGATGCCATAGGGCTACGGCTGCAGGCATATGTACTTTAGGATTGTTTTATCTATTTCTGTAAAGTAGAAATGTTTAAGGAGATGGAATTGTCAACAAACATGACTTAATAATTGCACAGTATATTTATGAACTGAATTATTACTCTGTATCCCATAAATATGTACAATCAAAATGTTTAATTTTTTAAAAAGAATCAATTTTCTTCATTCTTTGAGACCATAAAAGCAAAAAGTCTGTCCAACCAGTGCACAGATAAGAACTCAGGGTCAGTCCACTCAGGTCATTGACCAAGTTTTTTGGTCACAGTTTTTTCTTGTTTAGCATTGACCATGTCCATGTCCATGGTCAATATTAAATGCACAAGCATTGTGGACATTTTCATTGATGGATTTATGTATTTTCCAAAGAGTTTAGACCCTCAATAAGAATATGTAGACTTGAAGTATTTTAATTTTATAACCATAAATCCCCTTTAGAAAATTTTATCTTCATATCATTCTCCATTTTTATCAATTACATCCAGGTTCCCACCTATCAATATCACTACTTGACCAAAGAAATAAAAAATAGATCCATACCTGGACCTTCATGTAAGAGGAGTCTCTTTCCTACAGTGAAAATATGTTGTGAAATTTTAAACCATCACCTCTGCCATTAAGCTATTTGTTATTGTCTGTTTGAATATGTCAGCAGAGACGTTTATTAACAGCCACCCCACAGAGAGGACTGACAGGTTCACTCAATCCTGCCTACTTCACATCATAGAGCCCTTTTAACAATTACCTGTGGTAGAGAAATTGTTAGAGTAGCTAATGTTCACTAAGTGCTTACAATTTGCCAAGTGCAATACTAATTCTTGTGAAGGAATCCCACCTCATCTGACTTAGGTATGTTCAATTATTAGACTGTAGCAGAGACAACAGAG
The DNA here is from genome assembly GCA_007922755.1 of Pedetes capensis. Classification (NCBI taxonomy): domain Eukaryota; kingdom Metazoa; phylum Chordata; class Mammalia; order Rodentia; family Pedetidae; genus Pedetes; species Pedetes capensis. The sequence continues at coordinate 244,066 of VMDO01000563.1, read as the reverse complement.
AGAAATTCTACTACTTCATGCCTACCAATAAGCAGACACCCAAAGGAGACTCTAGTCTGCTGTGCTTTCAAGGGAACTCAGTTCCCTAGCTCTTCCTAGTCTGAGCCTCTGGCCCCACTGAATGTGGATTTGTGAGTTTTGTAACAGATATTTATGCACCTGCTGAATGCAAGTTGAAGGACTTACTTGATGATAAACCAAAGAAACATATTCCAAATCTGGAGAGAAGAATGAGTTATGCTCAATTTACTGAGAGATGGTGTTGGGAGGCATTCTCAATCTTCAGTCACCAATATGGGGCCTTCGCTGGGACTTTGCAATTTTACAACATGGAAAAGTCAGTCCCACCATCCTCATTTTCAATGCAATATTCCTACTCTAGATAACAAAGATGAGTGGACATCAGGCCCCCAGCTTCTCATCAGTCATGGTAGCTGCTTGCTTTTCCATGGAGAGCTTGAAGAAGGGAACTGAGAGTGTCCCACAAATCCTATTACCTCTGGGGAGCAAAACTGAAACTTTTTTGGACATACATATGTGCTCCCCCCCCCCCATTCTAGCCTTATTCAACTAAAAACCTAGATGTCAGAGAGTAATTGATTTACTTTATCCATATTGGTGGTGGTATTCTTAGGTGCCGTTGAGTCAGGTCTGACTCATAGTGACCCCATGTACAACAGAATGAAACACTCCCAACACTGTGCCATGCCCAGCACTGTGTCAGTGCTTCTCTGTTGTTCATAGAGTTTTCAATGTCTGATTGCTTCAGGAGTGGGCTGCCATTTCCTTTTCTCATTTTTGTTGTGCTGGGGATTGGACCAAGGACCTCAGAGAGTGCAGAGCAGTAGTACTCTACCAACTGAACCAAACCCCAGCAGTTTACTTTTTCCATAGACAGCATCAAATCCAAGAGGATGAGTAAGATTTCCTTGAAGAAATGTGATACACATATACTTCTAAGAAATGTTACCTATTCATTTACTTGAATCTTCTACTTTCTACCTGGCTTCAGCTGCTAAGGTCTATGTGGGGTCAATTCAAGTCTAGAAATCCTTACAGAGATGCTGCTCTCTACCAAGAAACAACCTATAGAGTTTCTTAACCAAATAAAGTTTTGAATTCAATCTTAACAAAATAAAATGAGAGTTGAGTGTTTGCAAAATCTATAATACACACCCAGGATTTGTGTATGGATAATCAAGAAGTAAAGAGATCAATTCTAATCAGATTTTCTCAACAAAGTTTAGCAAAGATGCAGGCCCTTGAGATGGATCTTCAACATGCAAATTCAACAAACATTTACAAAGTGGCCACCAAATGGTACTCTCAGACACATTACCTCTCAATCTTTATGACTTTCCTCTGAGAAAGAGCTATTATCTCCACTTTATTTAGTTAAAGCAAGAAGAGATACATGACTTGCTCAAAACTTCATAGTTAATATATAGTTAAACTCAAGTTCAAATCCAGGTACCCTGCATCAAGTCCTGGTTGATTGTCACAAGAAGTAGGATTCTGAGATCTTGGATAACATTGTTACAAGATAAATCAAGAAGAAATGATATGCTACTCAATTTATCATATTTAATATATTTTAATTTAATAATTTAATGTGATTTAATTACCATTTAACATTGTATTTAATATTTAATTTTTATTAATTCCAAGTTAAAATTAATTTGATTTAATTTTAGAATAATAATTCTACTTATTTAGAGGAAGTTCCCCTTCAAATCATATTCTGTAGTTCTCTACTGTCTAGTAATTCTCAACTGGAAAAGGGAGATTCATAGGCTTCTGATGGAAGTCTTATTTCCTTGAGCTGTATTCCCTGAACACAGGAGGTTATAGGCAAATGTACTTAGGAATAACACCGGTAAGGAAGTAAGGAAGCCAGACTGGGAAAAGGAGAAGTTGAAGTGTGGTACAGTTAGCACATGGTACCTAAACAAATCCACAGGAAAAAATTGAGATAAAATGATTCTAATATTTGAATCAAAGGGGTTGGGTCATTGCATTTCTATATCCACCAGTTATTAGTGAGGACCAAGCCTGGAATAGAGATGGAAACTTGGGAAAAGCAGCTTTCTTCAGCTAGAATCAATTCCCATAAATAGATATCAACAGCTAATACTCATGGAAACTAGAAGAATATGTCAGTCTTGAGTCGGGGATCTAGGCAATGAACTACAGCATCCCTATACTATACCCCTTGTGTTACTTGGATCCACTTATACTAAGTCCATCCCAATATGCAACACCTTCTTCCAGATTCTGGTTGGTCTCATTTCCTGGGGAAATGTAGAAAGAGAAGGAAGATCAGTGGGATAAACCATAGTCACCATCACTGCAAGTAATCCCAAGACTGAAACTGATGTCCATTATCACCCTCTTCTACCCTTTGCAGAGTCCCCCTATTTTTGGCTAGTACTTCCACAGGTCTCAGTAACTTACCCAGTGAGATGACCCAGATACCCATTCTTATGGACCTAAACCTCTAGTCACAATGGACTTTTCAGGCTGCAGCTACTGCATCTATTTATGATCAAAATTGAACAGGAAAGTACCAACATATGCCCCAGTAGATCAACTAAATACCATATTTTTCTTGTCTCCATTGTTTAACAGTAGTCATATGTCCTCTTGATAATGAGGACCAATTATATCTGCTAATAAAATGCATCCTTGCCTGCTGGTCTCTTGTCATGATAAACCTAAACAGAATATAATTTAGAATGATGGAGGTCCTAAGTTAAAAGTCAAAGGGACACTTACTCTGTCCATTGGTGAAAGCATCCTCTATCTGGGAATCAAAATCTTTAAACACACAGCACTCAAGGTTGCAGGAATGAGAAAGACCAATTCTCTACGGAGATCATGGGAAGTCATGGTAAGCATAACCACTGCTAATTCTACCCCTGTCTCCTGGAGCCATGTATCCTAACTATCATAGACATAGAAGTAGATTCTGATATTGTCTTAGGGTGCTCAGTGGGGGATGATGCTTACTGCTCACAAAATGTTTCCCCAAACTGGTACTTCCTTTTATACTTTGAACAGGCCATTTCATCTCTCTATCAGACTATCAGATTTTGAATGAGAGGAAGGAGAGAGAAGCAGGGAGTCTCAGGGCAATGTGTCCACAGATGCCCTTTCTTTGTGTAACATAGGGGCCCCATATTCATGGTATGTCAGGTCTTACATTAGCAGATTAATTACTTTGTAAGCTCTCAGGTAGTGGTGCTTCTCTACTTTTTATGAATGATAGAGGCAACCTATATCTAGAATCTGTGTCAATTCCAGCCAACATAAATCACTGCCCCTTCTAATGCAGTCAACTTGTCACCAAAAGACTTGTTTGCATCCTCAGAGGATGGTGCCATATTGACAAGAGAGTCCTAGTTTCTTCTGCCATTAGGTTGGACACTTAGCATCAGTTATAACTAAATCAGCTTTGATGAAGGGTTGGCCACACTATTGGACCCATGTACAGCCTCCACATCTGCCACAGTGGCTACTTCACTAATGAACTCACATCACCAGCACTAGAGTATTCAGTAACAGAAGCTGGATGCTGTAAACCAGCTAAGTCATCTTGTCTACATGGTGGTTCAATGCTTCCTTCACAGGGGAGTTCTGCTGGTGGGTATTGCCATGCAATGTAAAACATCTGTTCTTTGTGCCAATCTCATAAGTCAATCCATACCTCAACCCCAAATCTCCTTATCTCTAAATTCCAATCTCTCCACTTCCAGTCACCTGATCAACCAGTCAAGTTATTTGACACTTTCCATGACTCTGTGTATAGTATCACCTTGGGCCATTTCTTCCATACATAGCAGATAACCAGATACACTTTCTGAAATCCTATCCATTAGAAGGGTCTCCTCCATCATTTTCATTAAGGGATACCCAGAATTGGGTTTTTTAATACACCAACACTCTAGTTTGGAATTGTACGTTCATACTGAATTAGACATCTGTAAACCAGGTTCAAAAAGCGTCCTTCTGTATCAGCTGATCATAAGGGACCTGAAGTAACAATAGGTATGACTGAAAGATAGGCCACAATAGTGGCAGATAACATAGTCTGGGCTACATGCTTGTGTAACTTCTGCCCTCAGGACCTGCTCAAGCCTGACCCCACTTCTGTTCATGATGGATCTGTCCTGGGTCTTCTGGATCTTATGACTTGGTCACCCTGACAGAACTCAGTTGACCATGGGCAGCTCTTATATGTCCCATAGTCAGATGATACTTTACAGATAGCAGGGGATGGGGGGTCCCTGCCAGAGGTGACATAGCATCGTTCCAAAGTACTGCATTGCATGTGTCTTATGATAGATTACCATAAACCCACAACAGCATCTTTTCTCCAGAAAATTCTTCCTATAACATAAGGGCTATTAGATTATATAACCCAATAATTGAATGGCTTATACTGCAACCTAGAGTTAGGATGATCCTTCAACATTGTCTTAAAGTGATGTAAGGGAGTCCAGGCTTTGAAATTCCCCTATCATTGCATGTGGGGCAAGAGATTAAGGGTGCAAACAAGGATGAAGCTCTAGTGGTTCCCCAGAAAAGGACACCAATCTGCATTTTCAGTAATACACACATACACAGAGACAGGAAGAATCTAGAAATGGAAATCTAAGCAAGGCAACAGCACACACCATATACTTGATTATTTAAAAACAGCATTCATGTTCGGGGCTGGGATTTAGCTCAGTTGGTAGAGTGCTGCTCTGCAGTCTCTGAGGTCCCGAGTTCAATTCCCAGCACTGCAAAAATGGGAGAAGGACCTGGCAATCCACTCCCAAGGCAATCCCGAAGCAGTCAGCCATTGAAAACCCTATGAGGGTCGCTATGAGTCGGATACTGACTCGATGGCACCTGACAACAACAACAACAACATTCATGTTCAGGTCTTATAGAGAATAGGGTTAATCCCTCCATCCTATCTTCCAGCAGCCATTTGCTCATACATTAATTTTAGCATTCTTCCTGTAGTATCAGATCCTCTTTTTGTTCAATTCCCCCAGGAGAAGAGTATATTTATTCAATGGTTAACACTGTATCTGGCACATAAAAGGGAACCAACAAACGGTTTCTGAAGGGATATGTGAATAAACAGATGAATGAGCTAGGCACTGTGGTGCACTCCTGTTATCCCAGTGACTCAGGAGGCTGAGGTAGGAAGATTGAGAGTTCAGGGCCAGAGGCAGCCTGTGCAATTTAGTAAAACCCTGTCTCAAAATGAAAAACAAAAAAGAGAATTGGGTTCAGCTCAGTGGTAGAGCATTTGCCTGGAATGCACAAGGCATTGAGTTCAACATGAAAACAGACAATACCTCTGTTATGCATGCCAGCCAGTGAGGTGACTCAACATTGGTGATTGATTCCTCCTAGGTTCTTCTAGTTTAGGAACTGAAGCAGTTTTGTGAAAGAAAGGCATTTGTTACTAAAACCTAATAATCTATTTCCTATATTTAAACTATAATAAATACTTGTTGATTTCTTTCTTTCTTTCATTATTATTTCCTATTCTTTTTTCCAACAAATATTGAGAGATTACTACACACCAGGACAGGTTCTATTGCTGTTTTACAGATGAGGAAATTAAAGCACAGGAACGTCATGCAACTTGCCCCAAGATTGAGTACACAGCTAGTAACTAACAGGAGTGGGACTTGGGCCAGGATTTGGCCCTGGAGTCCCTGTTCTTAGCCAATAATAAGACAAATATGATTTCTTCCAACTTGGAGCTCATGGTCAAGTGAGATAGAGAGGCACTGTATAACTGAATGAAATAATTATCTATTGAAATCATTACCATCTATTTGGGAGGAAAAAACACTGGCTGGTAAAATGAAGAGTAATAAAATATCCTACTTTTAAAATGTCAATCAGAGAAAACTGCTTTAGGGAGATAATTTCAACTGAGACCAATAAAACAAGAAGCTAATGATGAAAGGGGACAAGGGACCAAAACAAGATCATCTTGGTCTAGGTGCTAGAAAGAGTCCACTAAAGCTAGAGCTTAGGAAACTAAAAGGATATAGGCAAGAGACAATATATTTGAAGATTCGGCTAAAAGCAGCCAATGCTCTGAAGTTCTAATAAGAGATTGGTTCTACCTAGGGCAACAGGAATTTGCTTTTGCTTGGCCCCAGTTCAACATGGGACTCTAGAGGATCTCTCTGGCTACCACATGGAGAATGGGCTGGAGGGAGAATTCAGAGACCTGTAAGAAGGCCACCCCAATGGTCCAATGAGGGTGAACGCAGTCCTTGTTACCCTCATCTCTCTTCTGTTGCCCCCTCCCATATTGGAGCACATCAAACATCTCTACCAGTACAAGGAGCTACTGATTTTTAATAAAAGGCTGGGGCATTCCAAAGGAAAAAATTATAACCCTTCTAAGTTATTCATTTAACATCAAAACTTCTTGCTCTTTTCAACGCCTTGAATAGTGACTAATAAAATGAACAACTTTCCCCCAAGACACCCTAAATTAAGAACTTAACATTCCATTTATAGAGCCCTTACCTGGAATAATTAACACTGCATGCAGAGTAATGGCAATGATTAGTAATTTTCTCCCAGGGGAGCCATTTTTAGGAAGGATACAGATTGTATCTTACTGCACCACCCCCATGCCACCCCCTCCCAGCTGTTTCCTCAAACTGGGTGCCCACTTATCTGACTGACAGCACTTCTCATGGGGATGGAGCATCTTGGTGGAAGGGGAGGGGGGTGAAAACCAAAAACATCCAAGATGCAGAATTGTAGCTAAACTAAAAATAATAACAACATGGACATCATTTGTTGAGAGCTTTCTATAGGTCAGATACTATCTTAAGAACTTAAAACACTTTTCCAAAGACCTGAAAAATCTCACTAATTCATTGCCAAATTATTATCCAGGATCACACTGGAAATTTAGCAGGTGTCTCCATCTCAGAAAAATGCCACAACCCACATATGGGAAAAACAATATGGCAGCTATTTGGTATTTACAAAAACGTATTCCTCAATCTATTCAAATGTTATTTCACATAATCATCTATTTTTTTCCCAACCCTGAATTTTAATGTGTGGATATTCTCCTACTCTCCCGTCCCAACTTTCTCACTACTTAAAAGATTTTTTTCAGCTTCCCAGTATCAATTTGTACTAGTTCCCAGACTTGATGAGCATCTATGATCTGAAGGCCAACTCCCTCATAGCAGGCTTCTATTGAAGACCACAGTGGCATCACAGATAGGTGAAATCTGCCTCTATGCCTTACTCTCTGTACTAGTCCATTTTTATTACTATAATGAAATACTTGAGGCTGAGTCACTTTATAAAGAAAAGAGGTCTATTTAGCTCACAGTTTTGGAGACTCAAAGGCATGAGGCCTGCTCTGGCTCAGCTCTGTTATACTATTCCATAAATTCAACACTTGGCTGCATCATGTTATATTGTTGAGTGGTGCAGTTGAATCACAGATTGAAACACTCCCCAATGGTGTGCCATGCCTAGCACTATGTCAGTGCTTCTCTGATATTCACAGAGTTTTCAATGGCTGATTGTTTTCAGGGATTGCTTTGGGAGTAGACTGCCAAATCCTTCTCCCATTTTTGTGCTGGGGATCAAACCCAGGGCCTCAAAAAGCACAGAGCAGCACTCTACTTACTGAGCTAAACCTCACCCCCGTATCATGTTATGACTGTTGCAATTTGAACAGTGTAGGCAAGAAAGAGGGATCACATCCTAAAACAGGAACCCAGAGAGAAATTGGGGAGAACCAGGCTCTGGCTTTTATAACAACCTTCTAAGGAGAACCTAGACCCCATGCCTTAAATGTTTTATCCCCTCTCAACAATGCTGCCCTGGGGACTAAATTTCTAAGACATGACCCTCTGGGTTAGGGGTCCTCCAAACCATAGCACCTTCCTTCCCAGGTTGGCACCCAGGACTAGGGAAGACTGTGGGGTATGTATGATAATGCTCTTATAACATGTACCTTAATTTAATAAAGTTCTATATAATCTCAATTTTTTTCAACTACCTAACTTGCGTCCTACTTCAAGTTCCTCTGCAAAAAGAAAAACACTAGACAAATTAAATTTAACAGAGGTTAATTGAACAGAGAACGACTTGTGATCAGGCAGCCCTCACAATCAAGAGAGATCCAGAAAGCTTCATTCCAACACACAGATAGGAAGCACTCACAGAAAACACAAGTGAGGTCCACAAACAGCGGGAATGATTGCGGCTCAGACTTGTCTCATTTGAACATGGTCTGGTTGGTTGGTTATCTGTGACTGACTGAAGTTCAGCTACAAGATTGGCTGAGACTCACTGATTCATTCCAAAGCACACTGCTGAGTTAGGCTTTCAGTTAGTTTACATGCTAAGTTACGTTACAAGTTGTATGGTAGGGACTCAAAGTAGGAAGGCATCCTCAGGCCAAATTTAGTTTAACTGAACTTGTAGTTAGTTGATCTCATTCTTGCCCACATACCTAAGTCACTGGAGTCAGATGCAAAAACAGCTGCCAGGATTCCTCACTATCCCTGGAGCTGCATTTTGTGAACTCAATTTGCAGCCCTTGTCAAGAGAAGGAAACCACTTTTAGTGTGCTTTGATTCTGGGCTGGCCTTGGGATTTGCTTGGGTCAGCAGAATATGGTGAAAGTGAAGCGCTACCAATTCTAACCCCAGGCCTCAGAACCCTTGCACACCTTCACTCTCCCTCTGGGAAGCCCATGACTGCTGTGTGAATAAGGCCAGGCTAGCTTGCTGGGGGCAGAAAGACCTGGCAACCCACTCTCAAAAATCAGTCTGCCATTGAAAACCCTATGAATAGCAGAGAACCACTGACAATAGTGTTTCATCTGTTGTACGTAGGGTCACTATGAGTCAGATACCAACTCAATGGCACCTAACAACAACAAGACTGCTGGGGCATGGGAGACCATGCAAAGAACAGAGCAGCCCCAGCCAGCCTCCAGAGGCAGAGCTGCTTAGTAACCTTGAGCTGATTACAGACATCTGAGGACACCCTGCTAGAACCAGAACTCTCCAGCTGAGACACAGGTACAGGCAGCCATAGAAACTTGTGACTATTTTAAGTCATGAAGTTTAGGAGATCTTGTGCACCAAGAGATAATTCAGATGGTCAGGAACCTGAACAGCTATTTGAAAAAACATGGTCCTAATCTCCATCCTCATCCACCTGACCATCAAGCTCAGTTCTTACAACTTCTGAACACTCTGATGTATAACGTCTATGTTGGTAGCTATTTAGCACCTCTGAGAATATAATATATTTAGCTATAGTCAGCCTACTGTACAACAAAATATCAGAACTTCATTCTCCTATGTAACTGTACCTTACTTCCAGTCAACCAACCTTTCCCTTTCCTCCCTCTCCTGCTACACTCCCCAGCCTCAGATAATCACTATTGTACTCTTAACCTCTATGAGGTCAGCTTTACTCAGTTGGGAGAGTGCCACTCTGCACTCTGAGGCCCTGAGTTTGATCCCCAGCACCACAGAAACAGGAGAAGGACCTGGCAACCCACTTTTGAAATTATCCTATAATAATAAGCCATTGAAAACTCTATGAATAGCAGAGAAGCACTGTCATAGTGCCAGGCATGACACAGCATCAGGGAATGTTTTGTTCACTTGTATATGTTGTTGTTGTTGTTGTTGTTAGGTGCCGTCAAGTTGGTATCCAACTCATGGCGACCCTCTGTTCAACAGGGGAAACACTATTGTCAGTGCTTCTCTGCTGTTCATAGGGTTTTCAATGGCAGATTGATTTTTGGGAGGGGGTTGCCAAGTCCTTCTCCCAAGCCTACAGCTTCTGGTGTTCCCAGGTGGTCTCCCATCCAGGTACTAACCAGGCCTGACCCTGCTTAGCTTCCAAGATCTGACAGGACCGAATGCCACAGGGCTACCGCTGCAGGCTTGCTTGTATATAGTATGTACATAACATACATTGTTAAAATATTGTCACTATGAGATGGACCTGACTCGATAGCACATAACAATAACAACAACAACACGTGAATGATACCTGGTTTATTTCACTTAACATAATGTCCCCCAATTCCAGGTATACTGTCACAAAAGATGGAGATTTCATCCTTTCTATGGCTGAATAGTATTCCATTATGAATCTATATCACATTTTCTTTATCTATTTATCAATTTAGGACATTTAGGTTGTTTTCATTTCTTGATTATCATGAATAGTGCTGCAATAAACATGGAAATGCAGACATTTCTTTGACATATCATGTCGTTTCCTTTTGCTATATACCTACTAGTGGTGATTGTTGGATCATACAGTAATCTTGTTTTTAGTTTTTTTGAAGAATCCCCAAACTGTTTTCCATGATGGCTGAGATAATTTACATTCCCATCAACAGTATGCAAATGTTCCCTTTCCTCACTGTCCTCACCAGAACTTATCTTTTTTCTTTTTGATAACATTCATTCTAAATGGAGTGAGGTGATATCTTGTTGTGGTTTTGATTTGTATTTCCCTGATGATCAGTGATATTGAGTATTTTTCAAATACTTGTTGATTTTTCATACATCTTCCTTTGAGGAAAGACTGTTTAGGTCTATTGCCTATTTTTTTAACTAGGTAGTTTCTTTGTTTTGTTTTGCCTATTAAGTTGACTACTTTATATATTTTGAATATTAGCCCTTTCTCAGATATATAATTTGCAAATATTTTCTCCCATTCTGCAGGTTGTCTCTTCACTCTATTGATCATTTCCTTCACTGTACAGAAGATTCTTAATTCGGTATAATCTCATTTATCTATTTTTTTCTTTCCTATGATTTTGGTATCTTGTCCAAAGAATATTTTTGCCCATTCCAAAGTCCTGAAGCATTTCCCCTGTTTTCTTGTACTCACTTCTTAGTTTCCAGTCTTACATTTGTCTTCAGTTCACTTTGAGTTGATTTTTGTGCATAATGAGAGAGAGAAGTCTAGTTTCTTTCTCCTGAATGTGGATACCCACTTTTCCAAGCACCATCTGTTGAAGAGACTGTCTCCCAATGTGTGTTCTTAGCACACTCGTTGATGACCAAGTAAGAATAGATGTGTGGGTTTACTTCTACACATCTAATGTTTTTAATGCACTGTTGGGTTCAGTGTACTAGTATCTTGTTGAGCATTTTAGCATTTTAGGCTCTTAATTATGTTCCACTGGTCTGTGTCTTTTCTATGCCAATACCATGCTCTTTTGATTTACTGTAGCTTTGTACCATAACCTGAAGTCAGGTACTATAATGTCTCTAATTTATTCTTTGGGCTCAGAATTGCTTTATCTATTCAGGGATTTTTAGGGTACCATAAGGATTTTAGGATTATTTTTATAGAACTATGAAGAATGTCACTGGTATTTTGATAGAATCTGTGGACCACTTTAGGTGTGTGAACATTTTAACGATATTCTTTCTTCTGACACATGCACCAAGGATGTCTTTACATTTTGTGTGTGTCCTCTTAAGGACGGTGTCATCTCCAAGCTGACAATTTGATCTCTTCCTTTTCAGTCTGGATGAACTTTCCTTCTCTTACCTGAGTTCTCTGACTGGGACTTCCCTGCTATCTTGAATAAAAGTGGTGAAAATAAGCATCTCCGTCTATTCCAGAACTGACAGAAAAACCTTCATCTTTTCCCTATTCAGTATGATGTTAGCTGTGGGTTTGTTACATATGATCTATTATTTTGAGATGCAATCCTTCTATACTAATTTATGCAGAGTTTCTATCATGAAGGTATGCTGAATTTTATCCAAAGCTTTTCTGCATCTATTGAAATGATCATATGGTTTTTGTCCTTCATTCTCTTGATGTTGTATATCATGTTGGTTTCCATATGTTGAACCATCCTTGCATCCCTGGGATGTTTCCTACTTTATCATGACGAATAATGTTTTTAATGCATTGTTGGGTGCAATTTACTAGTATTTTGTTGAGCATTTTAGCATCTATGTTCATCATGGATATTGACCAAAACTGTCTTTTTGTTGTGGTTGTCCTTGTCTGGTTTTGTTGTTGTTATTGTTGTTGTTAGGTGCCATCGAGTTGGTACCTGATTCACAGCGATCCTATGTACAACAGACAAAACACTACTGTCAGTGCTTCTCTACTTCTCACAGGGTTTTTCAATGGCAGATTGACTTTTGGGAGTGGGCTGCCAGGTTTGTCTCCCAAGGCTACAGCATCTTGTGTTCCCAGGCAGTCTCCCATCCAAGTACTAACCAGGCCCAACCCTGCTTAGCTTCCAAGACCTGTCAGGATCTGATGCCACAGGGCTATGGCTGCAGGCCTGTCTGGTTTTAGTATCAGGAAAATACTGACTTCAGAGGGTGCTTGGAGAAATTTCCTCCTCTGCAACTTTTTGGAATAATTTTTAAAGAATTCATATTAGTTTTTCTTTAGTGGTTTGGTTGAATTCAGCAGCAAAGTCATCTGATCCTGGGCTTTTCTTTGATGGAAGACTTTTTGGTTTTGGTCAAGCTTATTACCTCCTTATTCATCTTTTCAGGTTTTCTATTTCTTCATGATTCAATCTTGGTAATGTGTATGTGTCCAGGAATTTGTCTATTCCTCCACATTATCAAATTTATTGGAGTATAGTTTTTCATAAAACCAGTTGTTTTAAACTACCCTCTGACCCTACCCTCCCTAACCAAATCCTGTACAGGGTTTCTCGATCCCACATCCCAAATCTATTCCCCTTCTTCATTCTCCATTGCTATTGTTCAGGTTATGACATAAATCGTTTATGTTTTGCCAGGATTTGTTCATCTTTTTCCTTCTTATTATCAACTTGTGATTCTTTCTCCACTGCCCCACATATTACTAGGAGTGCTCTTCCAAAAATGAAAATATGATTATATCAATTATCTGTTTAAACTCCATGGAAAATCTATCTCCCACTGATGTTGGGACAAAGTACACATTCCTTAACATGGCTCACCAGGTCACCAATAGCTCTCATCAGCATCTTTTCTTTCTGCTCTCCACATGGCCTGGCATCTCTCCCACATTGACATACTCTGGAACATTTACTTGCTCTCTACTACTTCCTTAAGACTCATCTCAGCTGTCATCTGTTCTAGGAAGCCTTCCTCTACCACCATCACTGCCTGTTTTGTTTTCCTCTCTGTGCCTCAGCTGGGCTAGGAATACCCCCCCACACACACATATACACATACTCCCTCCCTCTGTGTAGGCAGCTCTCGGGGCTATGAGCCTCTTGTGCCAGACCACAGTGAATGGCATGGAGTTGTTAGGCATTGTCAAGTCACATCTGACTCATACCAATCTAAGTAGAGCAGAATTAAGCATTACTCAACACTGTGCCATGTACACAATCTTTTCATGCTTGAGCCCAATGTTGCAACCACTGTTTCTTCTCATTTTGAGTCATGCCGTATCAGTAAAAGGAGATTCCAGAGGCTTTACTCCATTCTCATCATGAAGGCTGACCCTACTTTGAGGAGGCAACTCTTCCCTAGTCATTTCTTGAAGGCTTCTAGTCTGGGGGGCTCATTTTCTGGCACTATATTTGAAAGCGTTTCTCTGTTATTCATAGAGTTTTCAATAGCTAAGTGTTTTGAGAGTGGGCTGTCTTAGTCTGGAAGCTCAGTTGAAACCTGTCCACCATGGGTGGCCCTGCTGGTATCTGAGACACTGGTGGCATAGCTTACAGCATCACAGCAACATGCCAGCCCCTACAGCATGACAAGCTGACAGACATGTGCATCATTAAATGCACAACTGAGAAAAGGAATGTGTAATCATGAGTCAGAATGAGTAAGGAAATAACACATGAGTGAATAAGAAATAGACAAGGAGACAGGAAATGCTTTACCCAGAGAAGTTCACAAAGAAGAGATTCATAGGGAATCCCAGAGGAAGAACAGGCAAGCTCTGTTTCTACTGGGCAGTCATCCTGAGGGAAGGGGAGACTCTTCCTGAGTATAGTTGTAGGATAGAATTTGCCAGTAGTAAAAATTGTAGGGAGGTGAGTTTTATTTCAGCCCAAGATTGAACCCTCCTCAAATAGAACACCTGCAGCCATAGCCCTGTGGCATCTGATCCCATCAGATCTTGGAAGCTAAGCAGGGTCGGACCTGGTTAGTACTTGAATGGGAGACTGCCTGGGAACAGGAGATGCTGCAGGCTTGGGAGATGGACCCGGCAACACACTCCCAAAAATCCATCCACTGTTAGAAACCTATGAACAGCAGAGAAGCACTGACAACAGTGTTTCACCTGTTGTACGGAGGGTCGCTATGAGTCTGATACCGACTCAATGGCACTTTAACAACGACGACAAATAGAACAAGCTCCCACCAGTTTTCCTCATGCCAAAGTCACCTCCACCTTCCATGTTGCTCAGATAAGAAAGACTAAGGCATCTTTGGCCCCCTCCTTCTCTCAAACACCACATTCGACTGCACCCCAAATCCTAGCAGCTCCACCTTCATAGTGCTGAAGCAGAATGTCCACCCTTTTCCATGTCCACTGCTACCACTTCTGCCCCGTCACATCATCTCTCTCCTGGACCATTGCAGTAGCTTTCTGACTGATTAAAGTCCTTCCACTCAGACTCTCTACATTACAATTTTTAAAGTAGAAAATCAAATTTGTCAAGCCTCTGCCCCAAATCCACCAAGAGCTTCCCATTTCAATCTGAGTAACCTCTAAATCGTAATGACAATCTCAAGGTGGTGCATAGTTTATCCTACCTTGCTCTGAATCATCTCTTCTTCTTCTTCTCCTTGTGCACTCTTCTCTATCCACACTCGCTCCCTTCCTATTTCTTGAACATGTCAGGTTCACATATGCCTCAGCACCTTTGCACAGCCTACTCCTCCCGACTGGAAGTCTTTCCTTCAATCAATTAATGGCTTTTTTTTTCTCCATTAAGCTTTTGCTCAAATATTACCTTCTCAAAAAGGCCTACCTCTAAACCTCTTTTAATATTATATCTCCCTTCCCCTTACTTTACATATATCCCACTCCAACATGTAATTCTCATGTACTTATTTATTTACTGTTTATTGTGGTCCTTCTGCTAGAAGACAAGGCATAAAAACATGAATTTTTGTTGAATTTTTGTTGCATTTTGCTCACTAATGTATCCCCAGTGCTAAAAACACTATTTGGTATAGAGAATGGGCCAATAACAGAGTAAGTGCCATTGGATGAGTCATGAATAAAAATAAAACAAAAAAATCTCTATACCATTAGCATCCAAAAGGGTAATAAACTATATCAATAGCCAGAGAGTTCTCTGTCTCTGGAGGGATCCAAACAGCTGGCAAACTCCTGGTTAGCTTCCTCTGTGATCTGAACCAAGAGTACCTAAGGTCCCTTACACCCTTAGAATGTTAGAAGCATTTGATTCTCACCTATTCTGGAAAGCACAGCTGCCATTTTCCCATGCCCATTACACAAAGCAGGTCTCTCCTAGGTCACTGTCTCCACTGGCCTGGGCCTCAGCTCTGAGTCCATCAAAACAACCCAGGTTCTCTTTCTGGTGAACCATGACTGAGGAAAAGCAGAAGGAAGTGCCAAGGGTAAGACTGGAACAGTGTGTTTTCAACGTGGTAGTATTTTACTAGGATCAAAGTCCTGCCTCCAAAGTGCTGCAAGGAGCTCCAAGCAGAGAAAGGAGAATCTTCCTATGGCTCATCTCTGAGACACTAGGACAACAGCCTAGCACAGGGATGAGCACATGGCATAGGAAGCTCATAGAAGGAATCCTTCTGAGTGAACACAGAAGCATGATATGTGCCATACTTTTCTCTCATGCCCTCTGTCTTGATTTGAATCTAAAATGTCCCTCAAAGGCCATATGTTTGAATGTCTGGTCACCAGCTGATGGCACTGTCCAGGGAAGTTTCAGAGGTGGGACCCCGTATTGTGGAATTAAGTCACTGAGGTGTCCTTCGGAGGCTGTGTGTGGCCCCCAGTTCCAGTAAGCTCTCTCTGCTCCTAATCACCGAGACGTGAGGTTCTGTGCCACAGGTCCTGCCGCCTGCCCCTGCTATACCTGCCCGGCAGCCCCGCCTCCCCACCGCCACATACTGAAATTCTGCAACCCTGAGCCCCAATAAACTATGCCTCCCGGAAGTTTGTTTCTGTCAGATGTTCTGCCCCAGTGATGCCCAAGCTGACTAATACACCCTCAGAACAGGCCTCTGTGACAGTCATTGCCCTGTCCTTTGACTCAGAGTCCTGGGCTCGTGTCAAGGCAGAGACAACTCCCTGAGGCTCTTCAGAGCAACACGGTCACATGACCTTCCCAATGAAGCTCAGCCTTGTTTCTGACATTAGATTAGGTGTGTTAGAAACGGGCCACGTAGAGGAAGCCATGTTGCATACCCCAGCACCATCATGGGATAGTGCCAGGCCTTTGTACAGGGGTCTCAGAAGCACAAATGGGAAATGGTCGCTGTCTTAGCTCCTTTGGACTGTGTAACAGAACCCACAAACTGGACATTTATAAACAGCAGAATTCATTGCTCACAGATCTGGAGACAGGGACGTCTAAAATCAAGATGGCAGCAGATTCGATGTCTGGTGAGTGTTCATCCCTCCTGTGCCCTCACACGGTGGAAAAGGAAAACAAGGTCCTTCAACATCCCTCAGGCATTGACCCCATTCATGAGGCCCCAACCCTCCCTCATGACCTAATCACTTCAGAAAGGCCAGCTCTTCATACCATTACACTGGATATCGGATTTCAACATGTGAGTTTGGGGGACAGAGACACCCAGGCCACAGCAGTCTGTCTATGGCACAATCATTGTTGTTCATAAGGGAACCCTCCCAAGGAGTGGAACACCCTCCACCACAAACTACATTTACACCATGGTTGGTAATTCCATTCCAGTACATCATATGCTATCATAAGAACACGCTTCCTCGCCAGGCTTTGTGGCACACGATTGTAATCCCACCAGCTCAGGAGGCTGAGGCAGGAGGATCATGAGTTCAAAGCCAGAGATGGCCTGCACAACTTAGTGAGACTCTGTCTCAAAATAAAAAACTAAAATGTGACTGGGGGTATAGTTCAGTGGTAGGTGCATGCTAGGTTCAAAAACTCAATACTAAAGAATAACACTTTTAGAGCTGGGTGTGGTGGTGCACGCCTGTAATCCCAGCGGCTGGGGAGGCGGAGACAGGAGGATCGCAAGTTCAAGACCAGAGGCAGTCTGCGTAACTTAGTGAAACCCTGTCTCAAAAAGTAAAAAAGAATAACATTTTTTAAAAATGCTTCCTCTAACTGCACATTCCTCCACATTGAAATATTTCTGAAATGGAGAGGCCTCTTAAAAGCACTGTGTACATTTAATATAACATTTATTTCATCTCATAAACTGTGAGTAAATTAACAGTGAACCCTAAACTTAGTAATACCTTTGGATGAAGAAGATACAAGTGTGCTCTTTTTGTCTATTTTCTCCACCTCACTGGAACCCTCTTAAAAATAGAAACTGAAATATATTCATTTTGACATTTCCAGTTCCTAGCACAAAGCAGGCTCAAGAGATGTCAAATAAGTAAATCAATAGACCAATGAACAAAACTGTTTGCAAAGCAGAAAAGGAAAATACATTTTACAATGCCCCAATGCACACATCCCTTATAACTATCTCTCTGTGTTCAATTTTACACTCTCCAAACATCCCAGTGGTCAGTGGTTTGGTCTCTCGAGGTGACATTTCTCCCTGGAGAAAGTGCTCTGTAAATACTCAGTCCTAGTTCTCAAGTCATGTAAATGTCAGAAAGAAATTATGAATTTGGCATGTCGATTCATCCCATAGCCTCTTGGCAGTTTGGAAGGTGCAGGGTAGGCCCTGCAACTAATTCTGTCTGATGAACAAATAGAACCAAATCCTGAGCCTGCAAAGGTGCCACCGTGACCCTGGATACCCAACTACAACAGCTTCTGCCATGTGTCCCCCTGCCCCTGCCCTGGCCACATGCAATTAAAGATCAAAGGGCCGTATCCGGGTCCTCCAATATAGGTCTCTGGACTTTTCTCCCACCTGCAAAATGAAAGTGTTGGCTGAGTGTCTTCTGATTAGATGATCAGACATTCCCAAGCACTGCTGTGTGCAGGTGCTGTGACAGGGAGGGAGAACCCCAAAAGATTGAGGTCACAGAGCAAGGACTTCAAAGCTATCAAGAATCAGGTAGTTATGTTCACGGGACACCTTTTTATTCACCACTGACAAGAAGAATAATTAATAGAGAGAGCTTTAGCATTTACAATGCACTTGTTTCAAAAATCAAAACAATTAAACAATTGTTGATAGCTATTGCTACACCACTACCTCCACTTACTCCAGTCTCTACCACTCCTACAGGAAATCATAGCCACTGGTTTCCTGTGACTCCCTGTGGTAACCCCATGGGATATGCAGGGCATTGATAGCCAGAATATGGATAACTGATATCTAGATGAGTGAAAGTGGGCCAAGAGAATTAAAGGCTTCCCCAAGGCCCTACTACTAGTAACTAGAGCTTGGAACAAAATTCAAATCCTGAGCCTGAAGACTCATCTGTCTGAGCCAGATCACACTGCTGAAACAAAGTGTCATTGACTGGGTGGTTTTCAACAGAAATTTGTTTTTCATATATCTGGAGGCTGGAAGTCTGAGATCAGGGTGCCAGCATAGCAGGTTCTGGTGGGGCCCCACTTCTAGGTGTCAGATGGCCAAATTCTACTTGTATCCTCACATGCTCACATGGAAAAAGAAGAGCAAGCTGACTCTCTGGTCTCATTTTGTAAGGGCACTAATCCTATTCATGAAGGTCTGCATCCTCATGACCTGGTACCTTCCAAAGGACGCACACTGGGACTAGGGTTTCAACCCATGAACTCAGTCCATCATGCCTCCCCTTCGCAGAACCTGGCCCATTCCCCAGCAGGTATCTAGATGCTTGTTGAACAGAATTGAAGAAAGGATTTAGCCTGAAAGAATAGCCTACTAATGATGATATATTTTTAAGGCCTGAAAGACTGTTCTACGTACAAAAGGTCCTATGTAACAAGTCCCTTTAATTAATGCAGAAAGGCTGATCCTTCTGACAGATGCCCAGAATCAGCCCCACTCTACCTCCAAGCTTGAATATGCTCTAAGTCAATAATCTGCATGGCAAAAACCTTGAAGTTCACTAGAAAAGAAGAAAGACACTCTCCCAAGATGGAAGCAGCAGAGAAAATTCCAGAAATCCAGGGAGCCAGCCAAACTTTACAAGCTCAGTGAAGATTCAGAGCCAGGGACTCAGCAAACCAGCAGCCTGTTTCACCACCTCAAAGACACCAGTGCTGGATGTTCAACTGCATGTCTAGAAAAGTGCCACTCAGGTTACACAGCTTGCCCTCATAAGTCCAGCCATGTCTTAGTGTGGGCTGTTACAACAAAAGGCTTTAGAATTGGTAATCAATAAGTGATAGAAAATTATTGCTTACAGTTTTAGAGGTTGGAAGTGCAAGTTCAAAGCCTTAGCAGATCCAATGTCTGGAGAGGGCTTCATAGACAGTGCCTGTGCAGTTGGGAGGAACCTCTTGCATAAGATCATTAATCTCATTCATGAGGTCTCTACCCTTATAACTTACTCAGCTCTTAAAGAGTTCACCTCTCAATATCGTCACACTGGTAATTAGGTTTCAAAACATGAATTTGGGTGGACACATTCAGACTATGGCAAGCAGGTAAGAAACAGAGCTGGAATTAGACTACGAGTGGGAGGGATCCCAATGTATTTTTACTATAACATAGAATAGATCCTAGGGATAGCCTCTGAGTACTGTTCTGGAAATTTTTCCAAAGTGTAGTATATATATGCCAGAAGTATAAGAAATTACTTTAGAAGGCACACAAATGAATTTTAAGACATATTTATTCCAATATCTTGCCCCTCTAAAAGAAAATTGCACTAGCACATCAAACCTGTAGTTTTATGAATACTGTTGGTTACAATAAGGCTAAAATAGGCAACTGGTTTTTATAAAAGTGAACGTATTTAAAGATACCAGGAGGAACTGTGCTTCCATCTATAATGAAATAACTTATATCAAACTAATGCTCCCCCCACCCCTCCCCCCAAAAAAAACAGCTATAAAATGTGGATAGGTAGGAAAGAAAGGCAGCTGTTGGAAGATTCAGAGAGCAATCAAGGTAGCTGAGAGTAAAGAGGCCAAAGACCCCTCCCACCTCTGGCCCGCATCTAGTGCAGTTTTCTTTGCTCAGGCCACATGCCAATTCACAACTCAGGACAGAGAGGTCAAAAAGAAAGCAGCAGCCAAGACCTTGTGGAAGGTTCCCTGGAAGAGAGATGGAAAGATAAGCTTAGGTCTAATAAAGCAGTCAGGAAATGAGAGACCATTGTCCCAGAAGAAAAGGAATCCCAGAGAAATAAGTCCAAAATGTTATATGAAATTTCCCTTAGAGCAATTATTCAGCATGCCAGGCTGTGTACACATATAAAGCGCATGACAGCTAATAAAAGGCTTAAAATAGAAAAGACTATTCAGCAACACAGCCTTGTTGTTGATGTTGTTAGGTGCTATCAAGTCATGTCTGATTCATAGCGACCCTCATAGGGTTTTCAATGGCTGATTGTTTCAGAATAGCCTGGGGAGTGGATGGTCACATCCTTCTCCCATTTTTGCAATTCTGGGAATTAAACCTGGGACCTCAGAGACTGCAGAGTGGTGCTCTACCAACCAAGCTAAATCCCAGCCCAACACAGCTCTGTTGTTGTTAGGTGCTGTCAAGTTGTGTCCAACTCATAGCCACCCTCATAGGGTTTTCAATGGCTGACTGTTTCGGGATTGCCTTGGGAGTAGATTGCCACATCCTTCTCCCATTTTTGTGGTGCTGGAAATTGAACCTGGGACCTCAGAGACTGCAGAGCAGTGCTACCACCTGAGCTAAAACCCATCCCCCAATACAGCCTTAGAGAGACAAAAATTTGAGTTCAATTCTCATCAAGGACACTCTGGGCTTTTACTGAGATAAATGCCAAGATGAAGAGCAAAGCTGAAATAGACCAGCACTAACAACCTGAAACTCAGTCTCATTTGGGACAAGATAATGGTCCCATTCTCCATCTGCTTCCACAGAGACATTATTACATCCTCTCTGAGGAAAGACCACTTGATCCACAGTCTGAACACTTTTAAATATATAGTATCTGCAATTCAATCCAAAACTCATATCAGGTAACAGAAATATATGAATGAAAATCAAGAACAGAGAGAAAACAAATGATTCAAGTAGACCTTCAGGTGATCTACATATGAAGTTTATCAGACAGACTTTACTATCACCAAGATTAATCTATTCAAGGAATAAATGGAACTGTGGGACATATTCTCAGAAAATTGAAACCTATTCTCAAAGTCCTCAAGTAGGAATTCTGGAAATAAAAATAACAAAATAAAATTGAGGCTATAATAAACAGCATTAGGAAAAGATTAAAAACAGCTCAAGTGAAGATTAGTATCCTGGAGTCACTGGAAAGGAATCAAATTGAAACACATTAAAATAATTTTAAAGTGAAAATGCAGAAAAGAACATGAAATATATGGGACACTTTGAAAATAATATATGTGTAGCTAAAATCTCAAGAAAGAAAGAAAGAATAGGTAAAACAAATATTTAAGAACATTCTGATGGAGAAATTTGCAAAACTATTGGAAGATGTCAATCCACAGACTAAAGAAACTCTTTAATCTACACATGATACAAATTTAAAGAAAATTCTACTTAATTATAACATAACAAAGCTGCTAAAAACCAAAGATAAAGCAAAAATTCTAAAAGCAGCCTGATTAAAAAAAAAAAAAAAAAAAAAAAAACACCTTGCCTTCAAAGGAACAGCAATAAACTTGGTAGTCAACTTTTCAGCAGAAACTACAGAAGTCAGTGTAATGCTAGCTCTTAGTTACTGAAATAAATTATCACTAACTGCTGAAGAAAATTATCATATCCAGCCCCCCCAAAATATACTCCTACCAAAATGAAGGTAAATGGCATTTATACCAAAGATAGAAGTTTGATTTTATATTAGGATTTGTGTTAACATAATCCATCAAATTAATAGATCAAAAAGAAAATGTGATTATCCTCAGATATGCTCAAAAAGTATCAACATTCAAATGCACTCTTGATTAATCATCCAAGAAAACAAGAATTGTTGAAATGTGTTCTTAGTAGCATCTTATGTAGTAGGAAAATTCTACAAGCTTTTCCACTAAGATCATGAATAAGGAAAATATGTTCATTATCTTCTCTGCTGCTCAACACTGTACTGAAGGATTAGCCAATGCAATTAGCCAAAGAAAATCAACTAAAGACTTAAGAATTGATGAACAATGAGTAAACTGTCTCTCTCTATATATGGGGCTGGGAGTATAGCTGGGAGTGGTAGAGCACTTCCAATGTATGCTAGAGGCCCTGACTTCAGCCCCCTAGTACAGAAAAAGAAAGAAAGAAAGAAAGAAAAAGAAAGAAAGTATAATTAAACATTTATCTACCACATGATCATCTAGATGTTTATACACAATAAATGAAATCACACGAACACAAATGTTCACACCAGCCTTAAATGTAATAGTCAAAAAAGTAACTCTAAAGTCCATCAACAAATGTGGGGATTCTTCATGACATTGTAGTTGGTGATGACTTCTTGGATATGATGCTAAAAGCATAAGCGACAAAAGCAAAATTAGAGAAGTCAGATCACATCAAACAAGAAAGCAGAGAGAGTAAGGACAGAACTAGGGAAGGATTTCACCCACAGTGACCTATTTATGCCAGCTAGGTCCCACGTCCCAAAGTTTTCACAACCTCCCAAAATAACATCACCAGCTGGGGACCACGCATTTAAACATATGACACATTTTACATTCAATCCATAATATTCCATTCCTGGCCCCTAAGGATTCATGGCCATATCATAATGCAAGATGCATTTAGTCCATCCACACAAGTCCCCAAATTCTTAACCAGTTCATCTCTGTTCAACAGTCCAAATTCAAAGTCTCCTCTGAGACTCAAGGCAAACTCTTAGCTGTGGGGTCCTGTAAAATGAAAAAGAAAATTACTCACTGTCAAAAACAAGGGCACAGAGAAAACAATCCTATTTTAAAATGGAGGAATGGGGGCATGGCAAGGAAATATCAGATCAAAGTAAGACCAAAACCCAGCAGGGAAAACATTAAATCCTGTAGCTCCATGTCAGGAATCTGGGGCACATGATGGTATGATGTGAGCCCTAACAGGTTTGGGCAGCTCTACTCCTATTGCCTTGTTGTTAGCAGGCAATAGGCCTCTTTCTTGAGCTGGCTTTACACATTACCAGCAGATTTCCTTTGTAGACATTCCATGTTCCTGGCATCTCCAACATCGTGGAGTCTCTACTACAGCTTAACGTTCAACTCCACAGCTTAACACACTGTCCTCTTAGGGGCTCCCCATAAGGAATCTGATCCTGCTACACCTTGCCTGGCCTCACAGGCTTTTCTCAAAATTCTAAGTGGTGGAAGCCTCCACGACCCTGTAACTATTGCATCCTGCATACCTGCAAAAACAACAATTTGTGTTCAACAAGTTTTGTGGCCAGCTTGAGAGGTAGCTGGGACCCCTAGGACTACAGCTGTGCTGGCTGCTGAGTGTCTGGTGGTTGAACCTTGGAAAACAATTCCCTACGTGGCCCTTTATGATCAGGTACTCCCTTTTTAAGAGAAAACCTTTCTAATGAGTTTGCAGATTTACATTCTGGAGCCTTCAATGGATGAGGTCTAGCTAATTGCTGAAATGCTCTCAAGGCATCCTTCCTATTGTTCCAGTGCAAAGCGCTTGGCTACTCTTTAATGGCACTAATCTTTTTACCAATTACAGCCTCTTTGTCCTCACCTTTCAACTTGCTCCTTTTCTAGCCAGACTACATAGTTTTCAAATACTTCTTCTCTATGTGTTCCTCCTGATCTTTACTATAAATCTGGCTAAAACCAGCCAGTAATAATCAAGACACACCCTGAATGCTGTGCTATCTCAAAATTTCTTCTACCAAGTTAATAAGTACATCACTTTTTAATTCAACCTCATTCAAAGTTTTAAGACACAAGAAAAATATAAACAAATTCTTTTGCAGATGTAACATGATGACTGCTAGTCGAGTTCCCGATAGTCTTCAATCCCATCTGAAACCTCATGAACACCATCCTTGCAGTCTACGTTTCTTTCATCAATCTGGTCTTTCAAACTCCCACCAAAATTACTTACTAATCTCTACTTACAACATTCTAGGGCTTCTCTAGCCTGCATGTCCAAGTCCTTCCAATTCCTCGCACAAACTAGTTCTAAATGCCTAAGAACCACACGGTCAGGTTCAGACACAGCAATGATCCCTCTTCTCTAATACAATCTTTTCTTCTTTTTTTGTAGTACTTGGGGTTGAACCCAGGGCCTCACACATACTTTGCATATGCTCTACTAATGAACTACACCCCCAGTCCATTTTTTTTTATATTGAGACAGGGTCTCACTAAGTTACACAGGCTGCCTCTGGCCTCAAACCTGTCATCCTCCTGCCTCCTCCCCTCCTCCCAAGTCACCAGGATTACAGGCTTGAGCCACTGCACCTGGCCCTGATACTGATTTTCTATATTAGTTAGCTATGGCATTGCTGTGACCCAAATACCTTTTAGAAACAAGGATGGAAACATTTATTTTGGCTCATGATTTCAGAGGTTCAGTCCACAGCTCCTTAGCCCCATAGGTTTGGGCAGAACATCATGGCAGTAGAAGTTCATGGCAGAAGATGACTATTTACGTCACATCAAACAAGGAAACAGAGAGAGTGAGGCCAGAACTGGAGGCCAGGTATCACCTGTAGAGGCCTTCCCTCAGTGACCTACTTCCACCAGGTAGGTCCCACCTTCCAAAGTTCCCATAAACCTCTCACAATAGCACCTCCACCCAGGGACCATGTGTTCAGCCACATGAGCCTGTGGGGGACATTTTATATTCAATTCATAACACTTGGGTCCATGCAGTGGTTAATAGCCTGTGCCCTTGGATCAGGAATGCCTAAATTGGTAATCTGCACTTGTGAGCTATAGGATGCTAGGCAGATTATTTACCTCTCAAAGCATCAGCTGTTCTTCTTTATAAATGAGGATCATAATAATATTTGTCACATAGGCTTATTCCAAGAGAAATCAAATCTCAAACATTGTCTGGAACATGACAGAGCTCAAATAAAGTTAGATATCATTATATAGTAGTGGCCTGAACACTAACAGGTAAGATCTTTACCTATTCAAAGCTAAAAGGGAAACACACCTCAGAGGGCCACCTGCACAATCCACCTCCCAATTTCAAAGGTGATTTTTTTCCTTCGAATCCAATTATTTTGAAAATTGCCTTCACTAGGATTCCATAAGCGAGATCATTCCTTTTTTGTGTGTGACATTTTCTTGTACCACATAGCATATTGCTTTTATATTTTCCCAAACCAATCACAGTGAGAAATTATCAAGCTGTTTTTTCTTCTCAAATATGCTCTGCAGCTGTCTGCTGGGCTCACTAATATCTGTCCTAGCCCGGAACTGGAAATAGTAGTCCTTAGTTAATGCAGGGGCCTAAAATATCACCTTCCCTCAGTGGAATAATTTACTCACTTTAGACAGGACCCTTCTCGTACTGTTGTTATTGTCAGAAGTAATGTTGAGTGCAGGTGGTTTTATTCCTCAGACACTGATAAAACATCCACATACAGATAAAGGAAACATAGTCTCAAAGTACCTATCTTCTCATTCATTTATTCAAATGACATGCACTGAGTGCCCATGAATCAATGTCAAGCATATTCCAGGTGCCAGGAACAATAGTGAACAAGCCAAGGACATGATTCCTGTCCCCATAGGCCTCTGGCCTGGCAAAGGGACAGACAGTAAATCAGCAGTTCTCAAAATAATTGTAGAATTTCCATTGTGATAAGAGCTAAGAGGACAAATCAGGGAGCTCTAAGGGCATTGAGACTGCTGATGTAGTCCCTGAAAAATGATGGGAGGGACGATTCTGAAGTGCATTCCATTTGATTCCTCAGAGGGCCTCCAGAGGAAATGAGCCCACTTGTCCACAGCAGTAACCTACCCATTAGAGCACATTTTCTTGCCTTTCTCCTCTTCTCTCAGTCTCCCTACTCCCTCTTCCTGACATTCGCCATCCATGTGAGTGAACAGCACCCAAGTCCTCCTCTCAGGACTTGTGGGAAAGCCAGATTATGACACACTGCTTACAGATTAAGTCAGATCCAATGGGACGCTCATCAAGCCAGTTCTATAGCATTTTTCTGGGATTTTTCCATGGAGACCCATCCTAGCCCTGGTTCTCCCAGCACTGCCTACAATTCTTTCAGTGAGAATTTCCCACATCAAATACTTTCCTAACCAAAATTGCTAAACTAGTTGCTTGGCTGCACTTGAACCCAGGACCTAAGAACAACTTGAACCCTGACTTGCTGCAGCATGCTTCCTGTATTCTGAATGGAGACCTTCTGGTCTAACTTTGTCCTCTGATAATGTTGCCACTGGGAGGAAAGGAGCCCCTTCCCCCTCCCCACCCCAGCAGATCAAGGACGCTGCAGCCATGTCTTTATTCTTCTTCAGGTCTAACACATATCCCTATCATTCTGATTTGGATTTGAGGGGATTCAGATACCATAGGTTTGTTTTTCCAAATATCCCCTTGTCTTCTTTAGGTAGGATCAGTCTTTTGACAATACTTAACAACAGAGAAATGTATAAGACACAAGTATACCATGACTCGTTAAAATTTCATGAATATACTCTGTTCATGTTTTTCTCTAGGAGACCAAACAACTTCAGTTCTAAGCTCAAATAATATAGGTAGGGAAGCGTATGGTAACTGGAGGTGAGGTGAGGTTTCTTTTGCAAGCTAAAACGTTGACAGTACATAAAATACCAAAAATATTATAATAAATATCTAGAATTTTGATATCATACTTCCTTCCACCTTTGGTAAAAAAAAATTTTTTTTAATATAAAATATACAAAGTTGGATCCTCATATCCCATGTCCCATGTTCCAGCTCCCCATCCTTTCCCTCAGGCAGCACTCATTGTCATGTGGATTTTGCAGTCCATATGTACACATTCTTGTCATAGGGATGAATCTATAAATATATATGGGTGGTCTATTTTTCTAATTTATTTAAATTATACATTAAATTAATCTCTTTATGATTTTATTTTGCCTGCAGCCATAGCTCTGTGGTATCAGATCCTGTCAGATCTCGGAAGCTAAGCAGGGTCGGGCCTGGTTAGTACCTGGATGGGAGACCGCCTGGGAACACCAGGTGCTGTAGGCTTGGGAGAAGGACCTGGCAACCCCCTCCCAAAAATCAATCTGCCGTTGAAAACCCTATGAGGGTCGCTATGAGTCGGATACCGACTCCACGGCACCTAACTTTGATTTTATTTTAATCAGTATTAAATGTTTAAATCTATTCATATTGATACATATGTTCATAGGTGCCATCAAGTCAGATGCAACTCATAGGGACCCTATATATAACAGATCAAACACTCCCAGACACTGTGCCATGCCTGACACTATTGTTGTGTTTTTCTCTGCTAGTCATAGGATTTTCTATGGCTGACTGTTTTGGGGAGTGGGCTGCCGAGTCCTTCTCCCAAGCCTGCAGTACCTGGTGTTCCCAGGCGGTCTCCCATCCAAGGACTAACCAGCCCTGACCCTGCTTAGCTTCCGAGATCTAATGGGATCAGATGTCAGGGTAGTACAGCTGCAGGCATTGACACATATGCTTAATTCATTTTTCCATTCATCCACAGATGGATATGCAGCTTGCTTCTAGATTTATGCCATTAAAAAAATTACTTCAATGAATACCCCTTACATGACTCTCCTTGTAAACACATATGAAAATGTCATCAAGGGCTATAGATAGAAATGGAAATGCCAAGTATATTCTCTGTGGTATGCACATGTTCAATTTTTCTAGATGCTGCCAAACTCTTTTCCCTAAGGTGGTTGTAGCAATTTATAACCCTGTAAGCAATGTACAATTTTTTTCTTACATGTTGGCCAACTATAGGTATTTTCAGAATTTTTTAATTTTGCTAATCTATGAGTTTGAAATGCTATCTTATTTTATTGTTAGATTTGCATCTCTGTGATTACTGATGTATTTGAACGTTTTGTCACATATTTAAATAACATTCAATTCTCCTCATTGGTGAATGTATGTACATAAACTGTATCAATGTTTCTGTTGTATTGCATGTTTTATATTGATTCATGTTGCTGTTTTTTGGTGCCCTTGAGTCAGATCTGACTCATGATGACCCTATGTACAATAAATGAAACACTACCCCAGACTGTGCCATGCACATGATCTTTTTATGTTGGAGCCCAATGTTGCAGACGCTATGTTTCTCCTCATTTTGAGTCATTGCCACATCAGCCAATAGAGGTCTCAGGGGCTTCACTCCATTCCCATCATTAAGGTTGACTCCATTTTAAGAAGAAAACTCTTCCCCAGTTGTTTCTTGAATGCCTTCCAGCCTGAAAGGCTCATTTTCCAGCACAGTATTTGACAGTGCTTCTCTGTTATTCATAGGATTTTCAATGGCTAATTATTTCTAGAGTGGGCTGCTGGGTCTTTCTCCCTAGGCAGGCTTAGTTTCGAAGCTCAGCTGAAACCTGTCCACCATGGGTGGCCCTGCAGGTATCTGAAATACCAGTGGCATAGCTTTCAACATCACAGAAACATGCAAGCCCACACAGCACAAGCTGACAGACATGTGGGGGACATTGGCTCATAGAAGGTATGTATTTGTGTGTATCCTGCATACCAAGAGTAAGATAGGTAGGTAGGTAGGTAGGTAGGTAGGTAGGTAGGTAGGTAGGTAGGTAGACAGACAGACAGACAGACAGACAGACAGACAGACAGACAGACAGACAGACGGAGATATATTATATACATGCATATATGTTACTCTTTTTCCAGTCTTAGATTGTATTTTAATTTGCTTATGTTACCTTTCTCACTAAGAGCTTCAACTTTTAATACGGTCAACTTGTCTAAGTTTTTATTCACAATCCTAGCTTTTTTTATCTTAAGAAAATATTCTCTACCTTCAGACAGACTCTCGCTGTTTACCAAAACCCAGTATTCTCTTCTCCTTGACCCACTGCTACACCATAGCACTTCCCAGTGCCCCGTCTCTGCAGTTGGCCAGGGGATTGCTTAACAAAATGACAGGTGTGTCATCTGGGCCTAGCCCCTGAAATCTCCTGCATGATTTTCCATGTTCTTTACTTCCTTTATTGATAAGGTAGTTGCACAAAATCCAGAGAGGACCTCAAGGCCCTCAGGTGAGGTGCAGCCACTAGATGAAAAGACCCTAAGTCCCTGAGCCACCTTGTGGAAGTTTGCCCAGTGAACACCCAATTGAACCGTGGCATGACAAAGAAACACTAGTGTTCTTGAACTGGGTCACTATCATCTGATGTTTCATTTGTGACACAGCAGGGCTCAGCATTTACAAACTAGTAGGGCCGCTTAATCCAACCAAAAGACTTCTACATTTGCTTTTAAAGTTACAAAGTATTGCTTTTTACTTTGAAATTTCAAGCCTTTTGGCATTTAATTCCTAAAAAAATGTCATAAGAAAGGAACCTATTTTTTCCTTCTGACGTGTTGTGTCAACTCTACATGTTATTTATTTTAAATAATTCTCATTCTGCTGTCACCTTTATCATATATCGTTCCCAATTTGATATATGTCTGTTTCTACATTATTCATCCTGCTATATTATTTATAGAGTATCTGAAATTTTAAGAAACTTTAAATACATTTACTCTTAAATAATGTATTCATTACTTTCTTCAATCATATGCTCAACTTTTTTATCAAGCGTCAGATGCTTTGTCACATCTCTAAATACAAAGCAGTGAGTTCAATCACTAATCTAAGAATAACACAAAAATGTACTGTTTTCCCTGTGTTTGCAAGCTTCCTGGATACATTGTACTATCTTGATAATATTTTTTCAGAGAAATCTATATCTTATTACAGGTAATAGTTGGTGTTGTTAGGTGCTGTCAAGTCAGTGTCCAACTCACAGCAACCCTGCGTACAACAGGCAAAACACTATTGTCAGTGCTTTTCTGCTATTCATAGGGTGTTCAACAGCAGATTGATTTTTGGGAGTAGGTTGCTGGGTCCTTCTCCCATAGATAATAGACTTTAGTCTAATTCAACCTTATTTAAGATCTTTGCTTCAATCTGACGAGGTATCTTTAACCAAAAAACAAAATCTTGCTTATTCAATATTTAAATAACAAGAGAAACCATAACACTTAGCCCAAAAGTGCAATAAACCAAACACAATCATAAACAGATTTGTTTTATAGTTTTCTCATAAGTAAAGCTGAATTTCTTCTAAAAGAAAGATTCAGATTTATTATTTCATATATTTCTTCCTTAAGAGTTGTATTACATTAATTCTATCTTTAAAATTATTTGGAGAATTTTTACTGAAGTTTCTTTTGGAAGATTAGTATGATATTTCTTTTATATCCTTGAACACTGTTTGGAACTTCCCTTATAAAAGAGGCTCATGATTTTCATTACATTTATTTGAGTTATGTTATAGCTATAAATCATGTTTGATTCTATACTCCAGTACATATTTTGTTTTCTATTAAGTTTCAAAGGGTTTTTTGTTGGTGTGTAGTACTATTAAGTTTTAAATGTTAATCTTGTATATGTCATTTTTCAGTATTATCACCAAATTCATTTTCATTATTTGGAGATTTGTTGCACTTTAGAGGCAGATAATCACATCCTTGCATAAATTTGTTTCTTTTTCTCCAAATGTTAGACACCATTTCTTTATTTTTACTTTATTAATAATGGCTTGTATTCCAGAGAAATGTTGAATAGTTAATGAGGTACATTTTTATTGCTTTTTATTTTTTTGCTTTATATCATTTGAAACTATGTAATTTGGAACCTGAAAGTTTAGCATTATTATAGTACCTAGATTATAAACTTTTTATCAGTACGTGGATGTGAGACCACGGAACACCAGGTGCTGTAGGCTTGAGAGAAAAACCTGGCAACCCACTCTTAAAAAATAATCAGCCATTGAAAACCCTATGAATAGCAGAGAAGCACTGACAATAGTGTTTCATCTGTTGTGTGTAGGGTTGCTATGAGTCAGACACCAACTCAACAGCACCTAACAACAACAACAACCCTTTTAGCTAATTCCCAAACCTGCAGGTTCACACGAATGATTCTGCTTTTAGTTTATTGTCTTTCAGAACAGTGGCTTTATTCGTGGTGTGTTTTGTGACTTATAGTCGCTGAGGGGTGTTTTTAATTGAGATATAATTCATATATCCCTCATTTTTAAAATAAGCATGATTAAAACTGTAAGTTTATGTTTAATATCTAGCTACATCTCACACTTTTGAATATAATAATATTTTAACATTTTATTCTTAATTATTTTTAATTCTATTGTTTAAAGGTGTAAGAGTGGTTTCAATTAGTCCAAGTGTACAAGTATTTCTCAAAATTATATTTTATCTATAAATCTCTAATTTAATTACATTTTAGACAGGAATCTGATCTCTACAATGTCTTAGATTTTGCTATAACTTTATGGTTTAATACTTGGTTGGTGTTTATAAATGTTTCATGTGCATGAAAAATGTATTTTTTTATTTTTATAAAGAAAGAATATGTGATTTGGAGTTTATTCTCAGTTTCCAAACTTTTGTGTTCTCAATTAATTGGTAGATCTTTGACCTATGGGTTTCTGAAATAAATATGTTAAAATTCCCTCTTACTAGCATATTGTTATTGTTAGGTGCCTTGGAGTCTGGTTCAACTCATAGTGACCCTAAGTACAACAGATGAAACACAACCCAACACTGGGCCATGCCCAGTATTATTGTCAGGTGCTTCGCTCCTATTCGTAGGGTTTTCAATGGCTGATTGTTTCAGGGCTGTTTCTCCCAAGCCTGCCACACCCACTATTCCCAGATGGTCTCCCATCCAAGGACTAACCAGCCCCGACCCTGCTTAACTTCTGAGATGTAATATGATCGGATGCCAGGATTGTATGGCTATACCACCATAATAGCATAGCTATATCAATTTTCTTTATAATTTCTCTAATTTTGGCGTTATATGTGTTGAGGTTACATTGTAATATCTAGGTAAATTCATGCTTATTTTATCTTATTTGGTACTACTACTACTATATCATATGGCATTTCTGTTACCTACTGCTGCTTAACAAACCAATTTAAAATACGATAGCTTAAGAGTAAGCAAGCATCATTATTGTTCACAAGTCTGTGGATCAGCTAAGAAGTTTTGTTGACTGGGCCCAATTTAGCTAATCTAAGCTGGACCTGCTCCTGCAACTTGGTCAGATGATGGGATGGTTGTAAGCTGGCTGCTCTAGCATGCGGCGGTGACTAGTTATGGCAATGACAGCAGATGGAACTGAGCCACAGTTCACATATCATTCCATAGCCTAGCATCTGCTTGTCCACATGGTACAGTGGAGGGTCCTGAATCACACAAGTTTTCTTAAAATCTATACTCAAAACCGACACATCACTTCCAGAGCATTCTTGTGACCAAATAAAGCCATAGACTACCCATATTCAAGAGGTAAGAAAAGACTCTCTGGATGGGAAGCCAGGCAAAGTCACTTGCAAAAGGAGAGGCAAATAATTGAGCACACTTTTAAAACCAATTTCTCATGTATAATATCCTTTCTTACCTTCAATGATGCTAAATATTTAATATACTTATTAAGTGTACCAATTTAGTATTGCTTTATATATTTCCCACAAAGTCCAAATTAATTGAAATAGGACAAGAAATTTGTTGTTTCAAATAAGTTAAAAAGCCTTATTTCTGTTCTTTCATGTTATTATTGTCGAGTTTAATTGCAATACCTAAATACAAAAAAGATGCACTTATGTATATTTGTGTATTACTCTAAATAGTTAATTTTGGTTGTTATTAGGTACCATCAAGTCGAGTCCAAATCATAGTGCCTCTCAACCAAATATTTAATCAGTGTGTTTGTTTACAGTTCTTGTAACTTAATGTGTTCTTCCATGTTCATATTTCTTGCTGAATTTTATCATTTCATAGCTCTTTCAGTTATAACTTTCTTCACTTTTTGTATGTTTGGGAATATCCATCTTGATTTTATTATTGGACAATTTTTTGGTTTCCTATATAATTCTAGAATGATACCAATTTTTCTCTCTGTACTTTGGGTAGGTGGGTTATGAATATATATCTCCAGAACTTCAAAGCCAGAATTTCAAATATATTATTCTTCTGAAAGGGGTTAATTTTAATAGTGAATTGATATAAAGGAAAACAGTAAGTAGTAGCATAGAGCAGGTGGAGGTAAAGAAGCAGAGTGTGTGTAGATGCCATAGGGAAACTGAAGTATGAGAAACACTTTCTTTAGGCATCCCAGCTTCCCTCCTCCCTCACCACAGGAGCCAGCTGCTCCCACAAGGCATGGATAAGCTAGCTGGGCTCTAAAAGACAAAACTAGAAAAGCAAAAGTTGAGAATTTCTCTTCATGCAGCCTTTCCCAGAACCACCTGACACATTGCAAAGGTGCCGTCTATGCCACATTCAGTTGAGGGGACCATTAAATACAGGATCCAACTGGAAGGAATTGGGTGGAAGTAGGGGGTCATTGAAGCATGAAGAAATATCTGAGATGTCTTCAAAATCTCAGTGAGGGGAAGCACCATTTATAGTGCAGCCTATGCTCCCCGATTCAGAACGCTGTCCTCTCCCTCCCATCTGTCCTAGCAAGGAGCCAGCAGCTTGGATGCTGCTTGCAAGGTCATCCTGTTAATGCTATGTAAATGACACCACATCCCCCCTGACACAGCACTACACCAAACTTGATGCTGTAGAATGTCCATATGCTCTCATTACCAGACTGCACTCGGTTAAAGGAACAATCTAATTAGTGCTCAGAAGAGCACACTGGGGTAGTGCTGTGTGCCTGACCCATGCCACAGAGGACACTGGAGGCTGTGCTCCCTTTGGGCTTTTTTTCCATCTACAATCACAGGGATGAATCTGTCTTTATGATCCTAGGACTCAGGACTCCAGAAGAGTGAGGAGCTCCCTTAAACCCTCATTAAAAAAGAACATGATATTGGAAAACATTTTTAGAAATGAGAACATCCATTCTTAGCTAGGATAGAAGAAAATGGACACATTCATGCATTGCTGAGGGAAGTGTAAACTCCCCTTCCAGAAACCAGCCTGGTGGTATCTATTTTAAAATACACTTCCTCCCTCTACCAAAATTTGCATTATTTTGAGAGAACCTAGTACATAAGTCCTCACTCTGAGGATATTTGCTGCATGATTTTTTGTAACTAAAAGGAACTGTAAATAACTTCAGTATTCATCAATAGGGAGTGGGTTGAAAAACCATGGTGCCCTTGCTGTGAAATATTCTGTCATTATTAAAAACAAAGAGATGTGTATGTATTATGGCATTATGTGAAAAGTATTAAGCAGAAAAGCAAGTTACAGTATAATATGTAAAATATCCCTTTTTTCACCTAGAAAAACTTCACATACATAAATAAACACATATGAAGGAAGAAATAGATGTATATATGTAGAAATCTGGAAGAGGCATTCACATAGAGAATCTATTAGTATTGGATTGTATAAAAGAGAGGAATTGGAGAAGAACAAAAGAAATTATTAACTTTTAAATATCTTTCTTATTTTGTTTGACTTGCAGTGATCATGTATGATTTTTATAATATAAAAAATATAATAAAGTTTTTAATAACATAAAGTATTCAGATCGTATGATGTTGTTGTTAAGTGCCCTCTAGCTAGTGCCCAACTCATAGCGACCCTGTGCACAACAGGTGAAACACTATTATCAGTGCTTGTCTGCTATTTATAGAGTTTCCAATGGCAGATTGTTTTTTTTTTTTTTTGGAATAGTTCTTCTCCCACAGATCCTATGATAGTAACCAATTAAATAATTTTATCAACAATGTCATCTTTAAGTTGAGATACATCATCAATTAAGGCATTCACTAATGCACATAATGTCCATGTTTTACCAACTATGCAAAGGCATTTGATTGTGTGGATCATAACAAATTATGGATAACACTGTGAAGAATGGGAATACCAGAGCACCTAATTATACTCATGAGGAATCTGTACATGGACCAGGAGGCAGTCATTCAAACAGAACAAGGAAACACTGCTTGATTTAAAGTCAGGAAAGGGGTGCGTCAAGGAAGTATCCTTTTACCATATATCTTCAATTTCTATGTTGAGTAAGTAATCTGAGAAACTGGACTTTATGAGGAAGAACATGACATCACGACTGGAGGAAGACTCATTAACAACCTGTGTTATGCAGATGACACAAATCTGCTTGCTAAAAGTGAAGAAAATTTGAAACATTTACTGATGAAGATCAAAGAACATAGCCTTCAGTATGGATTGTGACTCAACATCAACAAAACAAAAATCTTTACAACTGGGTCAGTGTGCAACTTCACAATAAATGAAGAAAAGATTGAGGTTGTCCATGAATTTGCTTTACTTGGTTCTACAATCAATACCCATGGAAACAGCAGTCAAGAAATTAAAAGATGCATTGCTTTGGAAAAATCTGTGGCAAAAGATCTCTTTAAAGTATTGAAAAGTAAAGATGTCATATTGAAGATGAAGGTGTGCCTGACTCATGTCATGATATTTTCAGTCACATCATATGGTTGTAAACATTGGACATTGAACAAGGGAGATAGAAGAAGAATTGATGCTTTTGAAGTATAGTGTTGGAGATGAACATTGTATATACCATGAACTGCCAAAAAAAAACAACAGATCTGTCCTAGAAGTGCAACCAGAGTGCTTCTTGGAAGCAAGGATGACTAGACTGCATCTTATGTATTTTGGACATGTACTCAGGAGGGAGCAATCTCTTGAGAAGGACGTTGTGTTTGGGAGAGTGGCAGGTCAACGAAAAAAAAAAGGAAAACCCTCCACTCAGATGGACTGACACAGTGTCTGCAACAATGGGCTTAAACATGAAAAAGATCATGTGCCTGGCACAGAATTGGGGAGTGTTTCATTCTGCTGTACATAGGGTCGCTATGAGTCAGACGCAACTTGATGGCACCTAACAACAATAACAACAATACACCTAACTGGGCTTAAACATAAATAAAATCATGTGTCTGGCACAGAATTGAAGATTATTTTGTTCTGTTGTACATAGGATCACTGAGTCAGACCTGACTCAACGACCTAACACCTCAACCTAACAACACTGCAACTAATGGGCCCTGCATGCAGTCAAATTGTATTTAGTAATTCCTGACCTATACCTGGCACCATGCTACATTCCTCTGTGCTACAGCAGGGCAACAGACAGACAGAGAGGCTGCATGTATGGGGGTGGAGTCTAGAAGGTAGAACAGATAAAAGCAAATTGTGAATAAAGCTATTAAAGTATGGGATACTGTGAAGGAATACTAGGATGGGTATGTGTTTGCTTATACTGTGTGATCAAGGCTGAGACCCAGAGGTGGAATGTGTAAATATTGCCTAGAGCTGCAATGAGCCTCACACCCATTTGGGAAGAAGGTGGATAGACGAAGCACCTGAGGCAGGAAGGGTTTGATGGGTGCAAGGATCCAGAGGAAGGCCAGGGCATTTGGAGATCCCAAGGAAGGGAAGGTAGAATGAGGTGAGATCAGAGAGAAGGGTTAGATATCATTAAGCTATGCATTCCTTGGGAAGGAGTTGGGATTTTGCTGTGAAGTACACAGAAAAAATCAGTGTACAGCGCTGCCACGAAGGCCTGAGGCAAACACTGCAGAGACGCCAGCAGTGGAGATTTTGCAACAAATAACTATGGTGGGGTCCAAGGAAGCACAGAAAAGGGAGTAGCTGCCTGTGTCTGCAAGAACCTGGAAAGGCTCCTCAGGAGGTGGACATTTGATGTAGGCTTAGAAGAATGATAAAGGGTTCAACAGGCCAAGATAGTGAAGATATGAGTTACATAGGAAAATCACAAGTAGATAGAAATAGCGTCCCAATATGTGGATACTTACAGAAGAAATTTGGGGGATAATTTTCTGTAGTTCCGTATATTTCAAGAATAAAGCACATGACTGCTGGGCGCGGTGGCACACACATGTTATCCCAGCAGCTGGGGAGGCGGAGGCAGGGGGATCGCAAGTTCGAGACCAAAGGCAGTCTGTATAACTTAGCGAGACCCTGTCTCAAAAAAGTAAAAAAAAAAAAAAAAGGGCTGGGGTGCAGCTCAGTGGTCCAGCACTTGCAGAGCATGCAAGCACGAGGCCCTAGGTTCAACCCCCAGGACTGCAAAAAAATAAAACAAAAAACAAAGAATAAAGCACATGGCAAAAGGGAAATAGGGGTTGGAGGTAAGCAGTGCACAGATTTTGAGCACCTTTGTGTGTGTATGTGTGTGTGTGTGTATGTGTGTGTGTGTTGTGTGTGTGCGTGTATATATGTATATATATACACACATATATACATACACACACACATATATACACACACACATCTTACTTTTTGGAATTTATTCTATAGGACACATGTTTTTTAAAAACAAAAACATGTAATGATTAATTTTAATAACAACTAACTGCATTTTAATCCATCACTCCATGAACCTTCAACTGTACCATAAAAGGTGATAGACCTGACAAAAATGTTTGAATTGGATTTGTTGTGTGGAAAATACATGTCTAACTCCATGAGAAACCACCAAGCAGGTTTTCAAAGTATTTGCACCATTTTTAAAATGACCACCAGTCAAGTCCGTAGGCTCCTTTGCATCCACCCCTTCACCAACACCTGATTTTGTCACCCTTGCTAATATTAACCATGATGGTAGCGTGTAGAGGCATCTCATTTGAGTTGTGAGCATCTCCTCACGTTTATCACTCCTTTTCTCCTCTTTGGTACAGTGCCTGTTCAAGACGTTTGCTCATATTTAACTGGTATTTTCATCTCTACTATTGGTATGTAGGAGTTCCTCAAATACTCAGGCTTCTTTTATTTCATGCCCAGTCAAATTCTAGGCAGAGAAATAGAAAGAAAAAAATGGACCTTGACAGAAAATGAAGAGAAAGAAGAGAAAGTCAGATTGTTTCCTGAAACAATCAGCTATTGAAAACCCTATGAGGGTCGCTATGAGTCGGACATGGCTTGATGGCACCTAACAACAATCTGCCAATTAAACTATGATGACATACAGCATTTGGTCACATCAGCAGAAGAGAAAGAAAATGTAAGACCATGTCTTATGTGTCAGTCAAGCTGTAGGTTACATTTCATTTGTTACTTGACTTTGTGCTTCCAGGAGCCCTTGTAAATCAGATGTCAGTGATCTCATTGAATAAATATAGAAACTGAATGTCAGAGGGCTTCAGAATTGGGGCTGTCCCCCACAAGTATGCAACAGAATCTGAGCCACTGTAATCCCTGACCACACTGTAATCTGGCCAGGGGTAAAGGACTGCCTGTCCAGATGGCCCTTAGCTCCCCCAGGTCCTGGGGTCAGTGGGGTTTATGCAACTTCTTCAGGGCCTTTCCCAGAGGAAAGCCATTTATTACCTCATCCTGGCTTAGACCGGGGTCCCAGATTAGTCTGCTAATGGCCCTTTCCATGGAGGCACGTGTCCAGCATGTTTCCACCAGGGATCCCTTCTCTGTGAGCTTTGGCTTTTAAGGAGCTGCAGATCAATGCTGTTACTTCATCTCCAGATTCCCTGCATTCTGCCGATGAGCCAGCCCTGACTTGCCATTCACAGTAATAATCACCTGACAATTACATCTTGGGAGGGAGTCAGCAGGTGGTGTGAAAACTGGAAGGAAAAGGCTCTAATAAGAGGCACCCAGCATGGGCAAGTCACAGACACAGAGACTCTTATGAGAGAAAAGTGCCTCAGAGAATCTAATCCAATCCTCTCATGTCACAGGAGGGAAACTGAGGACAAAGTCATTTCTTAACAGAAATCTGACAATGTCATCCCCATGCTCAATACATGCCCCCCATCAACTGCAGGATAATAGTGATAATAGTAACAACAACATTGCACTTCATTGAATGCAACCTGCCATCAAACATACATTTGTCATTATTTTGTTTACCACTAAAATAGATAGATAGGTGGATATCAAATTTAGCTCCAATTTAAAACATCTTTAAAAGAATGTAGATCCAAATATAGATAGATCCAAATACTTGGATTTAGGTCAGTTGGTAGAGCTCCGCTCAGCAGTCTCTGAGGTCCCGACTTCAATTCCCAGCATCGCAAAAAAATGAGAGAAGAACATGGCAATCCACTCCTGAGGCATTCCTGAAACAATCAGCTATTGCAAACCCTATGAGGGTCGCTATGAGTCAGACATGGCTTGATGGCACCTAACAACAATCTGCCAATTAAACTATGATGACATACAGCATTTGGTCACATCAGCATTTTTTGCTCTGAATCTTTTTCACCTATCTTGAGGAATTTGACAATTTCTGTTGCCATCATTTGCAATGCTTAGTATTTAACAAGAAAGCCTCTTCTACATATCACATAAATGAAATGTATTAGAGCATCATCTCTTATAGGTGACCCTCTTCTTAGCCAATAAGCACTTGGACTTGCTCTTCAAGAATATATGGAACCGTTATCTCACCAATGAATATTTACTTCACTAATTATAAATACACCTCCCCCTGCTCAGCCTCCATACCTCAATATCTTTGTGATGTGATAAAAAAATCATAAAATATTCTTTTAAAGATGTTTTAAATTGGACCTGAATTTGATATCCATAGTATCAATAATGTATATCATGTAGTTGAATTTAGAAAAGCAAAGGCAGCTATGTCTGAGTTCACACATGTATGAGCAATGTCACACCTACTACCTGCTTAGAAAAGGTTGTATGTCACATCCAAAGTTTAGACATACAGTATTATTATACAGAAGAAGAAAAATGCACAACTTAAAGTCAGTGAAATATAAGACTAAGAGCTAGCATTTATTGAGCATTTAATATATACCATACATTTTCCTAAGTCTTTTCCAAGTTAAATAAATTTTCACCACAACTCTAGAAGGAAGGTGTTATGTATACATTTTATTAATAAAGAACTGTTTACATACGGAAATCAATTAATGTAATCCAAGAT
This sequence comes from Pedetes capensis, assembly GCA_007922755.1. Lineage (NCBI taxonomy): Eukaryota > Metazoa > Chordata > Mammalia > Rodentia > Pedetidae > Pedetes > Pedetes capensis. The sequence continues at coordinate 203,667 of VMDO01000563.1, read as the reverse complement.
ATCAAGAAACTGACAAACAAAAACCACATGATCATCTCAATTGATGCTCAAAAGGCCTTCGATAAAGTGCAACACCTTTTCATGATAAAAACACTGGAGAAAATAGGTATAAAAGGCAAATACCTTAATTTCATAAAAGCCATTTATGACAAACCTACAGCCAACATTATATTAAATGGAGAAAAACTAAAACCATTTCCTCTTAGATCTGGAACAAGACAAGGATGTCCTCTCTCTCCTATTCTATTCAACATAGTAATTGAAGTTCTGGCCAGGGCAATCAGACAAGAGAAAGAAATCAAAGGGATACAG
>VMDO01000563.1:90209-203255 GCA_007922755.1 Pedetes capensis | reverse complement strand
CTCCTTCAGCAAAGTTGCAGGCTACAAAATTAACATACAAAAATCAATAGCCTTTCTTTATACCAATTCCAAATAAGAAGAGAAGGAAATTTCAGGAAAGATACCATTCATGATAACCCACCAGAAGATTAAATACCTTGGAATCAATCTAACCAAAGAGCTTTCAGAACTCTACAAGGAAAATTTCAAAACATTAAAGAAAGAAATAGCAGAGGACACTAAAAAATGGAAACACCTCCCCTGCTCCTGGATAGGGAGAATTAATATTATAAAAATGGCTATCCTACCAAAAGCAATCTATAGATTTAATGCAATACCCATTAAAATTCCACTGACTGACTTTACAGAAATAGAAAAAATGATCCAAAAATTTATATGGAACCACAAAAGACCACGTATAGCCAAAACACTTTTAAGCTGCAAATCTAATGCAGGGGGAATCACAATCCCTGACTTCAAACTTTACTACAAGGCAGTGGTTGCAAAAACAGCTTGGTACTGGCACAAAAATAGGCCCCGAAGACATCTGGAACAGAATAGAAGACCCAGATATACCTCAACACACCTATAGCCACCTTATTTTCGACAAAGGAGCAAAGCAAGTAAATTGGAAAAAGGACAGCCTCTTCAACAAATGGTGCTGGGAAACATGGTCATCCATATGCAGAAAAATGAAAGTGGATCCACATCTCTCAATATACACGAGAGTTAACTCAAAATGGATAAAAGATCTCATCATAAAACCAGAAACTTTAAAACTTATAGAAGGCAAGATAGGCAATACACTCCATCATATAGGCATTGGAAAAGATTTCCTTAATAGGACCCCAATTGCTCAAGAAATTGCAACAAGAATAGATAAATGGGACCACATGAAATTAAAAAGCTTCTGCACAGCAAAAGAAACAATTAACAGAGTCAAGGAAACCTCCAGGGAATGGGAAAAAAACTTCGCATTTTATACATCAGATAAAGGTCTAATTACTAGAATTTATAAGGAACTCAAGAAAAAAAAAAACCCAAAATCCAAACAACCCAATACACAAATGGGCAAAGGAACTGAGTAGACAGTTCTCAAATGAAGAGGTCCATAAAGCCATGAAACACATGAAAAAGTGCTCAATATCCCTAGCCATTAGGGAAATGCAAATCAAAACAATGCTGAGATTTCACCTTACACCAGTAAGAAGGGCCAAGATCAATAAAACAAACAACAACAAATGCTGGCGAGGTTGTGGGGAAAAGGGAACACTTTTACATTGTTGGTGGAGCTGTAAATTGGTGCAAGCACTATGGAAATCAATATGGAGGTACCTCACAAAACTAAAAATAGATCTACCATATGACCCAGCTATAACACTATTGGGAATTTACCCAAAGGGAGATGGGTCATCATACCACAGAGACACCTGCATCTCCATGTTCAATGTAGCGCTTTTCATAATAGCAAGGATATGGAATCAACCAAAGTGCCCTTCAACAGAAGAATGGATAAAAAAACTATTGTACATATACACAATGGAATACTATTCAGCAATCAAGAAAAATAAAATAGGGTCATTTGCAGCAAAATGGATGGAATTAGAGAAAATTATTTTAAGTGAACGAACACGAGCTCAGAAAGAGAAACAACATATGTTCTCACTCATATGAGGGAGCTGACTCAAAATTACAAAAAGGAAAAATCCTACTCAAAGGTCAGACCATAATAAAAGTGGGGGAGGGAAGATAAGAATGAGGTCAATACAAATGGACTAGAAATCGCATGTATTTGTTCTAACAAGATAAAAACAAAGACCACGACAGGAAAAGTTTCTATCTTAAACAGAAATGGAACCCAAGGACATATAGAAAAATACTACATAGTAAAAGATAGAGAAGACTTGGATGGGAAACTTAGATGGGAAGGGGGGAGGTGGGAAGCATAGGGGAGGGTAAGGGGTAACCTATATGAATAATGCTTATCAAATTGCATATATGAAAATTGTCACAATGAAAAGCATGTCAAAATGAATCACATTATGATGTACATTAAAAATTTCTAATAATAAAAAAAAGAACTAGAGCTCAGAGCCCCAATATGTCTGTCATCTTGTCAGGCTGTGGGGGCTTGCATGTTGCTGTGATGCTGAAAGCTATGCCACAGATGTTTCAGATGCCTGCAGGGCCACCATGGTGCACAGGTTTCATGTGAGTTTCCATACTAATACAGACAAGGGAGAAGGACCTGGCAGCTCACTCCCAAAACAATTAGCCATAAAAATCCTATGAATAGCAGAGAAGCACTGTCAAATATAGTGGTGGAAAATGAGCCCCCATATCTGGAAGGCATTCAAGAAATGACTGGGAAAGAGCTGCCTCCTCAAAGTAGAGTTGACCTTAATGACAGGAATGGAGCAAAGCCCCTAGAACCTCCCTTTGCTAATGTGGTATGACTCAAAATGAGAAGAAACATAGTGTCTGCAACATTGGGCTCAAACATAAAAAGATCATGTCCATGGCACAGTGTTGTGTAGTGTTTCATTCTGTTGTACATAGGGTTGCTATGAGTCAGACCCAACTCAAAAGCACCCAACAAAAACAAGAGCCCAGAGAGGCTGACAAGCTTTCCCAAGGTCACATGACAAGAAAATAGTAGTCGTCAAACCCAGGCAGGACTACCCTCAAGCTCTCTTCACCCTATCTTATATTGCTTATCTAATGTAAAGACTTGTGCTTACCCTTTCCTTCTAATTCAAGGACCTGTACTTTGGAGCCTTGTCTATTCTCTACAGCCTCACGTCCCACAGATCCTGTCCTTAAACTCTGTGCTTCAGTGATGTCTTGACACCCTCCGCAGCCTCACCCTTTCTGATCATCACTCATGCCCTTTCCTGTCTCATTCCTTCTCCATCTATTAATTCCTCCGGGTGACCTTCCCTTGTCTTTTAAGACCCCACTCAGATGTTACCTCCAGGAAACTTCTTTCCAATCCAGGGTTGAGGATACTCTGACCTACTCTGTACTTCTGTGGATACTTAAACTTCCCTTGACAAAAGCACTTATCCCATTTCATTTGCTTCGTCCATTTACAGGGCTGGTAGACTTTCAGTACGCCCTGATTCAGAGTCCTGGTGAGCAACTGCTCTGATTGGACAGACATGGGTGCTGGTGTCAGGCCCTGTGGCTGCCAGTCGATGGTGTTGATTAGCATCACTGCGATTGTCTGTCTCATCCAACTAATGAATGCCCATCGTCTCTTCATCCCAGAGCCCTGCACCTGGCACATGTTAGGCAAGCACAAAAGGTTTGTAGAAATGAATCCAGTTGGATTCTGCCCACGGTCACACATCAAATAAGCATAGGATAAGTCTGCTTACCCAGCGTTAAGTGTTAGGCAACGATTTATGGAGGACCCATTGCATCCTCATTACAGGCAGAGAGGTAAGAAGAGCATTGTTTGTGAACAACAATAGGTTTAATGATGTCAGATGTTTGGGGAACCCAGGGGAGGTGCTTGAGCCCTCTACTAATTCCATCAATGTCACAGATAGGAAGCCTGTGTAGACACTTGCATTAATAGGTCCTAGTTGTTTTGAAATCAAGGCCCATGAGAGGTAGTTCCTGGACTGAGACTTTTAGCCAGAGCTGGTATTAAAACAGAAGCCCTCAGGTCCCACCATTTGCTCAGGCCACTGCCTTCCACAGGCCTAAAGGGCTGGCTGCTGAGTTCTTTCAAAGTCAAAAGCAAACATCACAGCAGGTGGGTGCCTATAAGTAGACTAGGAATTATAAAAAGACCACTTTTTCCTCTTGGAAGGCTTTTTCTTTGGCCAGGAATTTGCTTGCTACATTTAGGAATAAGGCAAATGAGTCAGACAGAATTAAAAATGACTTGGAGCAGCATGCATAAAGCAAGCCCTGCTGCACTCTCTCAGGACAGCTCTGACAGCTAATAACTATAAAAAGCCTAATAGATACCAGTCATTCTTGCTGTCAAAGATAGGCAGTGAATCTGGATGGAAGGTGGAACACTGAGATTGGAGCCAGCACCAAATCCACCTGAAACTGACAGGCACCCAAGCTCACCCCCAAAAGCATGAATAGGCTTCCCAGCACCTCGATTTCTAATTGATTCCTGGGGGAAAAATGAAAGAACACTGGACCCAAAAGAAGGTAATGAGTCAGGAAGGGCAGGAGCAGCGAGGGAGATTAAAGTGGTGCCATTGCAGCGCCCTTGTTTTGTGTTGGACACTTGGTGTGCATTATGTGTTTAATGCTTCCAGGGGTTGTGTGAGTCATTAGCCCATCTCACACATGAGGAAACTGAGGGTCAAAGAGCTAATCTTACCCAAGACCTCAGAGCAGGTCAGTAGGGATTAGTCAAGCAAACAGAGAATAGTCTAGGTGTTTCAGCGGAAAAGGATTAAGTGTGTTACTCCTAATTAGGCATTGTTGTTGTTGTTGTTAGGTGCCCTCGAGTCAGTATCCGACTCATAGCAATCCTACGTACAACAAGGGAAACACTATTGTCAATGTTTCTCTGCTGTTCATAGGGTTTTCAATGGCGGATTGATTTTTGGGAGTGGATTGCTGGGTCCGTCTCCCAAGCCTACAGCACCTGGTGTTCCCAGGTGGTCTCCCATCCAAGTACTAACCAGGCCTCACTCTGCTTAGCTTCTGAGATCTGACAGGATGGGATACCACAGGGCTATGGTTGCAGGCAATTAGGCATTAGGAGCTTACAAACCTATTGGAAAGATCCAAGAAGTGCATGCTGTGGGAATGGGGGATGGATCTGCCCATCACCAGCTTTCAGTCTTGCCACTGCAGCTAGGGTATAAGGATTGCTCCCTAAAATAAGAATAATTCAGGAAGGCACTGTTTGTACCAGAACCCCTCTAAAGCCCCAGAATAAGAAACTACTTGAGAGGAAATGAACTCGCTGCATAGAATCTCACATCTACCCAGATCACACACTCGCCAGTGTTGCCAGAAAAAAAGGGGGTCAAGGGGTGGGGGAGGCTTCTGCTTCCCTCCTTCCTTCCCTCTGGGGCAAGTGCACTTCCTTGGAAGAGACTAAATGGTAAGTGGAATCAGAGCATCCGGCTAGCGAAGGCCATAGACATTCAACCCCTGCAATGCAGAGAAGACCACAGAAAAAGGTGAGGATGATGGTGGGAACTGATCGATGATACCCAGAACAACAGTCAATCTGATTCCAAACTGCCTGGAGGAGGAGATGTGGGAGAACAAATTAAAAAGAAAAAAAAAAAGCACAAGTTAAAAGTAGACAGGCTAGGAGAAGTATTCTATTGCTTTTCAAAACCATAAAAAGGAATAGTTATGTATTTCAATTTTTAAATTTAATAATAGGGCTACTTCTTACCAGAAAAGTTGATCTCTAATCAAGTTAATGGAAAAGAGTTGGTAGGCCATAATGATTTACTGATATAAGTACACATTTCCGTGCAGAAATCACTGATGTCTACATTCATATACATGTTGTCGTTCGGTGTCATGGAGTCAGTATCTGACTCATAGCGACCCTATATATAACAGGAGAAACACTATTGTCAGTGCTTCTCTGCTCTTCACAGGGTTTTCAATGGTGGATTGATTTTTGGGAGTGGGTTACCAGGTCCTTCTCCCAAGCCTGCAGTATCTGGTGTTCCCAGGAGGTCTCCCATCCAAGTGCTAACTAGGCCAGACACTGCTTAGCTTCTGAGATCTGATAGGATCGGACGTCACAGTGCTACAGCAGCAGGCTCATATACATGAGGGGAGTATAATTTAGTAACAACAAACTTGAATAGCTGTGAGGTTCAAAGAGAGATTTTACATGTGTATGTTGAATTTGAGTTTTATAACCCTGCAAAGGTTAAAAGTGTATATTACTCCTGCCACAGGCAGAGACGGACCTGGTAATCCACTCCTGAAGCAACCCCCAAACAATCAGCCATTGAAAACTCTGTGGAGGTCTCTCAGAGTCGGACCCGACTCAAAGGCACCTACCAACAACAACGTCACAGGAGAAAAGAAGTCAAGTCCTCTAAAGCACTGGGTGCCACGTGGCACTCTAATAACACAAGGTCCTCTGGATTCTCAATCCAGCCCTTCTACTCCCTTGCTGCGTGACCTTGGTCTGACATGTCACCTTCCTAGAGCATTAATGCTGACATGTTTATTTACCTGATAGAATTCCTGCAAAGGCCACCAGTGTCAGCCTATTAATGAAGCATTTATTCTGTGCTATGTGCTGGGTTAAATTCAATTACACCTGCGAGGAATAAATTTAGATAAAGTCAAAAGAGTTGTACAAGTGCAAACAATCAGTATATCAATTTATGCACTTAGGTTTTTTCTAATAAAAGCCAAATGTAAGGGGATATTTGGCTTAGTCTTCCAATTTAGTTAATTCTTTTAAACTAAAAGTAGAGAGGGAAAGGGGGCTTCTTCCTTGAAGAAACTTAAAATATAATGGAGAAGATAAAAACATGAGCCATAAGTCTTGTCTGACTCTCCTTTCTCTCAGCCTTTCCAGGCCCAACGATAGGCTTTACTCAATGTAGAAATTGTTGAAATACTGTCATGAGCATATGACAACAATCTTATGATAATTAGCTTGCTCTCTACAACTAGACTACAGACATCTTGAAGGCATAGACCCATGGAGGGCAATAAATTTTATCTTGAATGACAACACAAATTAATTCAAGGGCCTGCTCCTTGAAGTGGGGCCCATAGACCAGGACTATTGGCATCACCTGGAAGCTTATTATAAATATTGAAACTAGGACCCAAATTTACTTACTTGAAATCTGAAATTTTTTTATTTTTATTTTTTATTTTATTTATTTGTTTATTTATTTATTTATTTTGCAGTACTGGGGGTTGAACCCAGAGCCCCACACTTACATGCTTTGCAAGTGCTGTACCACTGAGCTACACCCCCAGCCTATGTTTTTGTTTTTGTTTTGTTTTTTTGAGACAGGGTCTCACTAAGTTATGCAGAATGCCTCTGGTCTCAAACTTGAGATCCTCCTGCCTCTGCCTCCTGAATCACTGGGATTACAGTTGTGCACCAATGCACCATGAAATCTGAATTTTAATATAATACCCAGGAAAGTATTGTGACCATTAAAACATGATAAGTATTGACTTTAAGAATGGTATTAAGGAAGATTTTGAAACTCTAAACTGAAAATGAAAAGAAAGAAAGAAAGAGAGAGAGAGAAAAAAAGAGAGAGGGGGGAGGGAGGAAGGAATGGAAGAGAGAGAGAGAGAGAGAGCATGAGAGAGTGAGCAAGCATTGATATTTTCATGGCAAAGGGAACAAAAGCCAATAGGTGTCCTGGCCTTTGTGAAGACCAGATCTCATAATTCTATACCTCCCACATCTTCTAACACAAGGCTGGACAGAATTTAAGTACAGTAGGTTCTTGATAATCATAATAATGAACTTCTCTGAATGTTTTACCTCTAACCAAATTTGTAGATCTCCTTAAACCAAAGGCATATGATTTCCTCCATAGTATCCTTCACAGTATAATGGAGTTGGTATAGAATTCACAGAGACACAAAGTAGATCAGAGGCTATCAGAGACTGGGAGACTCAGGCAAGTGAGTGGTTATTGCTTGTTTGGTTACAGAGTTTCTGCTTGAGTCAATGAAAGGGTTTTGGAAATAATGATAATAGTCGGACAACTCTAGAAAAGTAACTAATGCCACTGAAGTGCATACTTCAAAATGGTTTAAATGATAAGTTTTATAATTTATATGTTTTATTATAATTTAAAAATTAACTTTAAAAAGAAGAGTAAAAGTCACTGTGGTTCAGTGACATTAGTTTTAAGATGGTGTTAGGCTGGAACCCCAAGCCAGAACTACATCAGTAAGGCTGGAACCCTGGATAACTGGCTTAATGTGCACAGACAATATAAAAATGTCATGTTCTCTAAGTGAAGTGAAATCTGACAACCTGGAAAGGAATCAAGTGTCTGGATACCAGTGGATCCTGTGCCACCATGTAGAAAAGAGTGAGAGGAAAGAGAGAGCCTGGGGCAAAGAATAGGAGGATGTCCCAGACGAAGGCAATGGAAAAAAGCCAAAGATGAGCAACACATGCCTGGGCTTGGCAAAAGATGAGAGAAGTCCCATCATAATAAGGCTTAATGGTCATGATGAGGAATTATAAGATTTGGCCATCATACATCCCTGCCCATTAGCCCTAGCCTTAAGATTATTTATTTACTCTTTTGACCATGAGAGAGAAGTCGAGTCATGATGGCCATTTAGTGGCACAACCACGACAAGATGTCTCATCTCCTAAATCCCTGTCCTTCACTCACCACCATTTTAAGTCAAGACCACAAGAAAGATTTCTGTCTATTGCCAAGTATTCGTGAGAATCTCTCTCCTCCTTTGTCCTGGTTCTTCTCACAGGATGCAATGGTTTACAGTCTGAAATCATGCATACGAGACTTTAATAGAGTGATAGTGGGTCCTTCTTTCTTCAACTTCTGTGCCACAGCCAACCACTTCTTGAGTCCTTTGAAGTCTAGCAGTTGTTTCGGCCGAAGACCAAAGGGCCAGACAAACAATTAGGATATGTATGAATCTGGGTTCTGTTTATTCCTCTTCTGTGAGGAATAATCATGTGTTAGTTGAAGTGAAAGCTTATGAGTCAATTACTTGCTGGCTATGCAAAACCACTGTTAGGAAAGTCAGCAATCACTGTTTAGGCCTGTGTGGAAATTCAAACACAGTATCATTTATTCCAGAGACTAGTGATTCTGCAGAGCTAATCATTTCATATCAAGCCAATCACTCCTTCCCTCAACAATAAATACAGGTGTGTACATATAGGGGTAAGCAACTCTCTTGCCCCCTGGTTTTTGGAATTTTCTAGATATGAGGATTTCAGTGTTAAAACTAAGAAAGTTGCCAGGTGTAGGGCACTGCCTAGAGAGGCAGTTTGCCCTGGGGCCTATCTAGGCGCACTTGGAGGTCTGAGGCTTGTTCCCCAGGCAGTAATCTTTCCCCTACATCCAGGAACTCCTGGGCATCAAGCTTCTAAAGATGGCACTGGCATCCAATCCCTTTCCTCAGACCCCTCGACACCTGATTGGCTGTTTCCAAACCACCAAATGGCTCCTGATTAGACCGTTCAGGAACCACCCCCCATTGGTCACTTTTACAAACCCAAATTTGCATCTCTCCCCTGATTGGTCAAGACCTGTATGGAATGGCAGCCTCTAATTGGTCCCTGGCTAGCCCCTGAAGGGGATATAAGGGGAGTGCATGGAACAGTCAGGGTCCATTCCACCAACTGGGACAGATGAAGCAATAAACAGCTGTGTTGAACTCAGCACTTGGAGTTGGCCTCTTCACTGGGAAGAAAGAAGCAAGGAGCCACCATGGGCATAAACCTCCGAGCTGTCGCCTGGGACTGGCGAAGTAGCCGTGGGCATAAGCCTTCTTTCTGGGCAATGCGGCTCCCAGGCACTCGGCTCACCCTTACCAGATGGTGGGTCTTTGGCAGCTGGTTCTCACTCATGGCTGGAGCAAGTCCAGCGACAGGGCAGTGCCCCACAGCCAGGTACAGTGGCTCATGCCTATAATCCCAGCAACTCAGGAGGCTGAGGCAGGAGGATCACAGGTTTGAGGCCAGAGGCAGCCTGTGCAACTTAGCAAGACCCTGTCTCAAGATAAAAAATTAAAGAATGGGCTGGGGTACAGGTCAGTAGTAGAGCACTTGCAAAGCATGTGTGAGGCCCTGGTCCAACCACCAAGTACAGCAAAAAATAAAATAAATAAGATAAAACTAAGAAAGTCTCACTTTCTGAGCACATTTTACATCACTCCAGATTTATGCCTACTATGTGCTAGACACCATGAAGAGGTGCAGAGAGAAATGAAATATGACCCTTTTGTTGAAGACATTAATAGCAAAATTGTTTTCTGTGTTTGAGGGTTGTGTTGTTGTTGTTGTTGTTGTTGTTGTTTTTAAGACAGGATCTCACTATGTAGCCCAGGCCAGCCTCAAACTTTTAATCCTCCTGGCTCAGCCTCCTGAGATTGTAGGTGTGTGCCACCACATCTGGCTGTGGTAGAAGTAATTTTAACATTAGTGTGTCTTTAACTGAACAATCCATGTGTGATCTTCTCTTTCATCAGCCAAAAGCATCCATCTGCCTTGGCAAGACAGTAGAGGGATACGTGGGGTACCTCTCAGAGCAGAGGTACAAAGAGAAAGAAGGCACATTTGTTATTCACCTTTTGAATAAGAAAATAGAATGTTCAAGAAAACATTTTGAAAGCCACATGTTCTGGAAACACGTAGTATATATTTCTTAAGCTCCAATTAACATATCAAGAACCAGACCTGGATGATGGGAAAATTGAATTTCTTCTAAACAAGACACAGAGAACACTTAGGATGTGACACGGAGCAATCCCATCTGACAGACAGGAAGTAGCCTTTCTGGCCCATTGCAGAAAGAAGCAGGTCAGGGAGCAAGCAACCAGACGCATGTGTGGTGGTTTCTACCACAAGAATTTCAAAATAGAGGATTAGGTGGCTTGAAGGCTGGCTGTCCCCTCACATGGGGAAGCAACATATATCAGATTGATGACTTAGCACAGTTGCTTACAGAAACAGCCTAAATTGGTGCTCTTGAGCCTCCCTCAGCCCTGCCATACCCCAAGCGTGAGATGGAGCCACAAGTCTCTGCATTCCTGGTAAGGGGAAGCCAACCACACTGAGAGCTGCAGCTGACTCACAAGGCCATGCCATCCGTCTGCTCTAGCTGCCATAATGAAATAGCACATACCAGGCGGCTTAAACAACAGAAACATATCCCTCACAGTTCCAGAGCCTGGGAAGGCCAAGATCAAGGTGCGGCAGATTTGGTTCCTTTGGTTCCTAGTGAGGCCTCTCCCCATGGCTTATAGACAGCTGTCTTCCTGCCACATCCTCATATGATCTTTCCTCTGAGTGTGCAAGGGGAAAGAAAATCTCTCCCTCTCTCCCTCTCCCTCTCTCTTTCTTTTATATAAGGCCCCCAATCCTATTGTATTAGGGTCATGACCTCATCTAACCTTAACGACCTCCCTAAAGACACTACCTCCAAATACAGTTACCTCAGAGGTTAGGGCTTCAGCATATGAATTTGGGGAAAACAAAATTCAGTGCATAGCAACCACTATCTCATTCATTCTTTTCCATTTTTTTGTATTTTATCTCTTTTCCTCTCCCCCCTCTCCCTGCCATTCTAGCTTCTAATGGAACTACACATCCTCCACCCTTTGATGCATGAGACAATGTTCCCAGTCTACACCCCCAAATCCCTAAATTCCACATCCAAACATGTCAATATGCCAAATATAATTAAGGGCTGTCAGTAAGATGGTGGATTAGAGGCAGCCTCTGTGTGATGTGGTAAAACACAGCACCCAGGACAGGGAAGAATAGGCCCTATTCCAAAGAGACAAAGACTGGAAAAACACAGAAATTACAAAGGAGGTGATAGGATGGTCTCAGAGTGCTGAGAACAGAGGGACAGCCCAACCAGAACCAGCTGCAGCTTCCCAGCTGGGAAGAAAACTGGAGACTTTACCCAAAAGGTAAGCCAGCCAGCCCTGGTAAGCAGGCTGGCAGTCCCTCAGGACAAGCCCACAGTCCTTGAGGCTCTTGGATCTACTCTGGGGGTTTGGTGAGACAGAAGCTCTTCCTGACTAGGGGGTGGGGGTCAGTATTGGAGAAGAGCTCCATTTTGTCAAGCTCCATGTCTCAGAGAGCTGTGACCAGGTGCCATCTTGAAAAGGAACCTATCACATGCGACAAAGCTGTTCTGGGAGGCGAAAACAAGGAACAAGCACAGGCCAGGGAGCCTGGGGGCAACTTGCCACAACCCTATGGCAGGATACAGATGTGGCTGTGGCTTCAAAGAGGGGGTCACCAACACACTGGGAAAAGGAGGCTCAGGCAAGGTAGATGGTCGCCTCACCCCCTGAGGAGAGAATATAAGGGCAGCTCTTAGCAACTGTCAGACTGGCAAGCCTGAGGCACAGTCAAATAAGAGACTCCGCCTTCAACTGACTGCCACCTCCATTCAACAGAGTCCAATATTAGAGAACACAGAAAAATGCTGCTCCAACCTCTTTCCTTTTTTTTTTTTTTTTTCCTGTTGTGCTGGGGAATGAACCCAGCACTTTGCACTGGGCAAGGGTTCTACCACTGTGCTGTAACCCCAGCCATTTTCTTATTTCTACTTTTACACAATCTTGCTGAGTTGTACAGGCTACGTCAGGCCTGGGGCTTGCAATTCTCCTGCCTCAACCTCCCAAATCTGGGTTTGCAGGCATGGTATCACAGCACCAGGCACTTGTAGCCCACTTTCTCTCTCTCTCTCTCCCTCTCCCTCTTTCTCTCTCTCTCTCTCTCTCTCTCTCTCTCTCTCTCTCTCTCTCTCTCCTCTCTCTCTCTCCCTCCCTCCCTCCCTCTCTGCCTCCCTATCTCCCTCCCTCTTTTTTCTTTTGTTTTTGATTTTATTTTCCTAATTTCTCATTTTTCAAATGTAAAAGTTATCTTCTTTCTTGTTCACTTTTCTGCTATCTTTTGTCATCTGTTTATCTTTTTTCTATTTACTGTGCTTTCACTATCATTTTTACATTATTGTATTTTTTAAAAAAGAAATCTTATTCTTTCTACTTTTTTCCTCTTCTTATGTTTATCTAAGTTTGTTTACACATTTTTTCTTTATTGAAAAAATAGGAGTTTTTTAGCCTTTGCTCTTTTCTCTCTCTCTCTCTTCTTAACAGTCTTTTCCCCCTTCTTCTACTTTTTTCTTTCATTTACTTAATGTTACTGCCTCTTTCTCCCCTTTCTCACTCCCCCTCCCATTTTTATTTCAGGCAATTACTATTTTTACTTTCACACTAAAGAATTTACATTATCATAGCTTGCTCTATATTATTTTTCCCATTTTCTGTTCTATGGGCATTTGTGGCATAGTAGTTGGTTTTAACTGATTTTATGTATATTTCTATACCTTCATTGGTTAGGCATTGAACCTGTTACAGTGGTTTTTCTTCTCCTCTCAGAGTGGTACTAGGAACTAAACTCTTAAAAGGAAGTCACTCGCTAAGAAGATCCACAAAATAAAACTGGAAAATATACCCATCCCAAAACATGCACAAGTCATAAAACAGAATCACAAGAAACATGAAAAAGCAAGGCAACATGTCTCCTCAAAAACACATAATTCTTTACCTATTGAATCCAAAGATATGGATATGGTTAAAATGTCAGACAAAGAATTTAAAAGTCTTCTTGTAAAAATGATCAGTGACTTGAAAGAGTCTACAAAAAACAGATGAATAAGGGAAAGAAATCAATACAGAACATAGGTTAGAAAGGCATGAATGTAGAAGACAAAGTCAGAAAAATCAATGAGAAATTCAGCAAGGAAATTAAGGTTTTGAAAAAAAACAGAAATGTTGGGAATGAAGAACCCAAATCAAATAAAAAACATAGTGGAAATCATCTCCAGTAGACTAGATCAGGGAAAAGATAGAATATCAGGGATGGAAGACAAAGTACAGGAAATCTACATTCAGATGTCAACAACAAAAAAAAGTAAAAGAACATGAGAACTTCTAAGAACTCTGGGACATGATCAAGAGACCAAATCTAAGAATCTGAGGGGCAGAAGAAGGAGCTGAGATTAAAACTAAAGGCATAGAAAGCCTATTCAAAAGAACAGCAGAAAATTTCTCAAGTCTGGGGAAAGAAATGAGCAACCAACCACAAGAGCCATTTATATTCCCAAATATACATGGCCAGAAAAGAACCTACCCACAACACATTGTAGTTAAAATGCCAAGGACTATAGAACAACAACAAAAAAAAAAAAATATAGATAGATAGATAGATAGATAGATAGATAGATAGATAGATAGACAGACAGATACAGAGAGAGAGAGAAACAGCAACTCACTTACAAAGCAAACCCATCATAATAACATCAGACCTCTCAGCACAAACCCTATAATCTAGGAAAGCATGGAATGATATATTTCAAGTTCTGAAAGCAAATACCTGCCAGCCAAGATTATTATATCCAGCAAAGTTATCATTTAAAATTGACATAGAAACAAAGACCTTCCAAGACAAGCACACACTAAAGCAATTCATGACCACCAAGCCTGCATTGCAGAAGATAATTAAAGGAATCCTACATACACCAAAGGGACAAAAAACAGTCTCACCCACAAGAGTGCAGGAAGGAATAAGCTTCATGAGAGGAACAGATAAATTAATGAGAATTTGCAAAGATTCAAGCATGTCTAACTAAAAAATCCCAGTAATCCCTGAACATAAGTACTGGAGAAAGAAATGAACAAATAATATGTGTACCAACCAAAAAAACATCCAACACAATTACAAGAATCAGCAAACCCTTCTCTATAATAACCCTAAATATATATGGTCTTAACTCTCCAATTAAAAGACACAGATTAGCAGATTGGATTAAAAATCAAGATACAACAATTTGTTGTTTGCAAGAAACACATCTCACTGTCAAGGACTCTCACAGACTAAAAGTGAAGGAATGGAAATTGATATACTTTACCAAGCAAGTGGAAGCCAAAAAAAAGGAGTAGCCATGTTTATATCAGACAAAGTAGACTTCAAACTAAAATTAGCCAGAAGAGATAAAGAAAGTCACTACATATTAATAAAGGGAACAATCTATTAAGAATATATAACAATTGTAAATATATATGCACCAAATATCAGTGCACTCAGTCTCATAAAACAAACACTACTCAACGTAAAGAGACAGACGCATCCAGATACAATAATACTGGGTGACTTCACTACCTCACTCTCACCAATACACTGAATGTTCAGACAGAAATTCAACAAAGAAACTTCAGAATTAAACAGTATAATACATCAAATGGACTTAATAGACATATATGGAATATTCCATCCAAAAATGGCACAACATTATTAAATGTTCAGTGGGGTATTGAAGAAATCAGGGTGGAGATGTTAAAATTTCTAGAATCAAATGAACATGAAAACACAACGTATCATAACCTTTGAGATATAGCAAAGGCAGTTCTAAGAGGGAAGTTTACAGCTATGAATACCTGCATTAAAATATCAGAGAGGAGTCAAATACATAAGTTAATGGAGCACCACAAAGTCTGAGAAAAACAGGAACCAAAAAAAACCAAAATCAATAGACAGAAAGAAATAATAAAGATCAAGGCAGAGAGTAATAAAATGGAGACTAAATTAACAATAAAAAGAATTCGAGAACACTTAGCCAAAGTAACAAAAAAAAGAGAAGACTCAAATTACTAAAATTAGAGATGAAAATGGAGACATTACAACAGATACCAATCAAATCCAGAGAATCATTGTGGAATATTTTGAAAACTTATGTTCCAAAACACTGGAAAGCCCACATAAAATGAATAATATGACCTACCAAAAGTAAATAAAGAACATATTAACAACTTAAATAGATTTATAACAAGCTGTAAGGCTGAAGCAATAATGAAGAGTCTTCTAACAAAGAAAAGCCCAGGACTGAATGGATTCACTGCCAAATTGGCTTCAACAACACATTAAAAGATCATACACTATGATCAAGTTGGTTTCATTCCAGAGTTGCAAGGATAGTTTAATATATGCAAGACAATAAAGGTAATACAGCACACAGACTCTGAGACTGAAATCACATAATCTTCTCAATAGAAGGATAAAAGGACTTAGATAAAGTTCATTATGCCTTCATGATAAAAGCTCTGAAGAAACTTTGAATAGAAGGAATATTGTTATTATTGTTGTTTGGTGCCATCGAGTCAGGTCTCATTAATAGTGACCCTATGTACAACAGAATGAAATACTACCATATGCTGTGCTATGTGTGGCACTATTGTCAGTGCTCCTCTGCCATTCATTGGATTTTCAATGGCTGGTTGATTTGGGGGAATGGGCTGCCAAGTTCTTCTCCCAAACCTACAGTACCCAATATTCCCAGGCAGTCTCCCACCCAAGTACTAACCAGGCCTGACCCTGCTTAGCTTCTGAAACGTGATGAGATCAGATCCCAGGAGGCTTTGGCTACAGGCTCAGAAGGAATATATCTCAACATAATAAAGGCAATATATGAAAACCTCACTGCCGACATCATACAAAATGGGGGGGCGGGGTAGAACATGAAACCACTGCTTTTAAAATCAGAAATGAGACAAGGGTGTCCACTGTCTCTACCATTATTCAATATAGTAAGTGAACTCTTAGTCATAACAATAAAGCAAGAGAAAAAAATGAAACGGATCCAAATAGGAAAGGAAGGAGTTAAATATCCCTATTTTCAGATAGGATCCTATATTTAAAAGACCCTACATGTTCCACCAGAAAACTCTTACATCTGATAGACACTTTCAGCAAAGTAGCATGATATAAAATCAACATACAGAAATCAGTAGCTATTCTACATACCAATAATGACCAGAAAGAAATCAGGAAAACAATCCCATCACAACAGGTTCAAAAAGAATAAAATACCTATGAATAAACCTAACCAAGGAGGTGAAAGTCCTCTACAATGAAAACTTTAAAACACTGAAGAAAAACATTGAAGACGACACTAGAAGATGGATCCCCCATGCTTATGGGTCAGAAGAATTAATATTGTGAAAATGGTTATGTTACCAAAATCAATCAACCATTTCAATGCAATCCATATCAAAATTCCAATGACATTCTTCAGACTAACAGAAAAAAATCCTACAATTCACATGGAAGCACAAAAGACCCCTAATCACTAAAGCAATCCTGAACAGAAAGAGCAATGCAGGAGGTATAACAATACCTGATATCAGGTTATACGACAGAGCCATAATAACAAAACAGAATGGTATTGGCACAAAAACAGACATGTACATCAATAGAGTAGAATAGAGAATCCAGTAATAAACCCATCCAGCTACAACCACCTAACATTCAACAAAGGTGCCAAAAATACAAATTGGAGAAAGGTCAACCTCTTCAGCAACCTCCCTCTCTCCCCCCACCCATCCCTCTCTCAGACAAAAATCCATTCAGAATGCATCAAAGACCTTAATGTAAGACCTGACACTTTGAAACTGCTAAAACAAGACATAGGGGAAACACTTCATGACACAGCCATGGAAAAGGACTTTCTGAAAGGACCCCAACAGTGCAGGAAAAGATAGCAAGAACTGACAAATGGTATTGAATGAAGTTAAAAAGCTTCTACACAGCAAAGAAAACAACAGAGGGAAGAGACAGCCTACAGAAGGGGAGAAAGTCTTTGTACATTAGACAAGGGATTCATATCTAGAATATATGTTGTTATTGTTAGGTGCTGTTGAATCAGATCCAACACATAGCAAACCTAAGTACAGCAGAATGAAACACTCCCCGACATTGTGCCATGCCCAGCACTATGTCGGTGTTTCTCTGCTATTCATAGGGTTTTCAATGGCTGATTGTTTGGGGATTTTTTCAGGAGTGCATTACCAGGTCCTTCTCCTGTTTTTGTGGTGCTAGGGATCAAACCCAGGGCCTCAGAAGTGCAGAGCAACACTGTTCCATATATAAACATATTAAAAATTAAACCCAAGAAAAGCAACTTACCCAATCAAAAAATTGGCAAATGAATTGAACTGTTTTTAAAAGAAGAAATACACATGCCAATAAACATATGACAAATGTTCAACATTCTTAGCCATCAGGGAAATGCAAATCAAAACTACATTGAGATATCATTGCACTCCATTCAGTATGGCTGGCATCAACAAAACAAACAGCAAATGCTGGGGGGGATGTGGAGAGAAAAGAACTCTTTTACACTGCTGGTGAGAATGTAGGCTGGTGTGGCCACTATGGAAATCGGTATGGAGGGTCCTCAAAAAAACTAAAGATAGAACTACCATATGACCCATCTGTGCCACTACTGGGAACATATCCAAAGGAATATAAATCAACATAACATAGAGATGCTGCTCATCCGTGTTTATTGTGGCACTATTCACAATACCCAATGTGTGGAATTAACCTAGGTGTCCGTCAACAATAAGTAGATAAGGAAAATGTGGTATATACACCATGGAATTTTAACCAGCCATAAAGAAGGATGAAATTGTGACATTTGCTGGAAAATTAATGGAGCAGGAGGTCAAGTGAAATAAGCCAGACCCAGAAAGACATCATCAAACGTTTTCTCTCATATGTGATTGCTAATTTTCAGTGTACATATTCAATATTTTGTTATATAGGTCATGAAAGTAGGAGGAGGACCATATAGGGGGAGAAAAGAGACTAAACAGAGGGCGGAGGCTACAATAAGAAAGGGTAAGGGGGAAAGGGAAGAGAAATATCACATCTTGCTCTCAAAGGCAAAATCTGGATATATATATATATACATACACACACTCACACACACATACATACGTACATATATATGTGTGTATATATACATATATACATATACATGTATATACACATATCTACATATATATGTATATATACACACATACACATATTATATACATATATACATATTATTGGGTGAAGGGCCTGGCAATCCACTCCCAAGGCAATCCCGAAATAGCCAGCCATTGAAAACCCTATAAGGGTCACCACGAGTCAGATACCGACTCGACGGCACCTAACAACAACAACATACATATTCTTATACATATTATATACACATATACATATACACAGATATACATATTATATATATACATATTATATATTTTATACACACATATACAAGCACACACACACATACACAAACAAGACATCCAAGCAGAAGGGGTACCACTGGTGGAGAAGAAGATATTCAGATAGAGGGAGGGGCGTCATGAGAGGGTAACAGTGGAGGTGAACATGAGCAATGTACAATGATATGCGTGTGTGGAAGCATCATAATGAAACCCATTAAGTAGGACACTAAGAATTACTAATAAAAAAATGGCATGAAAAAAGAAAAAAAATTAACAGATCTCTTCCTGCCTTTATAGGTAATACAAATATTCCTCATATAGACAATAGAAGAATTTGGCTCACAAATACGGCTCACTCATTCTGCTCTCCGCAAGTTTCCATTCATTGATCTTAATTCTTTTTTCTTTAGGATATATTAGCTAGCATTGATGCAATAGTGCATTCTTTTAAAATACTGAAATCTCAGTGGTTTTCAACAATAAATATTTTTCTCACTTACAGGTGTACAAGCCAGCTACCGTGGCTTCACCAGCTGCTTGGGGCTGTAATCACGTTCAGATCTGCTCCATCTCCCTCAGTCTGGGGCCAGCTGCCACCTGGGGTTCACTCTTCTCTTAGAAAAGGCAAAACATAAAGCCTAGTTGCACCGACCTCTGCATCATGTGCACTTATACACCTCTAGGCAAAGCCAGTTGCCTGTACAAATCCATCAAAAGAACAGAGAAATGTCCTATTTCCTTCCTTGGAGGATCATGGGAACAGGGAAGTGCAAAGGAAGAATTTAGGGACATACCATACAGCCTTCCATGTGTATTAACATGGGAAAAGGCATTTCCATGCCCTCCTGTCCATACTGCTGCCCCAAGACATCTGAAGGTAGACTCAAAATCTCATTCTAATTCAATGATTCCATTAGGTGCCCCTGCATTATCATCTCCTCCACCCTCTGGACAGCCCATAGAAGGACTTCCAGAATGGTGTGTAGACTAAGCCACAACATGAAAAGGAATGGAGATTGTGCACGTACAGAACACTAGCTTCTCAGATGGAGAAGGGATGTAGGTCCTTGTGTCCTCATGTCATGGACATTGCAGTCCACAGGCTCATGGCCAAAGGCATTGTGTCCTGGAAATATGGCCACCCCAGTGTTTTCCTAGCTCTACTGCAAGTTCAGTGAGCAATTTCTTTTTTTTTTTTTTTTTTTTTTTTTTGTGTGTGTGTGTGTGTGGTACTGGGGGTTGAACCCAGGGCCTTGCACCTGCATGTTTTGCAAATGCTGGACCACTGAGCTGCATCCCCAGCCCATTTTTTTTTAACGTTTTGAGATAGGGTCTTGCTAAGTTACGCAGACTGCCTCTGGTCTCTAACTTGCAATCCTTCTGCCTCTGCCTCCCAAGCCACTGGGATTACAGGCATGCACCACTGCACCCAGCCGTAATGAGCAATTTGTCAGCATAAGGGAACCCATCACAGCTTATTAGTAGGGAAGCTCTACCTCCGATGCTCTCATCCAACCCCACTCTGACACTAGAGGGGCCTTTAGAGCATCCATGCCAGGTGGTCCTCCAGCCTCAATGAATTCCTCTCTCAAAGAAGGATGCTCAGCTCTCCCCAGGAAGTCTAGGTAGTTTTACTTATCTATAGCTGCTCTGACTCTTTCTTCACTCGCCACACATTTTGTCTTATACCTGATACACCAGCCTCTGTCCTAGGTCCTGTGATACAGAGAAAAGTCAGCCATGTCTTCCTCCTCCAAGAGGACTCGATGTAGTGAGAGAGATGCAGGATACTCCAGTGATTGCAGGAAGATAACTAAGTGCTGTATGAGCTGAGGAAGGACCCCAAGGAAAGACATGATCTTACATATCAAAACCTCTGCTTTATGCTGAGCTGAGGTTTGCCTTTATGTTTTTGTTGTTGTTAGATACCATCAAGTTGGTATCCAACTCATAGCGACCCTATGTACAACAGGCGAAACACTTTATCAGTGCTTCTCTGCTGTTCATAGGGTTTTCAATGGCAGATTGATTTTTGGGAGGGGGTTGTCAGGTCCTTCTCCCAAGCCTACAGCACCTGGTGTTCCCAGGTGGTCTCTCCTCCATGTACTAACCAGGCCTGACCCTGCTTAGCTTCTGAGATCTGACAGGATTGGATGCCACAGTGCTATGGCTGCGGGCTTTCCTTTATGTAGCTTCTACCTATTTGTCCTCCACCCTTGTAGGATACCAACCTAATTTTGCTTCTAAATAGTATCCTACCAGATATTTGAATTTACTGATCATTAGTTTCTGTGTAGACAAAGGGTAGAAAAATTGGGGGTGAGCTTGAATTTTCCAGAAGTTTGGCTCTATCTATAGGAGATAATTAGGAATGGTGGAAAGAGCATGGGTTTTGAAGTCAGATGTTTCTGAATGGGAATCCCCCAAGCCTCAGCCCTCTTTCAAGTTGACTCCTGGGGAGGCTCTATTCCCTAAGGTGTAAAATGAGACCATAGCATTTCCCTTATAAAGCTATGGTAGGGATTGTAGGAGCCACCAGCTGGCACATGACTCTCACAAATACTGACGTGAAACAAGCATTCCAAAATTGGTATCTTTCTCTTCTCTGGGTCTGCAATTCCCCAGCAAGGGTGTTTGGCCTTAGGAATAACCTACTTTTGCTGACAACTGGTTATCCTTCTTCTTCACCACCAGGTGGCAGTATCTGAGACCGTTGAGATTTCCTTCCAGCAGAGAACGCAATAATGGAAAACAACACAATATTAAAACATAGCTAGTAAGTGTTAACGGGCTCCCAAACTGGAGCTCAAACATAATAAATATTTTCTCATAAATCAGAAGCTGCCGGGAGTGTTTGATTTGCCTCATAGCTGGGTATTACATGATGAAGTGACTGCAGCCTGCTGGATCCTGAGCATAGCGCTCAGCAAGAAAGGAAGAAATGATTTATGTAAAAAACAGAGAGCAATGGGAAGGGTAAAGAAGAAACCATAAAGGGATTAAAAATTAAAGTCAATTTTGTTTTATTTGAAACCACAGCCAATACAAAGGAAAAAATGAGAATCTGAACTCTAATCCCATGTTTTAGAATCAACCTTAGATCAATTTTAGAATAAAACCCAGTGTAAAATGGTCTTTAATACATGAAATCAGATGTGCTGCAGATTTTGTCATTTGTTCACTGTGTATTGCGTTGACAAGTATTCACTAAGTGTCTCTCATGTGCCAGGCCCAGGTTTAATAACATTCGGTCCATACATACAAAAGGGCTGGGATTTAGCTCAGTTGGTAGAGTAATTTGCTGCAGACTCTGAGGTCCTGAGTTCAAATTCCCAGCACCATAAAAATGGGAGAAGGGCCTGGCAATCCACTCCAGAGGCAATCCCAAAACGGTCAGCCATTGAAAACCCTATGAGGGTCGCTATGAGTCGGATACAGACTCGACGGCACCTAACAACAACAGCACACATACAAAAAGAACTTTTAACACCAGATTGTCCAAGGCACTGTGGAAGCATCCAGGGGCAATCATAAAGGTTTCCCTGTTGTTGTTGTTGTTGTTGTTGTTGTTGTTGTTGTTATGTGGAGGTGATATTTTAGCTGAGCCCAGAAGGAATAACTTATCCTGGTGAGTGCATATGGTGGCCCAGGAAAGGGGACCTTGGAGAGGTGCTAAAAGTGGAGGAAAATAATCCAGATGGAGAGAGTCAATTCCCAGGAGTGCAAATAATTGTATTTGAATAACATCAATTCAGAAGACGGGAGGAAGTGGCAGGGAAAGAGCCTACAAAACTAAGCCAATCCATGTTTTCATTATGTTGTTGTTAGGTGTCGTCGAGTTGGTATCCAACTCATAGCGACCCTACGCACAACAAGTGAAACACTATTGTCAGTGCTTCTCTGCTAGTCATAGAGTTTTCAATGGTGGACTGTTTTTTGGGAGTGGGTTGCCAAGTCTGTCCCCCAAGGCTACAGCCACTGGTGTTCCGAGGCGGTCTCCCATCCAAGTTCTAACCAGGCCCAACCCTGCTTAGCTTCCAAGATCTGACAGAACTGGACACCACAGTGGTATGGCTGCAGGCTGTCTGCACTATAGGCAGTATGAATGACCAAAGACTTATAAGCCAAGGACAAGACGTGGCTGGTGCTGTTTGATGGCAGTATGAGCATTTGTTGGAGCGAGAAAGATCCAAGCTGCAGTGCCAGCTAGGGCGTGCGTGTCCTGGCCCAAGTGGAGGATCAGACTAACCTAAGCAGTGGGCTTGGCAGGGAGGATGGAAGGAAGTACAGAAGCAAGAGATGCTCAAGGGCCAGCAGATTGCCTCAGTGGACAGATTAGGGCAAAAGAAAGGAGGTTCGAGAACAAGATGGGTGTCTTGTCGGGGAAGAAAAGGAAGGAGAGTGTGAGGGAAATCGAAAGAAACCAAGGTTATTAGCAAGGGAAAAACCGGGCTGAGTGAGTTGGCAGAACACTGTGGACTAGACCAGGATGAAGAGCTGGGTTGTGAGTGAAGGACAAATAAGCCTTGCCTCATGTTGCCCCCAGCTCAGAGCCTTTGGAGGGTGTTTTATTTACCTGAGGGTCATGGTCCACACCAGATCATCCATGCTAACCATGTGGCTTACAGTGGAGGGCTGTGGGCCATGTGACGTCCACTTGATCTCTCAAGGTCAGCTATGGGGGCAGTCGAGCATGTCTGCATAACCATCAATGAAAACCCTGAGAACAAGGCTCAGATGAGCTTCCCTGTTCTCACGACTCCACAAAGGTTGCCTCATATTGTTGCTGAGAGAAGTCAGTGCTGTCTTCCTAAGTCTACCAGGAGATACACCCAGAAGCTCACGCCTGGATCCCTCCTAATCCGCATGCCTCTGCTCTTTGCTGATTCTGACCTGGGTCCTTCCACTCTATCTCCTAGTCCATTCTGCTCCTATAAAAGAATACCATAAGCTGAGTGGCTTAGGACCATTGGAAATTTATTTCTCATGGTTTTCAGGGCTAGAAGTCCAAGGTCACAGCACTGGTCGGCTTAGTGTCTGCTAAGTGCCAGCTTCCTGGTTCATAGACAGCTGTCTTCTCACTGTGTCCTCATGTGGCAGAAGGAACAAAGAAGCTATCTGGGGTTTCTTCAAAAGGACACTAATCACATCCATAAGGGGTCCACTCTTATGACCTAACTCCTCCCAAAGGACCCAACTCCTAATACCATCACCCTGGGCCAGGTTAGAACTTCAACATTATCAATGTTGGTCTATTTGGGACTTCTGGTCTATAGTACTGCAGTCATAACCACAAGTATAGGAGATTTCCTGAGTCCTTTGAGAACTTCTAGGAAATCACTGAACCCGAAGGTGCTTTGGGGGACCTCCCAAAATGCACAGGTAGAGAAAGGCAATGCTAACCACAAATTGGAAATCTGTGCAGATGGTGATAACAATGATAGCAACCCAGCACTGTACCAATAATTTAACAGATACCACCCTTTATAATGCTCAGGATAACCCATCAAATAGGAGTAACTCCTTCTATCTTATAGATGAGACACAAGATCATATATGAGTCCCAAGTGATAAACCAAGCATGTTTTAATTAAGATTCAAAACAGCTTGCCTGACTTCAAGGCAGATGTTTCCAACATCAGGCATATAATGGGGTGGAAAGGTAATATTTTGAAATATTAACAAGATTTTATTCTGCTGTGTTCTGTTTTGTTTTATAGTCTTCGCACATCCTTATGCCTTGAAAGCCTTTCCTCACATTTAAGCAGCAGGTACGACATCAGTGCTTATTGGCTCAGGGAAGAGAGATCCAAGTGGAAAACCAATAGAATAAAGGATGAAATTTTGGGCTTTCCATTCCTAAGTCTAATTCTCTAACACAAGACCCTGAAGAACGTGTAGACAAGCACAGCCTATGGCTCTGGGCTCCCTGAGACCACAGGAAGCTTGCCTCCGCTGGGGTAAAACCAAAGGAGAAATGAAGAGACATGGGATCCTGCCCCCACCCCAGGAGAGTCCTGATAAATCACAAAACCCAAGAACAGAAAGAGCCTGGGTGGGGGGCAGCAAGACTGTCCCGAGGCCAAGCTCAGAATGATGTGGCAGCAGAGGGGATATCTGCATGGTCGATCTAGACACCTCGCCTCCTAGAGTCCCCCAAGCCTCAGTGTGCTGTCAGAGACCAGAATGAGCCTGAAAA
The DNA here is from genome assembly GCA_007922755.1 of Pedetes capensis. Classification (NCBI taxonomy): domain Eukaryota; kingdom Metazoa; phylum Chordata; class Mammalia; order Rodentia; family Pedetidae; genus Pedetes; species Pedetes capensis. The sequence continues at coordinate 178,294 of VMDO01000563.1, read as the reverse complement.
TGGGGTTTGCTGTACAACTGAGAGACAGGGACCAGTAGAATGTTGTCCCTCCCAAGCAGCCAAATGGGGACTAACTTACAGTCAAGGATGAAAAAGGACACAGTAGTGGATGCATGGCTCAAACTCAGACAGACGTCAGCCTGGAGCGACGGCCATACAGAACTCCATAACCTCTCTGCTCAGGACCCCACAGGTCAGCAAACCCTGCAGGGCTTACCTACGTCCTCAGGGGAAGATGCCCCAGGGGACTTAACTCACGCTTCCTCTACTTACACCCAGCAGCAGCTTCAGATCAACGCCCGGTGCCCTTATAGAAAAACGAAGGCAGTCACCCTCTTGGCACACCAGAGGTCAAGAACCTAGACTGGTTCCTGCTGCTCCGGGGTCACGTCTGAGGGCAGAGTGATGGTCCCCTGGGGTTGCAGCACAAACTCATCATGGCTGCTGCGGGTGCCAGGTGGGTGCACCGGGAAGCAGATGGCTCCCCTGTGAGCAACACCCCGTGGGAAACACTCTTGATTTAGTCTGCCATGCCCTTCAGGGTGTGCATTTCTGCTGCTGCAGAAGTGGTTTGCAGGGGCTCCTCTGCAGAATGTCTAGGGAGCCGCTGCCCACCCATGGGTGGCCACTCTGGGGCAGGAGGTGGGGGTGGGGGACACCTCTCCCTCAGGCATATCCGGTGTCTCAAGAAGCCCCAGCCTGGGGCTGGGAGCCTGGGCTCCCAGCTGAGCTCTCCCATGATCAGCACAGAGACGTTAGCCAAGTGAGACAATTTCTCTTAGCTTTGGTTTCCTGTCTGAAAACAGAGATCATTTCTCTGGATGCTTAGTCATAGGCATGAAGTGAGGAAAAACGGAGGTCAGGAACTGAAAAGCTGGGATAGGGACAAAAGAGCAGCATGACAGCATCCTATGATCCTCCTTCTTCCTTCTCACCTCCTCCTAGCGTAGACCGCAGAGGTGCGTCTTGCTTTGTGGACTGTGCATCCCTGGCCTAAAAGATCTCTCTAACAGCCAGGTGTGGTGACACACGCCTGTAATCCCAGCAGCTCGGGAGTCAGAGGCAGGAGGATCGCAAGTTTGAGACCAGAGTCAGTCTGCGTAACTTAGCAAAACCCTGTCTCAAAAAAGTAAATAAATGGGCTGAGGGTGCAGCTCAGTGGTCCAGCACTTGCAGAGCATGCAAGCTCGAGGCCCTGAGTTCAACCCCCAGTACTGCAAAAAAAAAAAAAAAAAAAAAAAAGATCTCTCAAACAACTTCCCTACACTGAACCCATCAAGGTCTTCCCAGAATCCTCACAGCAAGACCTGAACACCTTCCTTCCAGCACTGACCAACACTGCTGCCTGCCAACACTGACCCTATGCCCCTCTCAATGACCCGTCGTCACCTGTGACACTACTTTGCTCACTCGGCAGCCCCACAAGATGTTCTTCCTGCTCAACAGAGGCTCTGAGGCTGTCCCCACTGCCTAAACACCATTCTCCCATATGTCATTTATACTGACTCCCTCACTTTCTTTGGGTCTCTGAGCAAGATCCCCTCCTCAGACAGAAAGATCCTTGGCCAAAACCCTACACCCTCCATCACTCACTTTTCACTTACTCTGATTTCATTATTTTCCATGCCTCTTAAACATAAAATAATTCCAGAGAGTGTTATTTGTCATTTTCTGCATTGAAAACTTAGTGAGGTCTGGGTGTGGTGGCACATGCCTGTAATCCCAGCACTCAGGAGGCTGAGGCAGGAAGATCACAAGTTCAAGGGCATCCTGGGCCACATAGCAAATTCCAGTCCACCCTGGGCTGGAAAGTTAAACCATGTCTCAGAAAAAAAAAAAAAAAAAAAAGAAGCAGCAGCAGCAGAGAGAAAAGGAAGGAAGGAAGGAAGGAGGGAGAAAAGAAAAAAAGAAGAAATAGAAAAAGGAAGAAAAAGAAGGAAAGAAAGAATGAACAAATGAATGCAGGGAGGGAGGAAGGGAAAACTCCATGAGGGAAGGAGATGTCTGTTTCACTCATCTGAACATATTGTTGTTATTGTTAGGTGCCGTTGAGTTGTATCCAACTCATAGGCACCCTCATAGGGTTTTCAAGGGCTAATTGTTTTGGGATTGCCTTGGAAGTGGATTGCCACATCCTTCCTACATTATTTTTGCAGTGTAGGAATTGAACCTGGAACCTCAGAGACTGCAAAGCAGATCTCTACCAACTGAGCTAAATCCCAGCCCATTATGCTGAACATATTAGTAGAGAGTAAATATTAATTGAATCACAGGAAATCATGTGATAACATATAATGCCTACAGTATAACACATAACACACATGCATAAGATTGCACATATACATGTGATATCAAAAAATATGGTGCATGTTTAAATGTTTAAAAATTGATTACAGTAAAAGACACCTTGCCATGCTTCCCCCTCAGAATATTCCCACTGGCTTGGGACACACTTAGCCCACCGTTCTTCCCTCTTTCCAAAGCAGTTCTGGGAGTGCTCTCTTTAGCTTCACCCTCCATGATGACAACACTCTGTGTCACACATCACCTCTGATACAGCAATTTCTATCTAATAAAAACATGATGGTGTGTCCTCCTTGACCGCATCTAGCACTTCTGCAAATTCTAGCTCTTCCCCAAAGTCAAAAGGACCATGAAAGGTAAACGTTTTGAATGAACTCAGGACATCCAGGCAGCAGCGACAACACAATGAAAGGTACGGGTTACAAAACCACTGGAAGCCATCAGGGACAGGTGGAAGAGGCAAGATCTTCATCCCATCCCCTGTCCGTGGCAGCACACCACACCCTGCATATCAAAACTGTGCTAAGCGTGTGGAGCACACCTCCCTGGTACCACCCGCTGTGCCTGCCCTGCACACATGAAGAAAAAGATGCTTGCTGAAAGGGATTCGACTCAAAAATTTGGATGAGCAAAAGAATAGAATGGACGAAACCCATCACTTTGGAGTTAAAATTTGCAGAGTTATAACTGGTCTAACCTCCCTCTGTCATCTCTACCTAGGGGCCATCCAGATTCTTTTGAGTGATAGGGAACTCAATTCCTTCCAAGAAGTCAGCTCTATCAACTTCCAGGGAGATGATGATTTTCTAACTCGCTACCATGATTTTTCTGAAAAAATAAGTGTCCTCTGCATAAACCCCACAAAAGCTCCTCACTAGTCCCTGGAGACAGTGTGAACTCTTTCCCAAGGTCTAGAAGGCCTCAAGTCTTGTCTCAGGGAGGTCTCTACCACACCCTTCATTTCAGCCAATCAGAATCATGAGTGCGTCTCAGGACCCTCCACCCACCCTTCCTGGGCAAACAACAGCTCATCTTTCTGTCCATGTCCCACCAGCCTCTCTACCCTCCACACATGCTCCATCCCACCCACCCTATTTGACACTCAGACCTTATGGATCGACCCCTATATGCTGTAGAATGACTTGGTTGTTTAGTCATTTTATTTAGTGAACAACTTAATGGGTTACATTATGACATTTCCATACAAGCATATCATTGCACATTGCTCCTATTCCCCCCTCCATTACCCTGTCATGACCCCCTCCTCCTGCTGGTCCCTTTATCCTCTCCACTAATGTTGGCTAAAACTGCGAAGAATGGGAATACCAGAGCACCTAATTATACTCATGAGGAATCTGTACATGGACCAGGAGGCAGTCACTTGAACAGAACAGAAAAACACTGCTTGGTTTAAAGTCGAGAAAGGGTGCATCAGGGCTGTATCCTTTCGCCATACCTCTTCAATCTCTATACTGAGCAAATAACCTGAGAAACTGGACTTTATGAGGAAGAACATGGTATCAGGATTGGAAGAAGACTCATTAACAACCTGCATTAGGCAGATGACACAACTCTGTTCGTTGAAAATGAAGAGGATTTGAAACATTTACTGATGAAGATCAAAGAACACAGCCTTCAGTATGGATTGCACCTCAACATCAAGAAAACAAAAATCCTTACAATTGAGTCAGTGTACAACTTCACAAAAAATGGAGAAAAGATTTAAGTTGTTCATGATTTTGCTTTACTTGGTTCTGCAATCAACAACTGTGGAAGCAGCAGTCAAGAAATCAAAAGATGCATTGCTTTGGGAAAAACTGTGGCAAAAGACCTCTTTGAAGTATTGAAAAGTAAAGATGTCACATTGAAGACAAAGGTGTACCTGACTCATGCCATGGTATTTTTAGTCACATCATATGGTTGTGAAAGCTGGACATTGAACAAGGGAGGCAGGAGAAGAATTGATGCTTTTGAATTATGGTGCTGGAGATGATTACTGAATATACCATGGACTGCCAAAAAAAAACAACAGATCTGTCCTAGAAGAAGGGCAACCAGGAAGCAAAGATGGCTACACTACGTGTTACGTATTTTGGACGTAGTCAGGAGGGACCAATCCCTGAAGAAAGACATCATGTTTGGGAGAGTGGTAGGTCAATGAAAAAAGGAAAACCCTCTACCAGATGGACTGACACAGTGTCTGCAACAATGGGATTAATCATAAATAAGATTGTGTGCCTGGCACAGAATTGGGGAGTGTTTTGTTCTGCTGTACATAGGGTCACTATGAGTCAGATCTGACTCAATCGCACCTGACAACAACAATGGTCCCCCTGCTGCTTGCATGTCATGTGTATGTCCAGATTCTGCCTCTGAGAGCAAAACATGGGACTTCCTTTCTTTCCCCCATTATGCTTTTTATAGTTGCCTCCTCCCTCTTTTTTTTTTTTTTTTTTTTTTTTTTTTTTTTTTTTTTTTTTTTTTTTTTTTTTTTTTTTTTTTTTTTTTTTTTTTTTTTTTTTTTTTTTTTTGGTGCTTGGTGATGGAACCCAGCCCCTCTCACATACTTTGTAAGTGCTCTACCACTAATCTGTACACCCAGCCTGTTTTTCAGACTTTTTGAGACAGGATCTTGCTAAGTTTCACAGGCTTCCTCTGGCCTTGAACTCACTATCTACCCACCTGAGCCTCCTGAGCCACTGGGATCACTGGCATGCACCATTGTTTCTGGCCTCCTTCCACATTTTATCCTATTGCATTTGTAGACTACAACAAATTGTATTGTGTTACGTTTATAGAGTGCAACATTATATGTCTGATATATATGTTTGTGTATGTATGCATGTATATACACATAAGCTGAAGTGATTATACCTTAGAGAACAAACCCCAAATGTATGTGAAGTGAAGCTATAGATACTTGAAACAATTTGAAATTTCAGAAAACAGTGCAAATCTCTCGGCCTACTGGCTGCTGTAGTTTCTCTGTGCCTTGTTGTTGTTGTTGTTAGGTGCCGTTGAGTAGGTATCCGACTCATAGCGACCCTCTGTACGACAGGGGAAACAGTATTGTCAGTGCTTCTCTGCTCTTCACAGAGTTTTCAATTGCAGATTGACTTTTGGGAGTGGGTTACCAGGTCCTTCTCCCAAGCCTACAGCTTCTGGTGTTCCCAGGCGGTCTCCCATCCAGGTACTAACCAGGCCAGACCCTGCTTAGCTTCCGAGATCTGACAGGATCGGATGCCACAGGGCTACAGCTGCAAGCCTCTATGCCTTAGTTGTCCTTATTTTATTCCCAGCTTTCTTGAGGTATAATTGACAAATGAAGTTGCTTTGGTTTATGGTATACAACATAAAGATCATATGTGTGTGCGTGTGTATATACACACACAGTGAAATGTTTGCCACAATCAAGTTAACCAATGTATCTATCACCTCGTATAGTCGACAGTGTTTTTGTTTTTGTTTTGCTGTGTGGTGAGAAAATTTAAAATCGGCTTATAGCTTTTCTGGGGGGATTAAATACTTTGAGAGGCAAGTTTAAAATGAGTAATTACAACTGGCAGGGTGTGGAGGTTCAGATAAGAGCCAGGCGGCCTCCATTTCTGTCTCAGCGCCATAACCAGCTCTGCCAATCCCATCCCATTCGTTCATTTGGTCTTGAACTTCTTATCTATGGGAACAAAGGTCTTGAGCTATAGGATTCCTAACAATTCTTCCAGTCCTGACAACCTGAGCAGACCTAAACATTTTGCTTCTTTTCACTTACAATGTTCATTTGTCTTTCTGTGCCACTTGTTGTTGTTGTTAGGTACCGTGGAGTCAGTATCCAACTCATAGCGACCCTACATACAGCAGGCGAAACACTGTTGTCAGTGCTTCTCTGGTATTCATTGGGTTTTCAATGGTGGATTGATTTTTGGGAGTGGGTTTCCTGGTCCATCTCCCAAGTCTACAGCACCTGGTGTTCGCAGGTAGTCTCCCATCCAAGGACTAACCAGGCCCAACCCTGCTTAGCTTCTGAGATCTAATGGGATCGGATGCCACAGGGCTATGGCTGCAGGCTCTGTGCCATTTAGGATACATCAAACCTAGGTTAAACCCACATTTTACACAATCAAAACCCAGATGGGAAGACAAGTAAGTTATCAGGAAGGGACAAAACCACCCTATTTTACTCAATGATCACTGCCTGACATTACTTTCCCAAGCACATGACAAAAGGCCATTTCTCTAGTCTAGCACTTTTCTTTGCCTTCAGGTTCAATGAAACCCAAGAATTTTCCTTAGGCTAACTAAGTTAGGGAAGAATTTGGATTCCAGACAGATCTTCCCCACACACGGCTTCATTTGAAAGACTTTCCTATTGTTTTTGGAAGCCCTGAGAAAATTATGCATATGTTTGACTTTATTTTAATAGCCTTGTGAAAATGAGTCACTTTATAGTGAGTTTTGAACCGAGTCTGACATTCCTGTGGGCTCCTAGCTCTTGAAATAGGTTGAAATCTATCTCCCAGGGCATTCAAGTGTCTTGAAAAAATTCTGATTCTGGCTGACAAAAACAAGAAGCCTGAGTCTCTCGGCCCTGAGTCTGCTCCAGTCAGCTTCCTAAGGTGACCTCAGGTACACCTGACTTCCCAAGAACAACACTGGCATTTTAAATGCTTTGGGTCAGTTCATATCCCTTACCCAGGAACTATGACTACATAATCAACCACCATAAGACTTAGTGGCTTCCAACAATAATCTGCTACCAGATGTATAAGGCAGAGCAGGGGGCCACAGGAGCATTTATTTCTGCTCTGTTTGGCATTGGCTGGGCTCATCCAAAGGCTTTGGCTCGCCTGTCTCCTGAGCTGGGAAGCCTCAGACAGCTGGGAGTGGACCTGCCGGCCCCTCCGGCAGCCTCTGTCTTCCCTTGTGGTTGCTCCGTGTACTCTGATGTGTGGCTCTTCCCACAGGGCAGCGCATGGCTGCCAGGCTCAGCTGGACAGAAGCTCTGTTTCTTCTTACGACCTGGCCTTGGTAGCCGTGCCCAGTCACTTTGGCCACAATCTCTTGTTCAAGGCAATCCCGAAGGTCCAAATAAATTCTAGGGAAGGGGACACAGACCCCACCAGTCCACGGAGGTGTGCCAAGTCCACCGTGTGCATCAGATGAGCACCTGGGGATGCCATGCACACAGGGGCTGCCATCTTTGGAAGACACTGCCTGACACGCTCCCAACGTACAGGCAATGTCAGTGCCCCCGGCACAGAGGAAGAGATGGATCCTGGCACAGGGGAAGCAACTTGTCCATGACCATATAATGAGTAAGGGACAAGGCCAGGACCTAGGGGAAAATCAGACCTGCAGAGGGGAAAGTTGGCAGAGTAGAGGGAAGTACCCGTCCCACCCCCAAGTCACTGCAGGGAATGCGACAGCAGAGGAAATACCAGGAGGCGGGGGCTTCAGCTCCTATCACTGCATGAGAGTAAGATCTGTGGGAGCAGGTACTGCCTTGCTCACCTTCTTACCCCATCAGAACAACCCCGTTGGACAAAGATGGGACACAGTGCTAAGGTGGGAAAAACGCAGGTGTGGGAGTTTGCTCGGGGTTGAAGCCCTGTGTTCCTAGACTCCTAACATCTCTGAGCTCTCACCTCCTCAACTGCTAAGTAGTAAGAGTAATAGCTTCCTAAAGTTGATAGAGCACTGCTCTGCAGTCTCTGAGATCCTGAATTCAATTCCCAGCACCGCAAAAACCATAGAAGTATGTGGCAATCCACTCCCGAGGCAATCCCAGTACAGCCATTGAAAACCAAATCCACTCCCGAGGCAATCCCGAAACAGCCACTGAAAACCGTACGAGGGTCTCTATGAGTCAGACATGACTCAACGGCACCTAGCAACAACAACAACAATGTTCTCTGAAGGATTCAGGATGTGAATGTGTCAGGTTCTTACTACATAGTAGATCAGTGAAGGGTCCTTAATTGTTACTACAGACATATTTACAAAACTGAGAGTTAAGCTCTGAGAGTTAACATTTTAACACTTTTGTTAATACTTGGTCAGGGCTCCAGTACAAGCTATGCTGGGACCTTTAATATGTGAGCTGATAAGAAGAAGAACAAAGGTGGATCTAAGGAAAAATGGGAGGGAGGGAGGCAGTCTGCAAGTTCAAGAGAGTTGAAGCAAAGCACTCATTGTGTGGACACTGGACATTGTATCTCTGTTTGAACCTGGTCAAACTACTTAATCTCTCGAAGCATTAATTTTCCTCTCTGTGAAAACAAGACAATGGTACTGACCCAATGATACTGATATACCAGTGAAATAGTCAGTGCGCATACCAAGGGGACCACCGGGCACCGTGGCACATGCCTGTGATCCCAGCACTTGGGAGGCAGAGGCAGGAGGATCACAAGTCCCAGGCCTGCCTGGCCTGTCTCTAAATAAATAATAAACAAACAAACAAATTAAAATAGTTAGCAAGCCCCCTGGGGCATAGTAAAATTTTAATAAGTACTAGCTCTTTGCCTTCTTTGCATAACAGCTGAGGAAGAAGTGTTTGGCTCTTAATTATGTTGACTATTGGTGTTCGTTAGCATTATTGGGTTGAATTTTCGCCATTCATCCTGATGGACTGATTTGGGTCGCACAGCCACGCATCCAATTAGTACCATATATTCTCAAATCTAGGGCTGGGATTTAACTCAGTTGGTAGAGCGCTGCAGTCTCTGAGGTCCCAAGTTTGATTCCCAGCACCACAGAAATGGGAGAAGGACCTGGCAATCCACTCCCAAGGCAATCTCGAAACAGTCAGCCATTGAAAACCCTATGAGGGTCGCTATGAGTTGGATACCGACTCGACAGCACCTAACAACAACAACAACAACTCTCAAATCTAATCCGCATCCTTTCAATGGTTTTGGAGGGCAGCAAAATCGTCTGCGGACTAGAATCACGTGCTTCCATTATTGCTCTTGACCATGAATCTAATCCACACTGTCCCAGGATGGAAGTGAGCCCCTAATTTACTCCTACAGTCTCTGCTAAAGCCTGGCTCTGACACGTCAGCCTGGTGACCTCCATGAACATCGGCTCCTGCACGCGATGGCAGGTGATCCAGAAGGCATCGCTCATCCATGCCAGAGCTCAGGACGGTTGTGGGTCATCCTGCTCTCCAGCCTCTCACCCCCCCTCAGCCTGGCCAGACCCCTGGAGGCAGGTCACCCGAGAGAAGGGGAAGACACCCGAGACCCGCCGGCCAGCCTCCCCTGACCTCCTCTGTGGTGGCCCCCTCTGTGCCACCTTCTACTTTGCGGGACAAACACTCTTGTGTTCTCACTTCTGCATACCCAACCCCCCATCCCACCCCACCCCTGTATGGGCTGTGTTCCTTCATCAGCAGAATAGCTCTGCGGGTCTGGTTCCATTAGGCCCCTTCCTGAGGCTCAGAGAGAACCCAGTGGCTTGAGGGGTTAAGCCAGGGAGCGGCAGAGCTGGGTTTGAATGCAGGGCTTCCTGATGGACGGCCACCCTCATATTGACTCGGTTCTGCTCAATGAGTCCTTCACACACTTGTGTCTGGTGCCAAGCACTGGGAAATAGTGATGAAAAAGATGTGGTTGACAGGCCCGGGCTCACAGACAAGTGGGTAGGGCAGGTGCACCAGGAGGAATTTTAAGTTGAAGTTAAATGACATAATGCACATCGAAGCCTCGCCTTGGTGCCTGGCACACAGAAAGCTGTCTGCCATGTCAGCCGTTATCACGAAGCACCTAAGTCCCAAGGTCAAGAGAAAGCAAGGGGAGGGACAGATGCTGTGGGGCATAGGCAAGGGACAGGAGCCCCATCACTGGCACATCGCATGTGCCCTACAGCCTGAGTGTTTGCACTCTATGTCATATTGTGTTCCGTTTAGAGCAACATTTTGGGGAGATCATAGTGATACCAATGTTGGGGAGGCCTAATAGCCCCAGGCAGAATGCTCAAGGAAGGAGAAGACTTGAATCCTAGCATAGGAAATCTCTTAAGCCTGAGGCAGGAAAGATTGAGGATTAATTAGGAAATTTTCCTTTGCCTACTTATAAAAACAACCAGGAATAGGATTTTTTTTTTTTTCAGTAATGAGGGTTGAACCCAGGGCCTCACGCTTGCATGCTCTCCAAGTACTGGACCACTGAGCTGCACCCTCAGCCCATTTTTTTTTTTTTTTTTTTTTTTTTTTTTACTTTTTAAGACAGGGTCTCTCTAAGTTACACAGACTACTTCTGGTCTCAAACTTGCAATCCTCCCACCTCTGCCTCCTGAGCCACTGGGATTACAGGCGTGTGCCACCGCCCCCAGCTCAGAAATAGTATTTTTTAAAGCTTCAGTTTTAAATCTTAATGAAAGAATGCTGAAGGAAACTGTAGCAGCTCCATAGAAATGTGGGGCTCAGGTTCCTTCCATCTTTCTGCTCTGCTCTGGCTTTTGCATTCAAGGTTGCCTCCTGTTCCAAAATGGCGCTGGGGTTCCTGCCATCACGTCTCCATTTTAGTCAGAAAGCCGGAAGAAACAAGAACGAGGAAGGAAAGGGGAAATGTCAGTTCGCAGTCCCTTTTAAAGAATTTTCTTGGAGCCAGGCAGGGTGGCCCATGCCTATAATCCCAGTGACTCAGGAGGCAGAGGCAGGAGGATTGCAAGTTCGAGACCTGAGGCAGTCTGTATAATTTAGTGAGACCCTGTCTCAAAACAACTAAAAAAAATGGGCTGGGGGTGCAGCTCAGTGGTACAGCACTTGCAAAGCATGCAAGCGCAAGAACCTGGGTTCAACCCCCAGTACTGAAAAAAAAAAAATTCTTGAAAATCCTAACATCTTCTATTCACATCTTTATGACCAGAATTTTGTTGCATGCATGGCCCCAGCTGAATGCAAGAAAGATTAGGACACACAGTCTTTAATTAGGGGCAATGTCCCTCTGAATAAAATTTGCATTGTTTCTAAGGAAGAAGTAAAGAACAGATATCGGGTAGGCAACCTGGAGTGTATACTTCAAGGAACACAGGATCTATCTCTACTCATTTCCGAGGGCCGTTCAGAGGAAGAGGAATGAGTATAATCCCTGGGATGATGGAGCAGGAGACAGGTTTCTGCTGAATCTAAGGAAGAAGTTCTCTTTTTCAGAATTCACCAAACCATGGACTATGGCTGCCCTGTGCAATAGAAGGATCCCCCTTTTACTGGAGCATCCAAAGAGAGCCTGGAGAAAAGTGCATGAGGACACTGTGGCAAGGCCTGGAGGCAGAAGAGGGCTGGGCTTTGAGGAGCATCAGGAAGGCTTATCCCTTGTTAAAAGAATTTCAGGCATGGACCAACTAGTCGGAGGGTAAGGAGCCCTTTCAAAGGGAAGAAGGCTCCCACACAGGTGGGTGCATGCTGGGCTTGTGAGCCCAAATGAGAGGGCACTGTGGGAACAGCATGCTTAATTTTTGAATTATATTTAAATTTTAAAGTTATAAAACTTATTGAAGAATTGTTGTTGTTAGGTGCCGTCAAGACAGCATCCAACTCATAGCAACCCTACATACAACAAATGAAACAGTATTGTTAGTGCTTCTCTGATATTCATAGGGTTTTCAATAGCTGATTGTTTTGGGGGAGTGACTTGCCAGATCCTTCTTCCAACCCTACAGCACCTGATGATCCCAGGTGGACTCCCATCCAAGTACTAACCAGGCCTGACCCTGCATAGCTTCCGAGATCTGGTGAGATCAGATGCCACAATGGTACAGCTGCAGGAGAAGAAGAATTAGGGAGTCCAAAAAGGGGAAACAGGGAAAATAAAAACTGTCAAAATCACTTTAGTAGGAGTCTGACAGCTCATAGAAAGAAAATGGTCTTCAAAGTCATAAACTCCTCACTTCAAATCCATTTTCCAGCTCCTACCATCTCTCTAAATGTAGAGATTCTCTGAGGCTGATTTTCCTTGTCTATAAAATGGCAATAATAATGACTACCTTGAGGAGTCATTGCAACTTTTTTTCATACATTTAAGAGACATAGCACCTACGTACTTAATACATCACCAAAAATGTTAGCTCTCTTTCTTCTTTTCCATTATCTGTCCAGACCACTGCACACATTACGAATATCTTATCCCGATCTTTGTTTCATTGGGTTAATACTATGGCAAATGTATGTTTGCATTCTGTATCTTATTTTGTATATGTCATAATCTTATAACAGACTCTTCAAAAACAATTTTCATGGCTGTGTAATTCTCTAGCTAGAGGATGTATCATAACTAATTTGATGTTGGGGAATTAATATAGTTCTCCTGTATTTAATCAGAGGGAAGAACATTTTGCGAATAAGACCTTTTTTCATTTTGGATCATTTTTAGGATGTATTTTCAGCAGAGAAATCATTGTACCAAAGAGTAAAAATAATTCAAAGCCTTTGATTCATATTGCCAAATTCCTTTCCAATATTTCATTTTTATGTCTGGGCTGGTTTCACAATTAAGTTTCTGTCTGTTATTTCTTATAAATTATGGGTTGCTTGAGGACAGAAGTTATATGTTTTCATCCTATAACTCCATCTCCTATCACTGCACCTGACCACAGGGCATATTTGAATAAATATTTATTTAATGAACAAAATGAGTGTTCCCATTAGCATGAGGAATGCCTAGCCCACCACATCCTCATTATAACTAAATACATTCAGATGGGTGAGAAAGGGTAGGTCCAGAGAACAAACTCCTTTTTTTTTTTTTTTTTTTTTTTTGCTGTACTAGGGGTTGAACCAGGGCCTCACGCTTGAATGCTTTGCAAGTGCTGGACTACTGAGCTGCTGCTTCCAGCCCACTTTTTTTACTTTTTGAGACAGGGTCTCCCTAAATTATGCAGAATGCCTCTGGTCTCACACTTACAATCCTCCTGCCTCCGCCTCCTGAGCCACTGGGATTATAGGTGTACACCACTATGCTCGGCTCCAGAGAACAAATTCTTAAGCAGATGTCTCCTGTGACCTTCCTAGAATGTTCCTGGGCTATCTTAGAACTTAGAAAGCCTGGAAGAATCCATGTTTCTGATTTTGTATTCAATATAACATGTGTACACATCTGGAAAAGAAACATATTTATAAGCAGTCTTTGGCTATTAACAAAAGCAGGGGGCATTCTGAAAACTGCTTTATGCTATGAACAACCCTATCCCAAAAGATAATAACTTGAAATTTTTTATTTAGTTCCTGATTCTAAAAGTCAATATATTTACCCCAGGTTCATCTGGGCAGCTCAGTGGATCTTGACCAGGCTCCTCTTTTGGGGGGCTCTTGGCTTGGCAGGAGGCTGACTGGTGGAGGAGGGTATGTCTCCCCTGCCGGCAGGCTGGCCCAGCCTGGCTGACATGGGATCTGAAAGGGTTCTGGAAATAGACAGTGGAAACACACAGGGCCTCTTATGGCCACCAGCACTTCCGCTGCACTCCACCAGCCAGGCCAGGTCACCAGGCCAGGCCAGATTCACAGGCTGAGGGAAAACTGCACCCCTTAGATAGATGAGCTGCAAAGCCCCGTTTGGAGTCAGGAAAGGATGGAATGAAGAATCATCCCCTGTTGCCACTGGCCACTGTGTTTTCCCAAGTAGCAGAGTGAGTTGGTCTGCTGCAAAGTATTACCTAATCCTGTCCATTTGGAACTTGACAATTCTTTTTTTTTTTTTAATTAGAAATTTTTAATGCACAACTTAATGTGATTCATTCTGACATGCATTTCATTGTGACATTTCCATATATGCATTTTGTTGTACATTACACAGATAAGTTCCCCCTTACCCTCTTGTGCACTTCCTCCCCCCCACCACGACCAAAGACTTCTCTTCCATTTGCTTGTCTTCTTATGGTAATATTTTCCTATCTATCCTTGGGTCCCAATTATGTTTAAGATTGAAACTTTTTCTGTAGTGAACTGTCTTTTTTACATTGGAACTTGACAATTCTTTACCCGTAATAATTTATATGGTACCTCGGAGACTAACACGATTTTAAATGGTGTTCCCTTGGCTCAATTTTTGTATACCAGCACTTTAGGCCAGTTGGCCAAGGGCTCCCACCCTCAAGTGTTAGATGAAGATGAGTCTCAAGGAAGCCCCCCTGGCTGGGGAGGAGAGGGGCCAAGCCACTCCCTGAGCCTCTCCTGCTTGCAACTTGATCACCAAGGAAGAGGCTATCCCCCTACTTTCAGGAATAAGGCCACAATTCCATTCATTTCCAAACTCCACCGCCTTACTCACAAGTAAATTTCAAGGGTTGGGGGGCAGCGTTAAGCTCCTATATTTGTGCCTGGGAGCTCACAGAATCCCCCAGTCCAGATTTGTTCCCTGCAGCTCAGTGTCTGCTTGCTAGAAATTCCTTTAAAGGAAGACCCAGCCATTTCTTCTACAGTGCGAGATCTGTTGGAAAGCATAAACCACCAGGATACTAATTATTACTATAACAGGCTGTAGAATATCATAGAAGTGTGTGTTTATACATAATATGCACCCTCCTGTAATGGGAGACCAAGCAATTCCTTTCACAGTGAGAAATGTTTGTGAGTATAAACTATCAGGCTATCATTATTATCATTATGTCATAGAATTATACCATAGAATTATATATTTGTGTATATAATGTATAGTTATGTGTAGAATATGTATATACAATATACCATTATGTACTACTTCATATGATTATAAAAATGCAATAATTTTATAATATAATAATTTTATAATGATAACTTCTAGTAGGCAAAGCATATTAAGACCTTGGATTTTAGGTAAGAAAGGAAGGCATCCCTAAAAGATAGGAAATAGATTAGATGAGCCTTATAGTTGCCCCAGTTACTGCCTTGAGGGAGTTGGGATTCTGTGCTTGATTACTGATGTCTGTCCAAACACTTACTACATGATTGTTAAAATCTTGGGACTTTCTGTATTCTATTCCCCTAGTTTCATCCCCATAAGCAAAAATTTCTTCATCCTATGCCAAATAGAGGAAACACCACAGCAAAAACAGAGATTCTGACTTGCAGAACATCTCCATCTATATTAATACTACTTTATCTCAGATTTCACACAAAACAATTTACACACATTGTCTCACTTGCACCTCATGATTGTCCAATATATCCATTAGCACACTATCAACTCCAGGTAAGAGAAACTTGAATTCAAAATGGCTGAAGCAATAATGAGACTTGATTTTTCACAGGTAAAACTTTCTAGAAGCAAGCAACCAGTTAATTTAGTCCCTCAACAACAGCATCAAGAACCTGGGAACCTCTCATCTCCCTCCTCTCTCATCCTCTGCTAGTAAACATTATACCTCATGGCCCAAGATGGCTGCCATACCTCCAGACACTACATGCAGACCAGATCAAACACAGTCTCTAGCCTTTTCCAGATCCATGTGGTAAGGGAGTAGCAGAGCACTCCCTAAAACTCTCACCCCCGATTCCAGAGCCAGTGCTGTTTTCACCATTCTGAACAGACATGTGGATGCTCTTGTTTTAGTTATGGTTAATGACCCAGGTGAGTGTTGACTCATTTTCAGCAGGGAATTTAAAATAGTAATTATCAGGTGTGGATTCTCCCAAAGAGGAAGTATAAATTTAGCTCCTTCCTGCAGTTCTCCACTGTGACTGTGGAGCAGATTTGTTCAACATCATGTAGGAAACACTAATCGTGTCACAGTTTGGGGACAAACTAATTATCTGCTATTGCTCCTGCAAAAGCTAGAACACGCCTAATGATAGGGCTTGAGGAATCCATACTTTATAGCTGCAACAGAGAGTCCAGACTGGCTGGGCAGGTCTGCGGGCTCAGGGATCTCAGCAAAGGAGAGAGTCACGCTTGCCAAGCTGGTGATATATTCTGACGATGACATTGTTCTTGTACCTCGCTATAATGTAAAATCACGTGAAAAGAAAATGAGAAATTAAATGTCCACTGGGTCTCGTGTTCTATATCCAGGGCGTGAGGGATAATGTGGCATAATGGTCAAGACACAGACCCTGGTACCTCCCTGACAGGGCTGGAATCCTTGCTCTGCCCCCTATTAGTCCTGGGATCTCTACCAACTTGCCTAGCTTCTCAAAGCCTCACTTTTCCTCATCTGTGAAATGGGGATGCTGTCAATAGAATCATCTGTCTGAGGAAGCATAAGACACTGAAAACTGAGGCACCCACTAGGGGCTGGCTGTGATTATTTCAGTTGTTAGCTCATTGATGAGAATGTTCCTAACAATCCTTGTAGGATGGCTGAAGTGAGGTACTGGAGCTATTTGATGAATGGTAAAAGATGTTTAGGCCATAGTAATTAATGGTTCTAAAAGCCCAATTCCTCTCCCCCATGAGGAGACATAGGCCAAGTGAGCAGAGTGACTAGCAGGTTACTGAGACTGGAGATGGCCTTCCTGTGTCACAAAGGACACTGTTCCTTCCTCAAATCACCTCTGGTCCAAGCTCATCACACCTCTGCTCAGCATACAACAATTGTTGCTGTTGTTCTTAGGTGCCATAGAGTCGATATCTGACTCCTAGCGACCCTACGTACAACAGGCAAAACACTATTGTCTGTGCTTCTCTGTTGTTCATAGGGTTTTCAATGGCAGATTGATTTTTGGGAGTGGGCCGCTGAGTCCATCACCCAAGCCTACAGCACCTGGTGTTCCCAGGCGGTCTCCCATCCAAGGACTAACCAGGCCCGACCCTGCTTAGCTTCGGAGATCTGACAGGGATCTGATGCCACAGGGCTACGGCTGCAGGCGCATGCGACAATAGCTGCCCAGGACCAGGCTCTGAACAATTTACAAAGGACCTGGTCCTCCCATTTCTCCAACCTCATCTCTTGCTGCCCCATCCCCTTGCTCACTCTGGTCTGTGGCTTCTGGTCTCCTTTTTCTCCATTCCACGTGGTCAAGTTCATTCCCATCTGATGACTTTTGCCCTGACTCTTACCTAACTCCGTTTTCTTAGAAGTCAGGTTACATGTCATTCTCAAAGATGCTCTTCTTGGTCACACACACCAAAGTGATTATTGGTCACTTGTCACTGTTGTTGTTGTTGTGAGGTGCCGTTGAGTTGGATGCAACTCATAGTGACCTTCAGAGTTTTCAATGGCTGATTGTTTCAGGATTGCTTTGGTAGTAGATTGCCACACCCTTCTCCTGTCACTTGTCACTAGATCACTTTAATTCCCTGTATAACTTATTATCTGATCATTCCTTTGCTGTATTCTTTCATGTACACATAAGACTTATGAGAAAAGGACCTTGTCTAGCCAGGTCCCCAGATTCTGGAATAGTCCTTGGCATATTGTAGGTGCTCAACATATATTAGTTAAATGAATGAATGAAATGTGACTCTATCTTTGCTCCCATCTCCAGTGCTTGCTCTCCTGGACAACCTTTTGCAGGCCTGCTGCTAGTGCAGGTAGCCCATTAGTGGGAATTTGAGGAAATACTCCTCAGATTAGATAAACTGTGGAAAAAAAAAAAAAAGTTGGTCTCTGAGTAGACCAACTGAAAAATGGCCCTACACCCTGGAGATCATGTTAAAAACAGAGCTCTTCCCTGGAGCTGATACAGCCTTGGTCAGGGTCACATGGCCTGATTGGTGCCCACTTGCAGCAAACAACCAACATGGAGGTGGGGGCACAGGTGCAAGTGGGTGTGGAAGTGAATGGGGGGTCGTCATGAATCATTTGGAAATGCTCCTCATACTGAAGTTCTAGACATTGCCCAGTTGAAAGTTATAAAATGTCAGAGGTGGTCATGCGTTCTCCCTCTCTCTGTCTTACACGTGAAGTCCAGAGGATGAAGATGTGATTGTGACGTGTTTACTCCACGCACTTGGTCAGACTACATCTGGAGTGTTTTGCCCACTCTGAGCACCTTGCTTAAACAGAAGCAAATTGGAGAAATTCTTACTGAGCGCTCCCTGGAGTGGAGAACACTCCAAACCATGTCTCCAGCATCTGTCTTCTGCCTTCAAATCTGGACAAGGACCGGAACTTGCACCAGTGGATCTCGGGGCTCTCAGTACTGTGTACTTAGGCTGGACTACACCATCAGCATTCGCGGTTTCCAACCTGCCAACTACAGATCCTGGGATTTCTCCACCTCCATAATCGCGTGAGCCAATTTCTTATAATAAGTTTATCAATTTATTATATATGGGTGGGTATCTATATCCATATATGTAGATAATCAGGGATAGAAATATACAGATAGATATCCACATATATTTTCTCTCTTTCTGGAGAAACCAGACTATGACAGAAAGGGATATTGCAAAGACAGTTTCTTGTGTCAGATAAAATCTTTACCCTAAAAATCCTATTGAACTCCTTCTACTCTTCCAGGACTGCATTCAGCCCAGCACTTTGGATTTCAAGGGCGTCCTTATGGAAAATTTATTTCCCCATACGTCTGAAGTGTTTGCTTGGATTTTTCCCCCTTTCTCTCTGGTTTTGTTTGTTTGTTTTTGCAGTACCAGGGGTTGAACCCAGGGCCTCGCACTTGCATGCTTTGCAAGTGCTGGACCACTGAGCTGCACCCTCAGCCCATTTTCTTACTTTTTGAGACAGGGTCTTGCTAAGTTACACAGACTGCCTCCAGTCTCCTGCCTCCACCTCCCAAGTCACTGGGATTAACAGAAATGGGTCACCGTGTCCAGCTCTCTCTTGATTTTTAATTAAAAGAAAAGCAGCCAGGTGGGTGGTACACACCTGTAATACCAACAACTTGGGAGGCAGAGGCAGGAGGATTGCAAGTGTGAGGCCAGGGACAGCCTGTCTGACTTAGTGAGACCCTGACTCACAATAAAAAATTAAAAATGGGCTGGGGGTGCAGCTCAGTGGTAGACCACTTACAAAGTATGCACAAGGCATACTTTGGGTTCATTGCTCTAGTAAAAAAAAAAAAAAAAAAAAAAAGCAATGCACGAATATGGTCAAGTATTCACCCACACAGACAGCATTATATTTGAAAGCAAAGATCTTCCCCACCAGTTACTTTACCGCATAGGTAACTATTGAAAGTCTGCAGCTGTAGCCCTGTGGCATCCGATCCCGTCAGATCTCAGAAGCTAAGCAGGGTCAGGCCTGGTTAGTACCTGGATGGGAGACCGCCTGGGAACACCAGGTGCTGTAGGCTTGGGAGAAGGACCTGGTAACCCACTCCCAAAAAGCAATCTGCCATTGAAAACCCTATGAACAGCAGAGAAGCACTGACAATAGTGTTTCCCCTGTTGTACAGAGGGTCGATATGAGTCGGATACCTACTCAACGGCACCTAACAACAACAACAACAACAACTATTGAAAAACTGAATACTGTGTCAGCTTAAAAACATGAATAGGTCTTCTCATTTACGCAAATGGGATCGGGCTCTCCATGCTGCTTCATACCTTGTCCTTTTCATTTAATATAAAATAGGCATCTTTATGTCCATTTAAAAATAGGCCTTTGGGATCATGGGGTTTGGGGCTGCTGTATCAAAGGCTCAAACACGATAAAATCTTCTCTCCACTGGTGGAAACTTTTAAAACTCCCATCCCTCTGGGGAAGCAAAAGGTGAAAAATAACAGGTGTGTATTACAGCCCCATTCAGAGCAAAGCACCGTGTCTTTGACATGGCCGCATCATGACATCCTGTCGGTTGACCCCATGCTGGACATGAGGTCCAAGAAAGCTCCTAACTGCTGTCTTTCCTTCTCTTCCTCTCGCTTCACCTCCTCCTCTTCTTCTTCCTCCTTTCCTTTGTTTTATCTTTTGACAGACTTGTACTGAGCCCAGCAATGAGATAAAGAGGGCCTTGGCTTGTGTGTGGTATTGGTAAAAGACCAGAAACCTTAGAGGCAAGCTTGGATTTGAGTCCTGGCTTGGTCATGTTTTGGTTATGTGACCTTGGGCGTATAAGTCACTTAGCCTAACTGCATAGACAGTGTCTACAATGCCTTCCAATGACGGTTTCCTACTCATACATTCACCCATGTGTAATCGCCTCCCCTTAGTTGGAGACAGGACCCAGTGACTTGCTTCTGTTAAAGAATAGGGCAAAATTTGGCGGAGATCATTCTGACAGTAGATTACAAAAGACCACGATTTCTGTCTTTCTTAGACCCTCTCCCTATCCCTCTCTCTTGCCTGCTCTGATTAACCCAGTTGCCACACTTTGAGCTCCCACATGGAGAGATTAGAAGCTGAGGTCCTCAGTCCAACAGGCTGGGAGGAACTGAATCTTGCCAATCATGTGAGTGGGCTCAGAGATAGGTCTGCCTCCATTGGAGAATCTTCTTGATTGCAGCCTGTGAGGATTGTGAACTCAAGGATCTAGCTAAGCCACACCCAGACTCCTGATCCCAGAAACTCTGAGGTAATGAATGTTGGTCTTCTGCTTTGAATCTAAAATGTCCCCCACAGTCACGTGTTCGAGCATTTGGTCCCCAGCTGGTGGTGCTGTCCTGGGAGCCCATGGAACTTTGGGAGGTGGGACCTGGCTTTACAGAAGCAAGGGACTTGGGAGTTTTACATGGGCCCCTGGTTCTGGAAAAGCAAGCTCCCTCTGCTTCCTGATCATCAGTATGTGAGGGTCTCTGCTGCCACCTGCTCCACTGCCATGCCTGCCCTGCCACCACACCTTTCTGCCTCTGAGGACCGGTATCCTCTACACCATGAGCTCCAGTAAATCATTCCTCCAATAAGCTTGTTTCTGTCAGGTATTTTACGATAGCAATGCACAAGTTGACTAACGCAGAAGTTGTTTCTTTAGATCTTTAGGTTTCTGGGGAATTTGTTTACGGTTATAATTTGTTAACTGTTGGTTAGTTCACTTGTGGGTAAAAATAATGAAGGCAAGCCTCTGAATCCAGGCAAGAGAGACTCCCACTCTTGGTCCAGTGCTTTAGAAGGTCCTGATCTCTACCTCCTCCTGTCACACTCCTCCTCAGTGGGAAAAGGCGGCCACAGAGTCATACCCAGCCTGCACCTTGGGTACACAAGACTCCAGAGTTCTCTGCTCAAATGGCCCTGAACTCACTTCTGGGGCCTGGGAGATGTTCCCTCCTGGGAAGACCTGTCCACTTATGTGCACCCTTGCTATTGTTTGGACATGGTTTGTCCCCCAAAGGTTCACATCCTGGGAGGTTGGTCCCCCATGTAACGATATTGAGAGATGGATGGTCATTAAGAGGTAGGGCCTAGTGAAGGTGATAGAAGTAACACCCTTGGAAGGGATCAGTGCCTTCCTGTGGGGTGTGTCAAGTCTCCTTAGATTGAGTTAGCTCTCAAGGGAGGAATTTGTTATAAAAGAGCAATCTCAGCATCTCCATATTCTCTTTGGCTTCCTTTCTTGCAATGAATCCTTTCTCTCCCTCCCCCCCCCATCTCTATCTCTACCTCTGTTTGTGTGCCTGTCTGTCGGCCCATCTGTCTGTCTTTCTCAATTCTATTATATGATGTTATCCATCATGAGGTCTCACCAGAAGCTGATGCTAGGGATGCTCTTGAATGTCAAGAACCATGAGCTAAACAAACTCTTTTCTTTATAAAGTACCCTGTCTTGTATATTTTGTTATAGCAACACCAAACAGGCTAATACCACAGCTTAAAAGTCCAAGTGGTGGCCCAGAAATAGCTGTTGTGGATAGGGGATGAACTGAGCATGGATATAGGAATGGGGGTGACCGGTTTACTAGCCTGATTTTCACCTTTACGTGTTCAAACCTGGTTTGATGCTTCCGTTAGTACTCATGTGC
The DNA here is from genome assembly GCA_007922755.1 of Pedetes capensis. Lineage (NCBI taxonomy): Eukaryota > Metazoa > Chordata > Mammalia > Rodentia > Pedetidae > Pedetes > Pedetes capensis. The sequence continues at coordinate 156,218 of VMDO01000563.1, read as the reverse complement.
CCAACCCCACACCCTAAATCTTAAAGACATCCTTGAGTAGAAAGGATAATATTGAAGAATTGAATGTGGTCACTTATGTGAAAGTACCTCCTTTAGAGAGTTACATGCAGTGAGTGATTAATAAATCATAGCTCTCGCCTGGCTTCCAACGCTTCCTGTCACCAAGGTAGAAAAACTAAGACTCACCAGATTTGCCACAAGGATCAGATTTCCTCCCAAAAGTTCTCTGGCTTGACAGTTCTGGGCCTCTAAGGGGGAAATTGGGCTGGGATTTAGCTCAGTTGGTAGAGCGCTGTGCTGCAGTCTCTGAGGTCCCGAGTTCAATTCCCAGCACCACAAAAATGGGAGAAGGACCCCTAGCAATCCACTCCCGAGGCAATCCCGAAACAGTTAGCCATGGAAAACCCTATGAGGGTTGCTATGAGTCGGATACCGACTCGACGGCACCTAACAACAACAACAACAAGAGGGAAAGGCACTCAACCTGGACCAAACTCACTGATCTGCTATGGAAGTCTCCTTCAGCAGCCTGAGAATGTATACTTTTTATACTTTGAGCAGCTGGGGTTCCTGTGGCCTCCAAGGCCTCCAAAGAATACTAGCTGCGGTGTTAGGATTTCTTCTCACCAGGAAATGAGAAGAAGCGGGAAATTCCTAAGTTCCTTGAGAGATGCAAACATGCTGACTTATCTTCAAGTTGTTATTTATTCAGCAAATATGTTTTGAGAAAGTATAGCAGAAGGGATAACCTCTCTCTCTCTCTCTCTCTCTCTCCCTCCCTCCCTCCCTCCCTGTCCAATCAATATGCAAAAAAAATCTAAATTTGAGCACTGGGCTTTGCTCCCCACTAACTGTTGAACAGGTTACATGATTTCAGTAAGCCCCAGTGCCACCATCTGCACCGAGGGGGCTGAGAAGTTTCTAGCAGAGGGCTGTGTGCAGAACAAAGGGGTCATCTCAGGTAATGATTCAGACAGCTCAGCCTGCTTACTTGAAAAGGAGACAGAAGCCATGTCAACTCTCGGGGTTTCTAAGGGATGGCATCAGGTCATGCATGCATGGTCTGTCACCTAAAAAGGGGCTTCAGTGGGCTGAATGGTGCCTGCAAAAGCCAGAACATACAAATATGACACTATTTGGGAAAAAAAAAAAAAAAAAAAACTCTTTGCAGGTGTGATTAAGCTAAGGATCTCAAGATGAGATTATCCTGAATTAGGGTGGCCCTGCATCCAATGGTGTCCTCATAAGAGAACAGAAGGTAAGAAGACACACAGAAGGTCAGGTCATGTGAAGACAGAAGCAAAGACAGACGTTATGCAGCTCCAGGCCCAGAAATTCCCGGAGCCACTGGAAACTGGAAGATGCAAGGAAGGTTTTAGGTTGCCCCTTTGGACATTTTGGAGGGCTCATGGCCCTCCAAACGTGGTTACATTGATTTCAGAGTTCTGGCCTCCAGAATTGGGAGAAAATTAATTTGTTTTGTTTCTTTGTCTTTTAATTTACCAAGTCTGGGGTAATTTGTTACAGCAACCCCAGGAAACTCATATAGGACTCAATGAATAGGCTCTATTCCTAGTATCTGTTGTTTTTCTTTGCCCAATCACCATTGGAGGCCTCCCTGCTTTCTGAGAAGAGGAAATATCTCTGAGGTATCCAGACTGGGAGACAAAGGGAAAAGGTCCAAATGGCTTAGTGCCCTGCCTCTCACCCATCCTGCACGGTGGGGCTCCCCACGCTGGGCTCCCCGCATGCTGGGTTTTGGGGGCTGGCAGCATCCCCTGAGCTGAGGGATTCTGAGCTGCAGCATGAAAGGAGGAATTGTCAGTGAATCCCAGATTGTTTTGTCACATACACTTTGCAATATGACAAGTAGGCGTCCAAAATATGCTGCGGGGGGGAGGGTCAAGAAATTTTCCAAAAGCATACTTGGCAGCCTGAGTCACTCCACTGAATCAAGCGTCAGTCGAGTCCTTGGCTTCCCGCCTTCTGCCACGTGATACTGTGTCGCTGGGGACAGGGAGTGCAGCCTAAGGACCCCCAGGAGAAGAAAAGCCTGCTGTCAGAGGGGACCAAAGCGTCACCTTGGCTCCACTGGCTACTTTGGGATTTGTCTAGATGACATCATAATAATATCTACATTGTTATCATCTCAAAAATGACAGCAATCAATAGCTGTTAGGTACTTGCCCTGTACAAGGCACTGTGGTAAGGCGCTTATGGGCTCTGCCTTCTTTCAGCTTCTCAATAGTTCTAGGGAGTGGGAATTACTATTATTATCTCTGCTACAGAGAAGCTAACTGAGGAAGAGGGAGGCTAAATAACTGGCCAGGATTCCATTTCTGAGAAGTGGTAGATATAAGACTAAATTCTTATCAGCCTGTTAACAAGGCTGGGTCTGTGGGCTAGTCCTGTGTGGTCACTCTGTATAATATTTTGTGGTTTATAGGACCAAGGACCAGGCTTCTCTCACTGCCATATGCAGGCAAGGGCCGACAGACCAGTAAGGGATCGCTTTCGTGCAGAGCCGACTCCCTCAGCCTGGCTATTCCAGAGAGGAGGTGAGTGGGTAAGGCTGTGAAAATGTGGGCACCACTGGTAGCATGAACAGAATTACTGAAGCAGAGCAGACTGAGCCTGCTGGCTCTCTAACTTCTGTTCCTAGAGCTTGGCATGTGCAGATGCTAAGGGGAGAGAAGGTCTTTTGTCCTGAAACTCAGGGCAAGGGAGGAGACTGACACTGTTTTAGGGCAATATGGTAGAGAAGAAGTGGTGGTTGTTGTTGTTGTTGTTGTTGTTAGGTGCCATCAAGTCGTGTCCGACTCATAGCGACCCTCATAGGGTTTTCGATGGTAGATTGTTTCGGGATTGCCTTGGGAGTTGGTTGCCACGTCCTTCTCCCATTTTTGCAGTGCTGGGAATCGAACTCAGGACCTCAGATACTGCAGAGCGGCGCTCTACTAACTGAGCTAAATCCCAGCCCAGAGGAAATGGTAGCAATAGGTTAATAATTTGTGGCTAAGAGGTTTAACTGAGGCCAGACTATTTTGAGGGCCTCTCCCTTTCCCTTCTCTACTCTTAAGACCTTACTGCTGTGTGTCCATCTAGCATTTATTCCTCCTTCTTTACTACCTTCCCAGCAAAACCCAGGTTTTGTTCTGTCCCTGCCACATGAGACTCAGTGGGAGTTGACCTCACCCCCAGCCACAGGACTGGGCCAGGTTGGCCTGAGCACAATCCTGTTCTCTCTGCCTGTGACAGGTTGAGGAACAATTATCCCCCAGTTCTATCCAATGAAACATGAGCTGTCCTCTTCCAGGGTCAGCGATGGCTTAGGAGCTTTTTGGTGGGGAAAACTGTCTTTGCTTCTCAAAAGAATCTCAAAAAGAAATGGGCCCCTTCTTGCTCTAGATCTTGTCATGTCTGAATATGATGTTCAAAACGGCTGCCACCCTCCTGATACCAGCCTGAGAAAGATGCCAACTAATGATGGCAGAGCAAAGAGGTTACAAGAGGCTGGTCCTTCATGCCATTGTGGAAGGACTGATTCACCCAGCCTTGGCTCTGCCCTGCCCTTGGAATTCCTGATATGTGAGATAATCGACTGTCTATTGTTTGAGCCAGCTTGAGTCAGGGTTTTGTTTCTGGCCACCCAAACCATCCTGACTCATGCAGAATTCAAAGCAGACTCTCCTCCCTCACCTCCTCCACCCAGCAGCTGAAATGAATGTGGCTGAGAATAACCAAGAACCCACTGCAGAGGCATAAGAGGAAGAACAGCCAGGGTGGGACAGGTGGCATACAAGAGGCTTAAAGGACTAAGGAGTGGTGGGAAATGGGGACAAAGAGCAAAGGCATAAGGGGAGGAGGTGGAAACCTAGAGCGTCTTCAGCATCTCAGGGCTAGGCTCCGGAGCCAAGGGCAATCTTAATAAACCAGAGCTACCATTACTGTGGCCTGGGATTTAGCTCAGTTGGTAGAGCACTGCACTGCAGTCTCTGAGGTCCAGAGTTCAATTCCCAGCACTGCAAAAATGGGAGAAGGACCTGGCAACCCACTCCCAAGGCAATCCCGAAACAGCCATTGAAAACCCTATGAGGGTCGCTATGAGTTGGATACCGACTCGAAGGCACCTAACAACAACAACTTAACAACCATTACTGCATCCCCACTACCTTCTATACTCAGAATGTGTTGGATGTAATGTTTGAACACTAAGTAGAGAACTGATTAAATAGTCTCCATAGCTGCCCTTGGTGCTTCCATGGTCAACAAATCATATCACCCTCTCTTCCACAAAACACGGTATACTGCTGAGATTACAGATGCTGACCCCAGTAAAGTCCTAAAAGGCCAACTAATCAAACCCCTTCTTTTTTTTTTTTTTTTTTTTTTTTTTTTTTTTGCTTTTGCGGTACTGGAGGTTGAACCCAGGGCCTCGTGCCTGCATGCTCTGCAAATGCTGGACCACTGAGTTGCACCCTCAGCCCTTTTTTTTACTTTTTGAGACAAGGTCTTGCTAAATTACTCAGATTGCCTCTGGTCTCGAACCTGCGATCCTCCCACCTCCGTCTCCTCAGCCTCTGGGATTATAGGTGTGGGCCATTGTGCCTAGCTAAACCCCTTCTTCTTATGAATGGGGACCCAAGGCCCAAAAAAGGGAAACAAGTTCCCCCAGGCAGTGCAGGATAACTTTATGAAAGAGCCAAAACTAAAACGTAGGTCCCCTATGTCCCACATTAGTGCTCCCCTCCTGCAGACCCTAAGATTCCATTAAGATTCTGTCGATTGACTTTAGCAGCCAGAACAGTTTTGGGTAGTCAGATAATCTTGGGAAATGCTAACCCTGAACAAATTATGTTAAAGATTTCTGTACTCTGTAGCCAAACTTCACTTAGGTTTTTTTGTTATGGTTTATTTGTTTACTTGATTACTTGATTGCTTGCCAAAAATGCCATTGTAGTTGTTGTTAGGTGCCATCGAGTCGGGTCTGACTCATAGTGACCCTATGTACAACAGAATGAAACATTCCCTGACACTGTGCCATGCCCAAAATTATTATCAGTGTTTCTCTGCTGTTCATAGGATTTTCAGTGGTGGATTGTTTCAGGAGTGGGCTACCAGGTCTTCCTGCCCCTCCAAAATGCCATAGAAATCCTTAAAATTGAAATGAAAATATAGTATATATTCCTCTCAAGTCAATTAGGCCACAGGACCTTGATTTCTCCAGAGTATCCTTGTGGAATTGTTGTTGTTGTTGTTGTTAGGTGCCGTCGAGTCGGTATCTGACTCATAGCGACCCTCAGTACAACAGGGGAAACACTATTGTCAGTCCTTGTGGAATAGTATTCTATAAATTACATTTTAGCAAATGCACAACATGGACTTGCCTCCTTAAGAAGGGAATTAAGCCAATGAATGATGAAAAATAGTCAGGAAAGAGTGAAAATTTGATTAATTAATGGATAGATGGATGGATGAGAGGGGTGATTGTTGGAGAACGACAATGTAATTTGAGTCCGTAACCTAACGCAGTCTTGTTAAATGAGCCAATACATGTTTCCCCTTCAGCAAGCTTGAGTTGCACATCTGTCAGATTTGTTGCTCCTGCTGCTGCTGTTTTGTTGTTGTTGTGATAATACTGCATAAAAAATTATTCCCAACAGTCAGTGACTTATTGCAATAATGTTTGTATTGCACTTTCAGGTCATCTGTGCCCAGCTGAATCCCAGGCTCCTGTGTCTGGCCAGGTCTTCCTCACTTGTTGTCATCCTGTGACCCAGAGTGAAGGATTACACACTATTGGGCCAGTGCCCTTCTTATGGTGCTCAGGGGAAGTTCCAAAGGGCTGGCGTAAATCTGCTTCTTAAGGCTTCAGTCTAAAACCAGCACATAGCCACTTGTAACCACATACCACTGGCCAAAACTAGTCTTCCTGTTATCGTTAGGTGCTGTTGAGTTGGATGTGACTCATAGCAACACTATATACGATGGAACAAAATACTACCCAGCACTGTGCCATGCACATGATCTTTTTGTTTGAGCCCATTTTGGCAGCCATTGTTTCTTTTCATACTGAGTCATCTCCACATCAGTAAAAGGAGGTCCCAGGGGCTTTACTCCATTTCCCTTCATTAAGGTTCACTCTGCCTTGAGGAAGCAATTCTTCCCCAGTCATTTCTAGAATGTCTTCCAGCCTAGGGGTTCGGGGCTGGTGGGCATTTTCTGGCACTGTGCTTGACAGTGCTTCCCAGTGCTTCATAGGGTTTTCAATGCCTAATTGTATCAGGAGTGGGCTGCTGGGTCCTTCTCCCTAGTCTTTCTCAGTCTGGAAGCTCTGTGAAAACCTGTCCACCCTGGGTGGCCCTGCTGGTATCCGATACAAGTGGCATAGCTTTTAGCATCACAGCAACAGGCAAGCCCCCACAGCCCAACAAGCTGATGGACACATGGGGGACTAGTCTTACTGTCAAAGCCTAGATGCAATAAGGGAAGGAAACCGTACTCTTCTCAGAGGAAAGCCAAGATGAGAGCAGGGAGGAAAAGAAGGACTACAGGTAAATTCTATCTACCAGAAATTGGGTCTTCTATGGCTTTCAACGCAAAGACTTCAGAAAAATTCAACCAACTGTCTGATTTGGGGGCTCCTCCTGGGTAAACCTACAGAGTAACTAAAAGCTACACAGAGCAGGCTGCCTTCCCAACTCTGACTCTTCCTCACCCCCTAGACATTCCTCTCTCCTCCACCCATTCTTACTTCTACCTTCTCATCAGATTTGACATAAGCGATTGTGTTTCTTCCGTGTGTTGAACAAAGACCTTTATAATTGTGTTCTGGTTGAACAATTCAAGCCATCGCATGGTGGAACTTCCTGCAAGACAAAAGTTCAGTGTTGGCAGAGTTGCCGTATGTGCACAGCAGAGGTTATTTGTTCATTTCTTTCAATGTTTCCGTTGCATCCACTGTTTTCTGGAAAAGAACTTCACTGGAAAGAATGACAGCACTGACATGAACAATGAAAAGCACAGATTTCATCCACTGAAGACGTTTTGGGTGGAGATGGAAGTCATTAGGCATGCTCTATGTTGGGGAGCTTGAGCTTCAAGAGGATAAATTGTGTATCTAAAGGAAACAAACAAAATCAAAGAATGTGTCCACGGCTCTAAAACTATATTCCTTAAGATCTGTGACTTGGAATTCGAGACTCAGTTATGTTTTGTAGTCCTCTGCAGATGGAGATGCCTTGGTGATATGTAAGGATAGGATGTGACTTCTGGACACTGACTTTCATATTTATAGTCTGAGGAACATACTAAAGGAAAAGAAAGGATTTGCTGCCTGTATCTACGAAATATTTCACATGAACATGTTCACCTGCCAATCAGCTCGATTTGAGAGAGCACATTCAATAAGAGTGTAGTATGATGCTTTGTTGCATACAGAGATCTGGTTCCAAGCCTCAGCTGAGTCTTTGGGCAAAATTATTTAACCTCAGTTTCCCCATCCGTAATTGGGAGATAATGCCACCAAACATCTCACGGTTGTTGAAAAGTTCAAACAAAATAATGATCTCCTCAATCTTCTTGTTATAAACCAAGTGTAAACGTTATGTATGTTAAGACATTACAACACTCCATGAGTGGTTATCGTCTTCTACAGAGAATGAAACTGAGGCATGACAGGGTAAGTGGCCAGCCCCAGGTCACACAGCCAGCTAGTGGTAGAGCCGGGATGCACACCCAGGCCGTGGGGCTCTCAATCTCTGTTCCTGCCCGCTTCACTATCACGCCTCTTGGCCAAGGTAAGTTTGTGAAGTGTTGCACTGGGCAGATTATGGGGAAATGTGGCACCCCACTTTCTTTGCCCCTGCAAGGACTCCTAGAGACCCTGAGCACTTACTGGGGCTCTCAGGCACATGCTTTGTGTGCTTTGTCTGTCTCCTTGATGACGCAGATTGGGGCAAATGTGGGTGGCTCTGCCCCCTTCTAGCTCTGTGAGCTGGGGCTAATCATTAAACTCCCTGATCCTCTACCTCCTTGCCTGTCAAGAGAGTTGATAATACTTGCCCCTAATACTTTACAAAATTACTCTGAGGTCCAAAGAGAACACAAGCACAGAAGTCCCTGGAAACTTTAAGTCCTGTGCAAATGCTAGATTTGTTTTATTGCATAAGGAGGCTGATCTCTTAGAGTAACATGCCAGACCTAACCCTCCCAATGGTCTTTCTAAAGCAGTTCCTCATCTCCTGCTAAGCCGCAGCTTATTCTAATGATCCCGGTTTTGCTCCAGACACGTTTGGAATGTCTCTGTGAAATTATCTTCGTAGCTAGTTTACAAGCCAAGCAAGACAATCAGTTTTATGACCTCACAGGCAGAACCTCCATTTCGATCTGGGGAGCCAGAAATGGCATCTCTGAGCTTGTTCTCCCATCTTATTCATGAGAAGCATTTCAGAATGAATTATATCTATTTAAAAAGAACAAAATCCAGCCTCAGAGGGGGGAGGGTTTGCCTTGTGGAGATTATCAGAGGAACCTGACATGGGAATCTGAAAGTAACGCCATCATGTCCCAGCATATATTACACGCATCAAATTCAAGCAATGATGGTGCCCCTTTCTACCCACTGGCACTGCAAGCAAGGGCTTAGCCCATCAGCAACATCAGGAAATCCATTCCCAGAATCATCTTGGGAGTCATGTCATCTGTAGCATTTGACTCCTTCACTTCATTCACTCATTCCTTCACAAAGCATTCATTCACCAAGCATGTTCCCAGAGTCTAAGAAGATGCAGAAGAGAACACTGCTGTCGGGAGCCATAGGCCCGACATGAGTTAAAAGGCAATGCCTGCATAAATGTATACGTGCCTGCGAGCTTGGCTACGTGACAAACATGACCATAGCAGGAAGCTCTGCTACCTGTGGAATGAGGAAACAGCACATCAGAGGCTCAAAGTCCATTGTACTGCAGTTACCTTCGTGAGCTGTCCTTTGTATCTCCTTGAGTTACTATATTAACATGAGTATAGATCTGAACTTTGTTCCTTGATTGTCTATTTAGGATTAATCTGTTACTAGTGAGCTATTTTTAGTATCTCCTTGAGTTACTATATAAGCATGAGTATAGAGAATAAAGTTTTGCTCAAGACCATCAGTCTTGGCCTCTTCGTCTCCTTCATCCTCAGCTCTCCCCTTCACCCGGCTGGACCGCGGCACACCGCCTTCAAAACACTCTCACTCCAATTTAAACAGCAGGCAGTGAGCACACCAGTCCAAGGAGAGTGTGGTGCATGATCTGAGGTGGGCATGCGATTGTTGAAGGGAGAAGCCCAGGAAGGCCAGGCCCAGGAAACCAATTTAGGGAGCTTTCTGCACAAGGGCCCTCCAAGTGGATTTGCAAGGGCCAGTTGGAGTCAGAGAGGTGCAGAGAGGGCCAGGTACCTGGGAAGACCTTCTGTGTACTCAGGCCCATGATGAAGAAGGACATGGTACCTTTGAACAACAGGAAAACTGGTGGTCTGTGCAGGTCCAAACCCAAGTAGGTATGGCTCCCACTGTGTAGACCTACACAGCAAATGCTAACCCACATGAGAATATTTCAAACTCAGAGTGGGAAGAAGGAGACTCTTACCAAATTTTTTTAATGTTTGACTTCCCTAGAAGAGGTTGACAAAATACACCTGCATTTCTTTGGGGGTGAGTAGCCCCAGTCTTGTTGTGTTGGGCTTTACTCAGCCTCGTGGACTTGAGTCATTCTTATAATTGCTCACTTTCCTCATTCACATTGCTTCTCTGGCTCCTATTGGTACTGGATTGGTCACCTTGCCTTTTAGCTGGTTGGTACCATGCACTAATGGTTGGCCTGTTGCTGTTGTTGTTAGGTGCCATTGAGTCATGTCTGACTCATAGTGACCCTTATAGGGTTTTCAATGGCTGATTGTTTCAGGATTGCCTTAGGAGTGGGTTGCCACATCCTTTTCCCATTTTTGTGGTGCTGGGAATCGAACTCAGGACCTCAGAGGATGCAGAGAGGCGCTCTACCAACTGAACTAAATCGCAGCCATTGGTTGGCCTAGAAGATCTTTAATTGCGATACTCAGAGTTTTTGAGGATCCCAGAATTCAAAAAGGAACCCTGATTTTGAAGAGAAACAAAGATATAGATATAGATAGAGACAGAGATAGAGATAGAGATAGAGATAGAGATAGAGATAGAGATAGAGGGTATAGATATGTAGATTTATTTTTACTAAACTCTAACAAAAGTTTAAGTCTTCCTTCATCCTTTAGTATAGGAACAAATCATAGTAGAGACGTTCTACGTATAGGTTCATCATGCTAGGAACAATTTATAATTCTAATAAGCCTTGCTACAGAATCTCAAAATAGCATTGGCATTCCTTGCCACTTTGAAATTGCAATACATATGCAATATGCAATATTAGATCTGCCACATAAATTATCACCTTAACAAAGCACATATATCTCTATATCATAAATGAGGTATAGAATTTAACTTGCAATTTGATTATTATTTCTCAATAATATTTGTTACCTTTTTAATTCTATGTATTTCATTTTGTGCATTTAATTCATTACTCTGAGAAATGGCCTATGGCACACACACACACAAAAAGGAACCTTAATAATCCCTACTTCAGGATTGTTCTGTATGCTCTCAATATAAATTAGCACATTTACTTCTTGCTGTTACTGCCAAAATTAATAGTATGGCTTTTATAGAAGAAAAAATTAATTCACAAAGTGAACTACTCAATTTCACACCACCAGGAAGCATCAGGGCAGGGCTGGGATCTGAACAGCCTGGCTCCTGAAGTCATGCTCTCAGCCAGAAGAGCCTAGGAAGAGAATAGGGCTTGCCAGGTGGGGCAGCTCACACCTGTAATCCCAGCAACTTGGGAGGCTGAAGCAGGAGTATCACAGATTTGAGGCCAGAGGCAGCCTGCATAATTTAGTGAGACCCTATCTCAAGATAAAAAATTTTTAAATGTCCAGGCATGGTGGTGCAGCCCTGTAATCCCAGCGACTCGGGAGGCAGAGTCAAGAGGATCACAAATTCAAGACCAGAGGCGGTCTACATAATTTAGTGAGATCCTGTCTCAAAAATAAAAAAAAAAAAGGGGGGGGTGGCTGGGGTTGCAGCTCAGTGGTACAGCACTTGCAAAGCGTGCAAGTGTGAGGCTCTGGGTTCAACCCCCAGTGCCACACACACAAAAAAATTATAAATGGGCTGAGGGTGGAGCTTAGTGGTAAAACACTTGCAGAGCATGCATGAGGCCTTGAGTTCAACCCCTACATACAAGGAAGGAAGGACAGAAGGAAGGAAGGAAGGGAGGGAAGGGGTGGGCCCAAAGTTCAAGCCTCAATTTAGTCCTGGGGGTAATGGGAAAGACAGAAGAGCAGCGAATCCCATGGGCACTGAGGAAAGATGACTTCTTCAGCCAGAGAAGAGGAGTGAGTGGAGTTGGGGAGCCTAGAATTTAGGAGATGCCAGAGACCCAAAAGGCAGGGAGAAAGCCCACGCCAGGGTGGTGGCCTGGGGCTGGATGATATGCACAACTCCTGCAGTGCTTACCCTATCGAATTCACTGGCCTTGGTACCCAGAGAATGAGGTGGTTCCAAAGCAAAGTTGAAATTTGATAAGGTTCTTTTCTGATCAACTCTATTACTCTAAATCAGAAAAACAAAATAGACTCCAGAGCCAAATGTAATATAATCCATAAGGAGGGAAAAATTCCTATCTCTTTTTAGAACACTTCAGTTAATTTGGATGGTTGGAACAGAGTCTTCATATTTCCAACAATTGCCAATTCAATTCCACATACTTTGGAGGGCCTAATGAGTTCCATCTGCCACCATAGCACCCTGGCATCCAATCCCACCTGATCTCAGAAGCTAAGCACAGTAGCCTGGTTTGTCCTTGGATGGGAGACTGCTTGGGAACACCAGGTGCTGCAGGGTAGGGAGAAGGACCTAGCCATCCACTCCCAAAACAATACACCATTGAAAACCCTATGAATAGCAGAAAAGCACTGATAGTAGTGCAGGGCATAGCAGTGTTGGGGGGTGTTTCCTTCTGTTGAGTCAGACATGACTCAATGACACCTAACAACAACAACAATGAGCTTCAGGCGGAGAAAGAAGCTTAAGGCTAGGGAAGGCTCCACAGTGTGGCCCATAGAGATGCACTGGCATTTGGGGCAGTCTAATCCTTCCCTTCTTGGGACTATCTGTGAATCCCTGGGCCCTGGGCATTAAATATCATTAGTATTGCACCCCATCATGGTGACAGTCAAAAAGCACTCCCCACATTTTCAAACACCCACCCTGGGAAGCACTACCCCCCTGCTTAAGAATCTCTCTAGTATAGACAAAAGTGGGCAGGAGGGCCCCACTGGACCACCTGTGTAAGAGTGAGACAGTGTAATTCTGCAGCTGTTCTATGATTAATAAGCTAATGCCAACCCCAGATGCTTCCCCAAACCTGGTCACTTCAACTCCCCTGTGCTGTTATCCATGCTCTTCCTTCCTCTAACCACACCCTTCTCCTCTGCTTATCTGCCTGGCACACTCCTAGTGTCTGGTTCATGGTCAGAACTCAATGTACATTAGCCATCACCTGTACCTGCTCTGTAATGCCCACTCAGCCTCTCCAGGGGAAATAAAGCATACTTTCCACTCTGCTTAATGTCTACCCCCATAAAACAATGGCCAAACTGCATGGCGATCATTTATTCCCACACAGGACATACACTTCTGGTAGATACTCAAAAATGCATGTTGAATGAATGAATAAATAATATCTTAATTTGCCCCAGGATCTATACTCTCAACAACTCCACAAAGAGGCAGGTCAGATAATATTTCAATTTTGCTGAGAAGAAAAATTATAAAGCCCCCCACACACCCTCCTCAAAAAAAACCCATGCATTTATTGAATGCTTAATCGGTGTTTGGCAGAGTACCACCATTTTAAGTCCATCGCATCATTTAATAGCAAGTGTAAGAGGTTAGGTGGTTCTCCCAAGTTCAGGGTCAAAACACCAGTAAGGGCATGGCTGAGCCGCACGCAGGTCTTCCCCCTGCTCATCAGTCAGGTTTGTCTGGAGCACAGCAACTCAGTGGAGCACAAAGCAAACCCAAAATGCGCCAGCCAGAATCTACAGAAAAGGACTTTATAAAGGTAGGAAATCTCTTTACAAAAGGATTTCAGGATGATGCCACAAAAGGCATGTTGTTGTTGTTGTCAGGTGCTGTTGGGTGTCTGACTCATAGCAACCCTCATAGGGTTTTCAATGGCTGTTTGTTTTCTGGGATTGCCTTGGGAGTGGATTGCCACATCCCCCCATTTTTGGGGTGCTGGGAATAAAATCCGGGACTTCAGAGACTGCAGAGCGGCGCTCTACCAACTGAGCTAAATCCCAGCCCCACAAAAAGCATAAGTTCACCTAATAAATTAAAAACCTTCCTGACTAACAAGAATCCTTTTTCTCACACAGCTTTGCAGAGAGGCACAGGTTACATGAAGTGGGGCTGCCTGCGTTCTCGGAAACACAGACATCCCATCAGGAGGCAGGGTGGAGGTGATTGTCCTCAGCCTGTGAGAGCCACCACCGGCCTCTGCAATTCCTCCTCCTCCTCTAATTGCTGGGAGCTCACCTAGGAAAGAACTCCACAGGCATGGAGGGAGACCACAGGGCGTGCTTGGCTCCGGGAGGCACTCGCTTTGGGCTGAGGTCAGAGGCTGCGTGGTTTTGCATTTGCTTCGATGCCTGGGTGGTCTTCCTGGCTAGTGCCAAGGAGCACATATTGCAGCAATTTAGCAGGGAGACCACAAAAGTGGGTAAGAGCAGCAGAGCCTAAAGTGGGTTTAGAGATCAGCTCCACACCCCACTCCTGCCAACCCCCTCCTGCCACCCACAGGTTGAGAAGGTAGTTCTGAGCCATGACAGGGTCTCTTCCAGGGGCTGTTCTTTGTGCTGGACAACCAGTTGTTAGACTCTGCCTTCCTTGAGCCTCAGATCAGATACAAAATGTTGTTGTTGTTGTTGCTGTTGTTGTTGTTGTTGTTGCTGTTGTTGTTGTTAGGTGCTGTGGACTCAGGTCCAACTCATAGCAACCCTATGTACAACAAAATGAAACACTACCATACCTGGTACCATGCCCAGCACTACTGTCAGTGCTTCTCTGCCAGTTATAGGACTTTTGACGGCTGATTATTTCAGGAGTGGGCTGCCAGGTCCTTCTCCCAAGCCTATAGTACCCAGTATTCCCAAACAGTCTCCCATCCACGTACCTACCAGGCCCAACCCTGCTTAGCTTCTGAGATCTGACAAGATCGGATGCCAGGGTGCCGTGGCTATAGACCAGATACAGAATAAAGTGAGAATGTGCCAGGGAGGTTGAGATGGCACCTTGCTCAGGGGCTCACAGTAATGAAGTCAGTGGCAGAGAGAGGGTAAAACCTTTGCTTCCCAGGGGGCAGAAAGGCATACAATCTACTAAGCAACTGTTTGCATTTAATAGCTGCACTATGCCAGACCCTTCTGCAGATACAGAGGTGGAAAATACAGCAGCTCCCATTGCTATGACTCTGACACCAGCCTGGTTTTCATTTCCCTTCAACATGCAAGGACCGAGGAGAAAGCAACTGGGATTCGGAAGGCGAGTACGTGCCCAGTGCGGGGGACAGAGGCTACGTGAGCTGAGTCCAAGAGGCCTCCAGCCCAGAGGCCAGAGGACTGGGTCAGATCAAACCCGAAGCCACCTTTTGGTAAGAGCGTAGTGCAATGATGGCAGCCATGGGCCAGCCACAAGCTAAGCACATCAAATGGGTCACCAGATTATCTTCACAGCGATCTTTGAATGGAGGAAGTTGACCTTTACGTCTTTAAGAGGCCTCACGGACCTCATTTCAGAGGCAAGCAGACCCCCTGTGTGCAGGCTGAGAGTATGAGCAGCTGGGGACATCCAGAAATGGCTTAGCACAT
This sequence comes from Pedetes capensis, assembly GCA_007922755.1. Lineage (NCBI taxonomy): Eukaryota > Metazoa > Chordata > Mammalia > Rodentia > Pedetidae > Pedetes > Pedetes capensis. The sequence goes on along the minus strand of VMDO01000563.1, from coordinate 141,209 downwards.
GCTTCAGTTTCATTCGTAAATGAAAACCTTGCAAAGCTCAACGCAATATGCAAGGCTGGGGCCAAGGCACACGCCTGGAATCCCAGCAACTTTGAAGGTGGAGGCAAGAGGATTGTGACTTGGAGGCCAGAGGCAGCCTGCACAACTTAAGGAGACCCTGTCTCGAAATAAAAAATCAAAAAGAGGCTGAGCATGCAGCTCAGTGATAGAGCACTTGCCTAGCATGTGCAAGACCCTGGATTCAACCTCCCAGTACTGAAAAACAATATGCATTTAACCACTTAGTGCAGTGTCTCAGGAATCAACTCTGGTTATTACAAAATGGTAGCTTTAAGATATAGAAAAATATTACCATAAAAAGAGCAGTAAATGGTAGAGAAGTCTTTGATGGGGGGGGATGAGGGGGAAGCATACAAGAGGGTAAGGGGGAACCTATATGAATAATGTACAAAAAAATGCATATATGCAAATGTCACAATGAAAAGCATGTCAGAATGACTCACGTTAAGGTGTGCATTAAAAATTTCCAATAATAAAAAAAAAGAATTGGAGGGAGGAAATTTTAAAGAAGTGAAGCAAAAAAATTATTTAATGTTTGCATATGACATCATCTTGCTGATGCCTAGGGTAAAGTGAAAGTCGACCTCAAATTTTAAAGGAATGTAAATAAAACGAGTATTTGAACCCCTAAAAAAAAGATAATAAATAATGTGTCCAAAACAATATAGATGGTCAGCAAACATTAGCTTTTTGGCCACCACCCTCTCCCCATCCCAACCACCTTTGAGCTCCGTATTCCCAGTACTTGGCACAAAGTAGGACCGCCAAGTGTAGAACGAATGCAGGAAGTGGGAGGATGAGGAAGTCGCACTGGTACATTTCCACTAGACCTGTGAGTCTATCATCGCTTTGTGCTGTAGCATCCTCTGGCAAGTAGGAGCATTGCCCTCCCTGTACACACACACACACACACACACACACACACACACACACACACACACACACACACACTCGTCATTCCCATTAACATCTCAGCGGTCTGCAGGTATCAGGAGAGGGAGGAGCAATTCTGAAAGGCACCGCTGCCGATACCCCTTGGCGACAGCATAATAACTCCAGGAGACAGGATCGGGAGAGAGCCAAGCTGACAGCTGCAGCTGATGCTCTCCAGGCCACCTTCGGGGGAGGGGGGGGGCCCATTCCTGTCTCCTTCACCTGATGGTGACCCAGGGATTCAGGCCCTGCTGTGCCAGGCCAGGCTTGCTGCATTGCCAGCCGGAGCAGCCATCCAGGAGTGGAAGAGGAGACAGGAAGAGCTCTAACCAGAACAAGGATCTGCTAATGGACTTACGTTTTCACATGGCAGCTACACAGACGCAGACAGAAATAGCTACCACAAATTGCTTCCCTGGGAATCGCCCTTTCCAAGGAGATGCATATCTCCATGGAGCCCTGCTGGTCTGGGAGGAGCTGACCATCAGCAGATGGCCAGGCAGAGAAGTGCTGGTCCAGGAGGTTTGGCCCTCAGCAGGGTGGCAGGTAGCTATCAGAGCTGGGAATGTGGAGACTCTGAAGCCGCCTCCATCCCCACTCCTGCACAGAACCCAGGTGGGAGCAAATGCTCCCCTCCAGAAGGAGACGCAGTGCCGTCTTCTCTCCTTTCCTTTTTATTTTCACCTTTTAGAGTCAGATTTACCACCCTGAGGTTCAGGATCGCTGCTAGCACCAGACGATGCCTGAAAGTAAGGCCTTATTTCAATGTAGCACACTTTCAACTTTGGTTATATTCAACAAGCATGCGCTGAAGGCCACCTGCAGCCCCAGTGCCTTTGCTGGGTGCTTGTGGATGGGGTGGGGGGTGCTTCACATAGCCTGTGTTCTTACTCCCCTTACTAGCAGAACTTAGACAAGAGCCCTGTCTCTACCTCAGTCTCCCCAAACTCCTTGTCCAGGATCTTGGGTTTCATTAAAGGTATAATCAGACCTTTTCCCCTCCTGGGATCCAGGTAATCACCCCCAGCAATTCTAACTGCTAAGCCACTCAATAACCCATCTCTCTCCATGAGGTCCTTGTTGCCACGCCTTGATCCACATTTATGATCTCTGCACATCTCTGCCTGGGCTAGCACTTTCTTATTGGACTCTTTGACTTTCCGTTTCCCCACTTCCTAGTCCTCCCCACTCTGCCTCCAGAACCATCTTTCTCTCACAGAGACCGATCACAACCCAACCCAGCTTAAGCACCTTCAACCAGAATCATTTCCTAATGTGAGGGTTTGCATTTTTGTTTCTAGATCCAAAGCTGGTGGCCCACATCCAGCCACTAGAGGCAGGAGAGGAAAGGCTGGAAGTCCTAGAGTCTAGGTAGAAACCTGGCAGAAGACTGCGGAAGCAGAAGATCATTGTCTCCTTTTCCCCACCCCCAGGTCCATTCCCCAGGAGGGCACCTCTAACCACTCTCTCAGGTCATGGAGCCCTGTGCTTGTGAGTAGTTACAAGTGTTCACAGATGCTCTGCATCACCTCTCTGGACCCCATACTCAAGTTTTCGGGTTTCCTCCTTCTACTCAGGCACAGACGTGTGCCTGGCCTTGGCTGACCACGTGGCAGCAGAAGTGACGTGTGCTCCTGCTGGAGGAAGCCTTCGTGGCCAGGGTCAGACATTGGGTCTCCCTTCCCCCACCATGGTCATGGCGGCTCACGTTGAGGGGAAGCCTCCACACACCTGGATCCCAAATGAAAAATCACCAGAGCAGCCCCCTCTCCATGGACCAGCACCCTTCACTAAGACGTCGTGGACACACAGCACGAGCAAGAAAGAAACTTTAGTGGCAATAAGCCACAAAGACGTGGAGGTTGGCTATTGCTGCAGCATAATTAGCATAGCCCTGACTGATAATGGTGGCTGTTAAGACCATGACGGAAACCAAAGCACAGGAGGAAGGATGGGAAGATGTGTGATCGAGACACGCAGGACAACCGTGTGGAACACTCAGGAGGTGGTGCAAAGGCGATGCTCTTAGTAGCTCCTCCCCCACCAAGGGGCCTGGGTTTTGCCCTTGGCTCTGCCTGCCAAATATAAGAACCTGATTCGGTCACAGTTCAAAGTAGGGGAGGAAGAATTGTCTGGCCCTCTTGAGAGTGGAGGGCAGTGATAAGGGAAAATATTTTATCACTGACATTGTTTCGAATCGCCCACATATATGATAGTGACAAACACAGCAACACTTACTTCAGTTTTCTCAAAGTATCAACAGACAATGCAGCCCTTATTATCTGCACTGACCAGTCACATTCCACCTCCCCACGTTAGCACAGCCCGGCCTGGCTTCACCTCTGGGTACAAGTGGATGAATTCAGGGAATTCTAGTGAGCTCTGAGAGTCCAGCATGGAGAACAACTCACTAATTAATCCTGAAACGTTGCCTGAGGTATGAGTGCTGGTCCTTCCGCCATGATGATTTCTACTGCTTTATTTGCTAGTGAAGTTCTTCACATCTCCATACCTAGGTCACATGTTACCCTCAGTGTAAACCTTTCCATGATAACCCCGGGAAGACAGAATAGCTACCTTAGCTGCAATCCCAGCTTTGATTACTCATGTCACTGTTAGGAAGTGGCAGTTGGTTGATGTCTTTCTTTTCCACTGGACAAGGAGCTCCTCAAGGGATGTCAAGGGTCTCCTTTATCTTTGAATCCCTATGCCATGCATAGTACCAGTTACAGAGTAGAGATCAATGCATATTTGTGTTGAATTTGCAAGTATTTATGCAGCTCCTACCACATGCCATCCCCTGGACAAAGCCGTGTAGAGACCAAGACACACAGGTCACTGGATATAAGAGGCATTTTGTGACCTTCCTCTGTCCCACGCTCAGGAAACATCTCTGTGCTTATTCTGTTTCTTCCTGCCTGGCAAAGAGGAAAGTCACCGTATCATTTGGAAGCTACCTCATGCATCACAATGCAGTCTGCTTTATGGCTCCAACTATCTACTTTCCTCAAGGTTGTTACGGGGTCACTGAAGAATGTATACTAGCCAAAAATCTATTTTGAGTGAAGAGGAGAAAGTCGTTTCATCTTTACAATAATTGTTTCTTTCCAGCCACCGGGCTCCCAAAGGCTGATCCTCCATGCTTCATCAGCACCTGCCTTTGTTCCCAACTCTATCATAAGAAAAGATCCAGATATCATGAAGGGGTGAGGAGTTTTTATTTTTACTGCTAGTCTGATGCAATATTTCACAGGCAAGGGGAGAAGTTATTATATTATGTGATTTTAGTAGTATAATAACTAATATTGGCTACCTGGCATGGAATGCTTAATCAGACAAGCTTTTGCATACATTCACCTGACTACTCTTCACAACTCCAGGACCATGTGCATTGTTACCATTATCATCCCCATTTGACCGACAAGGAAGCTGTGATGCATGAAGATTAGGCAGTTTGCCCTGCTGGCAAATACTGGAGTCAGAACATGCATCAGATTTATATGCCATGAAAGCCTAGACCTACCACCTCCATTGCACCACCAGCTTAGGCCAGCTGATTGCAACATCTTTTCCCAACTCCATATTCAGTGACCTCATGAGAGGAGCTTACAATCGGCTGTAGTGGGGATATGATAGCATAGACAGTGGTAAGCATGGACTAGGGCTTCTTTTCTTCCGGGGATACAGTTGTTAGACATTTAGCAGCACACCACTGGTCTGGTGTGGCTTCCTGGCTGGGAAGAAGAAAAAGAAAGGGGAAGGAAAGAGGAGGAATTTCTGTTTTCCTAAGGCTATAATTCTATTGACTAGCTTAATAAAGAGACCATCCTAGAATATAGTCAACTCAGACAGAGAGCTCAAAAGGCATGGAGGAGGAATCTCTAAATTGCATCTATTCCAACACTCTACAACCCCAAAATCTAAGGTTTCTCCCCTCAACCACATTAAGAGGCTGCGCTCTATGCCACTTGTTAGGTGTCATCCAGTCGGGTCTGACTCATAGCAACCTTTTACACAACAGATGAAACATTGAGACTATGACATGCCTAGCACTGTCAGTGCTTCTCTGATATTCATATGGTTTTCATTGGCTGATCGTTTGGGGAGTGGGCTGCTGGGTCCTTCTCCCAAGCCTACAGCACCTGGTATTACCAGGTGGTCACCCATCTAAAGACAAACCAGGTTTGACCCTCCTTAGCTTCCAAGATCTGACAGGATCAGATGCCACAGTGACACAGCTGCAGGGGACAGGAAAATTGATGCTTTTGAATTATGGTGCTGGAGACAAATATTGACTATACCATGGACTGCCAAAGAATCAACGGATCTGTCCTAGAAGTGGTGAAGCAGAGTGTTCCTTGGAAGCAAGGATGGTTAGACTGCGTCTCACATATTTTGGACATATTGTCAGAAGAGACCAATCCCTGGAGAAGGATATCATGATGGGAGACTAGCAGATCAATGAAAAATATGGAAAACTCTCAATTAGATAGATTGACAGTGTCTGCAACAATGGGCTTAAACATAAATAAGATTGTGTGCCTGGCACAGATTCAGAGAGTGTCTCATTCTGTTTTACATGGGGTCCCTATGAGTCGGGCGCTACTCAGTGGCACCTAACAACAACAGCAACAACTCTGTGCTAGGCCCCATTCTTGGGGGGTCAGGGACTGAAATCTTTAGGCCAAATTTCCCAGTTGGAGCTGAGGGACTTGTGAATCACGACTGGGCCCCAGGCAGCATGTGGAAACGGATAATAAGCAGGGGGGGAGACATGGGGGTTACCTGTTCTGGAAAACCTCCCTCTTTATGCAGGTTTTCTCAGGGAGCCTGTAGGAGGAACTTAGGATCCCCTGTGAGGGGGGTGTTGCTTATGTCACTGCTCAAGTCGGGGTCAGGCCCTGGGATCTGTCACTGCCCCCACAGGCAGGAAGAAGTGAGCAAGGTCCCAAGTGCAGAAAGAGAGCCAACCTGAACCCCTGAAGCCAAGGTCCTCCTCCTCACTGACAGGCAGCTCGGGGCTGGGGAAGCTGGAGTGTGGCATCATGGTGCCCTCTAGAGCAGGCCGTTGGTGTCCAAATCCCAATCCTGCCCCCTTTCCCTGTAGGGTGTTAGACGAGTCACTTTGCCTATTCTGTGCCCTGGTGGCCTAACCTACAAAACGTACATCTTGTCGGCTCACTCTTGAGCGTCGTATGTGCTGTGTGTTGGCGTTAGTCTGGCTCAAGGGTCCTCCAAGCAGCCTGGTGAGGTGGGGACTCCCACCACCACTACCTTCACTCCAGAAGGTCGGAGCTCATTTGCCCAAGGTCATGTTGCCTGAAGTAACCCAAACCCAGGCAGTCTGGCTTTATACTCCATGTGCTAAACCCTTCCTCTACTGCGAGTCTCATGAAGAAAGACAGTGATCGTGCCTACTGCATACAGCTCCTGTGCACGCGGAGAGAATGAACCCAATTATTTCCATGTGCTGCACTACCAAAGCCATATAGCCTTTGCTTCTTCCCTTCTCTGTTTGAACAGGCAATTCTGCAGCCAGATTCATTCATTCGCTTCCAGATGCTTCCTGTCTTCTGCAGGACCCTGGGGTAGAAACTGAGGACACTGAGAGGCACAGACCAGGAGCTTACAGTGGGAGGCACGGGCGGAAGAGGAGACGGTGACCACAGGATGGTGTGGGTGCTGCTTGGACAGAAAGAAAGGGGAGCAGAGATGGGTCAGAACCTGCTCTGAGTGGGCGTGTGGCTGTGGCAAGCCACATACAGAGGCCACCTTGAGGCCGGCCCTGGAGTTAGAATGGAGGTGAAAGGGGGCAAAGAGCTCTCATTCAGGCAGAGAGAGTGGCACATCTGGGTAAAAAAATAAGGTAAGTAAACAGTGCCTTGCAGGTTGGGGGAAGTGTGAGGTGTCTGTGGGGACTACAGGGGAGCGTCCTTGGAGGTAGAAGGGGTCGCATCATCTGCAGATGGGGCCCTGGTCACCTGACTTACTGTGCTAAGGCCATTGGACTTAATTGTGACAGCCACGAGGAGCGCCATGACCCATGGGTTACAGCACAGCAGGATCAGTGCTGTAGGCGCCCTGGGCGGGCACACCAGGGCACTGTCGGAGGAGTGGCAGGAGAAACAACCCAGGAAGTATTCATGGGCCAGGCTCAGACTGGGCAGGAAGAGTGAGAGAGGCAGCTCCTTCCCCTTCCCTCACTCCCCGCTCTCCCACTTTGAGGCTAACCAGTGTTAATGGCGCAGTCTATGTCTTTCCAGCATTTTCTTCTGCAAGTTTACCTATGTGTCATGTATGTATTCCTGTAGCTTAGCAGTGAACGTGTATTTCACACTGAATCTCCAGGGACAGGACTTATCAGGGGCTCCAAGACAAAGGTCCTGGGATGTGTTGGTGGAGGGGCAGACATTTATCAGAAACCAGTGTGCCCTACACAAAGCCCGCTAGATGTGAGTTGGGTGTCTGCTGGCTCTGAGCTGGATTTTGCCACTCATTGAGCATGCGTCAGTGGAATTAGAGAGTCTCTGATGTTGGTCTTTGTTGTTTTCCCACTCCACATCTACCCGTCCTGCTAATAACCCTATGGCAGTGTTCTCTATGAAAGCACCACACATACACACACACTTTGAGAGGAGGTAAGGCCATCCTCAGCTCCAAGATGGACCCAGTGATCAGCCCTAGCCAATCAGAGCACTGAAGCTGCCTGACCCCTGGGATGGCTACATGGCATCCCCATGGGATTTCTCCACATGATCTCCTCACCAGGACAGACAGATTCCTTTATGTGGCATCTCCTGCAAAAATAGTTTCCTGCTATTGTATGGGTGCCACAAGTTTCTGTCATGAGTGAATGCTGAGTTTCATCAAATACTTTTTCTGCTTCCACAGTGATGATCACATAGTATGAGAGACCAGATGTTAGCAACCCCTCAAATTCCATATATTGCTGCCCTAACCCTCAGTGTGGCTGGGATTTAGCTCAGTTGGTAGAGCACTGCCCTATAGTCTCTGAGGTCCCGAGTTCAATTCCCAGCACCGCAAAAATGGGAGAAGGACCTGGCAATCCACTCCTGAGGTAATCCCAAGAAACATCAGCCAGTGAAAACCCTGCGAGGGTCTCTATGAGTCGGATAGGACTCGTTGGCACCGAACAACAACAATAACCCTCAGTGTGTCTGTCTGTATATAGAGACAGGGGCCTCTAAAGGAAGTAAATAAGGTTAAATGAGACCATGAGGGTGGTGCCCCAATAGAATCTGTGTGTTTAGAAGTAGAGAAACCAGACATGTCTCTCTCTCCCTACCCCCACATGCATGCACAGAAGAAGGCTGTATGAGAAAGCCAGGAACACAGCCCTCACCAGCAACTGAACCAGCCAGAACCTTGATCTTGGACTCCTACCCTCCAGAACTCTGAGAAAATCAACTTCTGTTGCTTAAGCCACTCCATCTGGGCAATGTTGTTATGATAGCCCAAGTAAACTAATGCAGGTGACTTTTATGTCTTTTAATGTGGCAAAATACATTATTTGGTTTTCTAATATGGAACTGGGCTGGGATTTAGCTCAGTTGGTAGAGCACCGCTCTGCAGTCTCCGAGGTCCCAAGTTCAATTCCCAGCACTGCAAAAATGGGAGAAGGATGTGGCAACCTACTCCCAAGGCAATCCTGAAACAACCAACCATTGAAAACCCTATGAGGGTTGCTATGAGTCGGACACGACTCAATGGCACCTAACGACAACAATTTGGGACTAACTTTCAGTTCCTGACAAAAACACCACTTGACTACAATGTATTATCATATTTATATATTGGTGGCTTCTACTTGCTAAATTTTGTTAAGGATTTCTGCATCTACATTCAGGAGAGAGATGGATCTACAGTTTTTGTTTTTGATTTTTTCTTACACTGTCTTCATTTTATTTTGGTGTCAGGATAAAATTGACTTCAAGAGAAAATTTTTGCTCTTGTATCTTCCGAACAATTTTGTATAAAAAAAAATAGTCTTAGTTCTTCCTTAAATGTTGACAGGACTTAAACCCATAATACTCTCTGAACTGAATGTTTTCTTTGTGGATTTTATTCCCTCCTGTTAAAAAAAGACTGTTAATCACAGCTAGAATTAGCATGCTCTTGAGCCAGCTTTCTATGGCCTAACTCCCACAGAATGACATAAAGAGGGCCAGGTGACATTTGCATATATGTTGTTACAGGAGAGTAATCCAGAGCTTAGGGAACCCGATTCTTATATCATGATGACATAGGACCCTTGCCCTTGGCTCCAGAGGAAGACATTCTCTCAATCTTGCCAACCTGTTCTTTGTTCTAAAAGAGGAGGCTGTATCTTCCAAGACTGTTCGCTATAAATACATCCTTAAAAAATACAGTCCAGAATAAAAGCAATCAGTACCGCTGATTGCAAGACATGCCGAAAAATGAGAGACTCGTGGAGAATTATCTTCCCACAAGCTGTTACAAGTTGCAATACTTGTCACATCGCTGTATATTCACTGCCCGACATTTCAGAGGAGGTGGAGCGCACATCACTTCCTTCAACGTTTATGAACTTGGCATTCTCTGCGTTAAGTGCTCCTCTTCTAAATTTGTTTCTGGTGTTGACTGTGTCCTCCAAGGTTTGTCTGTCCGTTTTTAAGTGAATCAGCAGGGCTTTATTTCAGCTTCTCTGCTCCTGTTTATTTTCAGATGCCTGTCTCAACATTTATTTGTCAAAGCTTTCCTGTGATTAATGCCAATAAGGACAGTGGTGATGGAACGCCTTTCCAATTAGGATGTTGCTACACGTTTAAAAATTGCAGTGATTGTTTATTACATGTTTCAATATAAACTTTAAGCCACATAAATATGATTCTTCATATTGTTGTTCTTGTTAGGTGCCATCAAGTCAGTATCCAACTCACAGCAACCCTACATACAACAGGCAAAACACTATTGTCAGTGCTTCTCTGCTGTTCATAGGGTTTTCAATGACAGATTGATTTTTGGGAGCAGGTTGCCGGGTCCTTCTCCCAAGCCTCCAGCACCTGGTGTTCCCAGGCGGTCTCCCATCGAAGTACTAACCAGGCCTGACCCTGCTTAGCTTCCGAAATCTGACAGGATCTGATGCCACAGAGCAAATATTTTCTCTTGAAGTCAATTTTATCCTGACACCAAAATAAGATGAAGACAGCTATAGGCTCTTCATATTAATAATAGTAAATAATGCACTTTTATCACTATCCACATAAAAGAAAAGGAAATTATTTGTTCAGAGTCATGTTGTTCTGAGAGTAAATTAAAATTTCCATACCATACTTGTGGGCCTGCAGCTGTAGCCCTGTGGCATCTGATCCCGTCAAATCTCAGGAGCTAAGCAGGGTCAGGCCTGGTTAGTACCTGGATGGGAGACCGCCTGGGAACAACAGAAGCTGTAGGCTTGGGAGAAGGACCTGGCAACTCCCTCCCAAAAATCAATCTGCCATTGAAAACCCTATGAACAGCAGAGAAGCACTGACAATAGTGTTTCCCCTGTTGTACGGAGGGTCGATATGAGTCGGATACCGACTCCATGGCACCTAACAACAACAACCAAACTTGTGGGAGGAGGGACATAATGAGAAGATATTAATATTTTTGGAACATCGCAAATTTTACAATAGCACACGTCTGGAGTGAAAACAGAACCAAATTAAAAATACACAAGTTTTGCTTATTTAGAAATTAATCACTGGTAACAGCAAGGTTATTTTAGAAAGTAAGAATTTGAATTTTCAGGCATCCACTATGTCCGCATCTCAGGTCAGCTACAACCTACACTTAGTTTTCTTTTGTTTTGGCCACACAGTTCAGAGAAAATCTCAATGTCCATTAAAAAAAAAAAAGTTGCAAATAGCAATGATATAAAACCCAGATCTCCCATTTCGGGTGTCTTTCTTCCATATCTGAAGTTTCAGGCCTTTTGTTATCACTTCCTTATCAGAGAATTGCCTCTATAGATATGTTGAAAGAATGGGAGAAGGACGTGGCAATCCACTCCCAATGCCATCCCCGAAACAGTCAGCCAATGAAAACCCTATAAGGGTTGCTATGAGTCAGACAGGACTTGAAGGCACCTAACAACAACAATACATTGGAAGGTGTTCAGGCAACAGGTTCTCTTTCACCTGGGAATGTCCTTGTTCCTCTTTCACTCCTGAAGAACAGCCTTCCCAGACAGATCTTGCCTTGACAGTTATTTCCTATCCATGTTTGAAAAGAACTGGGTTACTTCCTCTGTACCCACATGGGCCCAGGTGAGGAATCATGTTATCCTAGTGTTTTTTCCCATATAAATAATTTCTCCTTTCTCTTCAGCTGTTTTCAAGATATTTTTCTTTGCTTTCAGTTTTTGGAAGTTTAATTTGTGACAGTTCTTGGATTTCCTTGCATTAATCCTACTTAGAGTTTTCTTGGGCTGGGGTTTAGCTCAGTTGGTAGACTGCTGCTCTGCAGTCTCTGAGGTCCCAAGTTCGATTCCCAGCACCGCAAAATGGGAGAAGGACGTGGCAACCCACTCCCAAGGCAATCCCGAAACAGTCAGCCATTGAAAACCCTGTGAGGGTCGCTATGAGTCAGACTCAACTCGATGGCACCTATAACAACAACAACAGAGTTTTCTTGGCTTCTTGAATCTGTAAGTGAAATGTTTCAGCCAAATTAGAAGTTTTCAGCTATTACTTTGCTGAATATTTTTTCACTTTGACCCTCTCTCTTTCTTTCCCAGACTCTGATGATACAAATATTGTTTCACAAGTTCTGTCCTCTTTTCATCTTTTTTTAAAACCTACTTTTTCTTGTTGTTGAGTAAATTCTATTGAGCTGCCTTCATGTTCAAATTCTACTCTCTACTATTGAGACTTTTACTTTAGCGATTATATTTTTCAACTCCATAATTTCCACTTCGCTCTTTATTATAACTTCTATTTCTTTGCTGTACTTCTCTTTTTTCATTTGTCTTAAGAAAATTAATACTTGCTTGTTAAAGCATTTCTTGATGGCTGCTTTAAAATCCTTGTCAGATACTTCCAATATCTGGTTGTGTCTTAGCTGTCTTTCTCATTCAAGTTGTGGTTTTCCTGATTCATGCCATGATGAGTGATTTTGTTACCGCATCCTAGACACTTTGGATAGTATATTATGAGACTCTGAATTCTATTTAATCTCCTGTTTTTAGCAGGAAGTCTCCTGTTGAGCTGTAGATGAAGGGCCTGGTGGGATAAATGTACAGCTTCCTCCTGGTTCCCATCCAGCTGACTCACACTGCCTCCTTGTAGAGCGGAGGGATGGAAGTTCACCTGCCCCCCTTGGCCTCACTGCCACCTTCCAGGTGAAAGTGGGACACCATCTTGTATCACCTGGTTGCCTGCAACTTGGGGAGTCAGCCCAGCTCTCCACTAGGTATTGCTACCACTGGGAAGAAAGAAAGTGAGGTATTGACTCATACTGCTTTGCGGCTGGGGAGTGGGGGCAGAAGCTCAGCTCCATGCTGGTCTTTGCTGACACCAGAGGAGAGGAGAGGAGTAGTAGAGTCCCAGTGAGCTCCACCTCCTACAACCTCACTCTGGCTCATGGACACAGATTCCCATGGTGTCTACCTTATATAGAAAGTGGGAGGAGGAGAAGTGGAGTCCTGGCTTGACCCACCTTGCACTGCCTTGTTTATGTAATGGGAATAATAATGGCTTCCTGTTTGTGCGGATGCAATAATATTTATAAAGTGCATATTTTAGGGCCTATTACACAGTAAACATTTGTGAAGTTATATTGTTATGATAACAGTTGTTCTGGAAAATCAGTAAATTAACTAAATGAGCACAAGCCCTTTGCTAGGAACTGGAATGATGAACAAAATGCCCTATTGCCCCCTAAGACAACTAATGTTAATATGTTGTTAAATATGAGACTAGCAATTTAAAAATTATGCTAAGAAAGCACAGGCAAGAATATTTTTAAAGGAAGTGATATTGGATGCAGGCCTTGGAGAAACACTGGTTTTCTAGGTGGCAAAGTAGATGTGGGAGTGAAGGAACATTACAGACAGAAGGAATTTTAAGAGCAAATTCAGAGCTGCTACGTCCATTTTAAAACATTGCTCCCAAATTCTTTGTCACAGCAAGAGATGGAGCTAATGTCATATGCCCTGGAATCTGAGTTCTGAGACGGTTTGGGCAACAGAATCCAGGAGAAGTGAAACTGAGCTATTTCTAAGCCCAGCCAACTTCCTGTATCTTTGAATACCCATTCTTGGAACTCACTTGTCATGCCACGAAGAAACCAAGCTACCACAGGGAGATGCTGCATGTAGCTACTATGCCTGACAGCCCCCGCTGAGACCTCAGGCACCAGCGAGCACCAGCTGCCAGCTGTGTGAACACACTATGGTGGAAGAGCGCCCAGTCCCAGGTCAGCAGCCCCAGCAGCTGCTGCATGAAACAGAGATGAGCCTTCCCTGCTGAGCCCTGCCACAGTACAGATACAGTCTAACTGAGAGATTGTTGCCATCTTAAACCATTACATTTGAGAAAGGTGATGAAATATTTATAACTGAGCTGGTATTCTGACTTTGAACGGGATAGAAGGTACAAAGCAGAGAGTAATGGAGGAAACCCTTGAGATACTTCATGTGGGAGAAGATGAGACCATTCTCCAGCCAGGAAGCATGGATCCACAAAGCCATGAAGACGAAGTGTGAAGTTGCAATTTCAGACCACCACTACTACAGGATTTCCCATGCAATAATCCAAAAAACGACTCTGTGGCTACATAACTTCCATGATCACAGAAAGTATAGTCACATATTAAATATTCTTCCCAAACTTATTTTGCCACCGACATATGCTTTTGTTTCTGTGGAATCCTGTTAACATACCATGGTAGCTGGGTTCTGTAAAACCCACTTGGAGAAATTCTTCTCTATCCCATCTGTCCAAGTGGGTTGAGGATTTCAGAACTCACTTCACCCTCACTGCTGTGGAGAACTCCTAATTGCCCAAAAGGATTGACAGAAAGCCCACAAAATACTCTCCCTCCTTGCCTCCCTGTGGGAGACTCTGACTCAGACAACAGGCATAGTCATGCAGAAGGGTTCCGGGGGAAAGATGGCTTATGTTTTCCAAGAACCAAATCAATGCCAGCACCACTTTGACTTCAAACCTTCCACACCTTCCATGAAGATCTGTCAGGTACAATCTGTTTATTCACTAGTGTGTCCCAGGCTGAATGATCCCTATAAATACGTATTTCAGCTGTTTCTTTCATTTTGGCCAGGTAGGTTTTCCAAAATTTCTATATTTCAAAGCTTTATTTATAATAGGATCTGGACATACAAAACCATGTCTGCAACTTCAGCAAAGGTCAGTCTTGGTGGACACAGTGGGAGGTGGTGGCAGTTATATATGGTTTCCATTCATTCAACAAACTCTCTGAGCCCTGGACCAGCTACAGAGCAGACAGCAGTAAACAGGACACATGAGACACCTAACCTAACAGGAGGCCCCTGATCTAACAGGACTAAGTAGGGAACTAACAACCCATTTTGGAGGACTGTGTTTCCAGTCTTGTTATAAAATTTTTTTATAGATTGGATTCCCCAGAAGCAGATTCGAACTAAAAAATGTACATGACAGCGCTTTATTAAGAATTTTCTGGGAAAACACAAGGAGGTGTTAGGGCTTAGATCTACAATGTCCCCCAAAGGTCATGTGCTTTAATGTTCAGTCCCCAGAGAGTGGCGCTGTTTGTGGAGGTGGTGACATGTTGGGAGACAGGTCTTAGCTTTGCAGAAATGATGTCATTAGGGATAGGCTTTTAGAGATCACTCCCAACCCAACAGTCTGGGATTCTTTTTCTCCTTCCTGCCTTATAATGTTGTAAGGATGTCTGCCACAGCCTCTGCCTCTGCCTCTGCCACCACCATGACTGTGCTGCCACCATTATGGAATAATCCTCTGACTGTGTTGTTGTTGTTAGGTGCCATCAAGTCAGTATCCAACTCATAGCGACCCTATGTACAACAGATGAAACACTTTGTCAGTGCTTCTCTGCTATTAATAGGGTTTTCAATGGCAGATTGATTTTTGGAAGTGGGTTGCTGGGTCCTTCTCCAAAAATCCTCTAACTGTAAGCTTCCAATAAATCTCTACCCTCCTTAATTTGGGTTGATTTTTCTCCTAGAGTGATGAGAGCTGACTAACACTGCAAGAGAAGGGAAGAGAAGGAAGCTAAGCAAAATCTTGTCAATCAAGCAAATTGTCACAGGGGGAAACTGCACAGACCACACTCAGGGATGCTCCAGTCCTGAGAACAGGGGAGCTGGAGTGTTGATCCTCCTGCAATCTTCAGCATTGGTCAAAAGCTGCCTCCAAGGAGATATAAATTCCCTAGCGTCTGCAGGGCACAAGCCAAGCAGCCTCCAGTAGCATGAAGGCATCTCATGGACAGAGATTCAGAGCTGGCTGGTGGGAGTGGGAATAGTCACTGGCATCCTTGCAGAGGGAGTGTTTATCTGTTTGTTTCAAATGAGATTTCCAGTGTTTATTGCGGTCATTACTGCCTATTAGGAGGTGATCAATACCTGGGTGAACCTCCAGGTATCTGTTCCGAACCTCAGTCAATACCATCCCAGAATTAAAGTCATCATGAATGCATCAAGCATTCTTGGCATAGGCTAAAGAATGATCATCTTCATCAGAGTGGTAAATAGACCTAAGGCAACATGGTTTCTATACAGTAGCACATCCTTTTCTTGGAGTCCATATTCAAGAAGAATCCACATAAAATGAGTCTATCTAAAAAATTTTAAAACATAATCCATCATAGTGATTACTCTCCTAAGTGATCATTGCTTCAGTTCCTGGCACAGTGCTGCATACAATGGCTCCACATTCAATAGCCAATTGTAGCAACTGGGGAGAACCAGGAAGGATGGCACCCTGGCCTCCTCCTTGTTAATGGCTCTTAGTGATAGCCCTCAGACACTTAAGTGACAGTTCACAGATGTTTTGGCTATTTCAATACCTACCATTAAGCTTTTGGGGAGCTAATATCTCTAAATTCCAGAATTATTATTAATCCACAAAGAAATCAGGTAAATTATCTATTTAAATTTTTCCTAAGTTAGTAAGCTTTCTGTCACTGTAACAAAATATCTGAGAAAATCAAATTATAAGAAAGAAAGGTTTATTCTGCTTACAGTGTTAGAGAATTCAGCCCATGGTCCATCAGCCCATTGCTTTTGGCCTGTGGCAGGGGATCTCATGGTGATAGGGAACTCATGGTCAAGCAAAGCTTCTCATTTCATGGTGGATGGGAAGCAAAGAAAACCAGGATGAGGCTGGGGGTCCAATATCCCCTTTGAGGGCACACACCAAAGGCCTAACTTCCTTCCATTAGACCCCACCCCCGAAAGTTTCCACCACCTACCAGTAGCACCACAGGCTGGAAGTCAAGCCTTCGATGCATGTGTCTTTGGGGGACATTCAAGATTAAAAATTATAGCATCATGGGATATTTCAGCCAAAATATGTGTCTCACCCCAAACAAACAGGGAATAAATCCAGTTCTGTGACAAAGTGTTCCAGAACCTCATGGTATATGAGTCTTCATCTAAGGATAGAGGAGGAAGGATTAAGAGCTCATAATAAATAGGAAGTAAGACGACCTACCATGCTCAACACTGACCTAGGCAGGGAGAGCTAATGAAGTGGAAGCCCCATAGAGCTTCATCTAAGACAAAGATGACAAAGTAAGCAATAACAATAAAGTGTAGTGCATTTCGGCTGAAACAGGAGACTTTCAGAGCACAGGGCAGAGCCATTTTTCCTCTGCTGCAGGGATAGGCCAAGGGGAAAAAGCCCTGACACGGAGTTGGCCAAGGAATAAGAGTGGGGTCCGTATTTCAGACAGAAAGAACAGCAAAATGAAGGCTGAGTGTCAAGAGATCAAAATCATGGGGGTTTTGAGGGAGTTAAAGCAGTCATCTTTAGTTGGAAAATGCCCACGATGGAGGGTGGGAATAAGAGGAGAGACTAGGAGCCAGGCAGAGACCAGGTTTTGACGGGCCCTTGTGGAAGTTAGATTCTATCTGAGAGTAAAAACCAGCCATGGAAGGATTAATTTTAGAAGAATATTTTGGGAGGAAGCCTGCTTATTTTTATATTTAAATAAACAGAGTTATAGTATAGAAAGGAAATTCACTTGCTTTTAAGATAAAAGCAGAGAGTTAGAAAATTTGCAGCTTAATGTGGTCTATAACTGCCTGAACCCTTGGGGGCATTTTCATGGGAAAGTTTCTAAAGCACAGCCTGAAGCCCATTTAGTCCTGCTAAAAGAGAACTGTCAGTAAATTAGCAATCTGGAAATCCTGGAAGACAGAAACCAGATGCCAACTGTTTCCCTGGGGCTTTTGCTCTTTGATCTCAGGTATTGGACAGGGAATCTGGCTTCCAACCATGAAAGTCAAACCCTGTGAAATCCTTGCACATGTTTGTGCAAGCCAAGCACCCTTTGAGTTACTAATAGCCACTAATGTGGATACATTAATGATATGGCTCCCCATGCATTTGAAAAAGGAATCTAGCACTTTTGCATGTTGAAAGTTAAAATCGGGGCTATTAGTACATTCAATAAATATTTATTAAGTGCCTACTATGTGCCCTGTTTTAGGCACTTAGGATACATCAGTGAGCAAAACAGAATAAATCCCTGCCCTTGTGTTGAGCATATCTCCATGAGGTTGATGTTTTTTCTTCCCAGATGCTGGGATAGCAGCCGGAGAGGATGAACACATCTATGCCCACACTTTGATATATTTGTCTTTGAGATATTATTGTCTTGGATAAAACGAGTTTTAGAGCCTGTTAAAGTATGAAGGATCTCTGAAAATATGAACAAAGTGGATTTTATTCTCAACATCATTTTTAGCCTTCTAATTGGAACTTGCACTTCAGACTTATCATAAAGTGTGAATAAATCTAGTCACAGCATTTGAAAAGCAATTAATAATATAATATCACAGTCTAGCAGGAACACACTATTGCAGCCTTCTGAGACCTTCCTCTACTCCCAGTCCACATGAGTCTCTGGCCTTGAGCTGTTGGCAAGAGTAGAGTCAGGCTAGTTAGTACCTCACCCTGGGCTGAGCCTGGCTCTTTATCAGTTGAGTGATGTGGAAGTGTTGGAATATTACCTTCTCAACTAGATTTTAAAATCCTTCAAAGGATATGCCTTTCCAAATTCTTCTCTTTTCATCCAACACAGTTGAGCAGAGACTTGGAATTTTGCCCTCTGAATTCGGAAAACAAGGGTCAGTAGAAAGAATTGAAATTCATACCAATGATGCTACTGCTATTGCTAATGATGCTGCTGGTGGTGATGATGTTGAGGAGGATTTAATGATAAACACAGTAATGATCTTGAGTACTTCATTTCTTCCAGCACATTTACAGATTCCAATATCTGTTATTTCTTTCATTTTCATTCCTAATCCTGTGCAGCGAGCCTGGATATGTCGGTCAATCATTATTACCCAGTGGTAGGCAGTAGATGGGGATAATGTGGACTTGGTACAGGTTTATGGCATCAATGCCAGTTTTTCAGACAAAATATTGAGTTTAGGCTCTCATGATTGGTTTTAGCCTTTTTAAAAAACACACAACATGTATTCATTATTGTATTTATAGCAAGCAAAAACTACAAGTAAAATAAAATGCTGCAGCCATCTAAAATCCTACAACCTAGAGATACTCCACTGTGTAGCCTTGGAGCTAATTCTCCATGATGTTGTTGTTGTTGTTGTTGTTGTTGTTAGGTGTCAAGTCATGTCTGACTCATAGTCTACCCTCAAAGGGTTTTCAATGGCTGATTGTTTCAGGATTGCCTCAGGAATGGATTGTCACATCCTTCTCCTGTTTTGGGGGTGCTGGGAATCGAACTCAGGACCTCAGAGACTGTAGAGCAGTGCTCTACCAACTGAGCTAAACCCCAGCCCAATAAATATGTGAGTATGTATTTAAAGGGAATGCATGCTGTTTGCTCTTTCATGTGCTCTTTTTATTTAATAATATATTACTGACATTTTATATAACAATATAAATCAATACAATATATTTGATTCATTATAGTGATGAACTATAATTTACTTAACATTTATATTTTCAGTTTTTGCTATTATATATTACAATACATATTGATATACTTCTATTATTATGCTTGTACAATTATCTACTTATTTAGATTTCTTTGAAGTGAAATTTCTAGGTCAAAGAGCATGAGTGTGTGTGTGATCAGCTATATTGAAAATATAGGAATAGAGCATAATATTTAAGATAGAGCATTGTACTCATATATACTTTTCTTGGCTACTTACAAATATACCCAATGCCCCACATTTAATCCCAAACTGATTACTAATAAAAATGTATATTTATATTTCATTGGCTTCTCTTCTTCTCTCCCTCCTGAATAATTCAGTCCCAAATCCATTTGGCAAGCCTGAATGAGGAAAGTGGCCCAGTGGGGATCTGGACCAACGCGAGAAAAGCAGCTAAGTGAATGTCGATCCAGCACAGCTGGGAGAATGGTTCAACTCGGGGGGTGGGAGGAGGGACGGTGAACAAATAAGTAAATATTTGAGGATAATAGAGGTCAGGCTTCTCACTGGCACAGAGCGGGGAGTTGCAAATATAGAAAAAGAAAATGCTAACATGAACCATGTAGTATTGAGTTAGAGACTGAGAGCGTCTGGAAGCCAGCCAAGTAACAATGAGCATGCCTTGTACTCTAACTTGGTTTCTAAATACCAGTCTTCATTCAGTAGGATCAGGCCTCTTGGGTTATTAAAGTTTAAGAGGATTTTGGAATGTCTTGTTGTGGTAGAAAATGACCAAGGTACTCAAAGAATGATGGTGATATGTCAAAAGGACACAGGGTCAAGCTTGAAGGGGTTTCTACTGGCCAGATCTAAGACAATTTGAGTATAAAAATACATAGGGATAATAATAATAATAATAATGCATGATAAACTGTTGTACAAATCAAGAATTTTCACTCTGCCACTGAAAAAATACATAAACCAGTAAGAGAAAAGAAACTTCTTCCTGTCATTAGAATGTTGATTTGTAAATTAGAAAGAATTATGGAAACAGGAAGTCACCACCTGACAACTCTTAAAGTAGACACTAATTCAGGCAAAAAACATTAATGTGTACTAATAGAAAGGGACATAAAATTGAATAAAGAAGGTATTTTCATAGACTCAGAGTACCGCATCTTTTGGGATTCCTAGAGAGTACCACCACCATAGGGGCCTGTATAGCCTGCTTGGAGAACCCACATCTATCCTCCAGGGCCAGTGACCCTTGACTTACATCCTGGTCCTTCACTCCTCCCCCTCCCATCTAATGACCAAAGATGGCCCCTGACCAGGCCAGCTGTGACACAGCCATCTCCACCTTGATTGGCCATCAGGACCCCCTTGATTGGTCAATAAGGGAAGCCTAGTGATTGGCCTGGGCTGGAATTTAGCTCAGTGGGTAGAGCACTGCGCTGCAGTCTCTGAGGCCCCGAATTCAATTCCCAGCACCGCAAAAAAATGGGAGAAGGGCCTGGCAATCCACTCCCAAGGCAATCCTGAAGCACCCAGCCATTGAAAACCCTATGAGGGTCGTTATGAGTCAGATACCGACTCTACGGCACCTAACAACAACAAGTGATTGGCCTGGCCCGTGAGTAACCCACCTATCCAAATTGCACCGCAAATTCACCTTCTTTAAATAACTGCCTCTCCTGGCAGGTATGGCAGGTAAACTGACATACCTTTCAGGGAATGCACTGTGATTGGCTACCTCCCAGCACACTCTTTTATCCCAAAAACCCTATAAGCAGGCCATTGATCACCCCGAGGACCCCCCTCTTATTGTCACCCTATTGTTCTCCACCTGCTACCCGAACCCCATCACCTTGAACCAGCACACCCTAATGCTGTGGCAGACCTTCAAGCAAGACCCTGTGTCAAACTCAGGGGCCCCAAAGAGCTGAAGGCACCAAGCAAGACACGAAGAGCTCCCCAATTCCTCCCAAGACTGGGAAGAAGGGGCGAAAGAAGGCGAGCAGCGAGAGTCAAGACCAGCGGACCTCCAGTGCCATCCAGACACCACCAGAGCTGATTAGCATAACCTCTTAAAGCTGTAGCACCATTGAGGCAGCAGCATTCCGTGCTGCTAGCTTCTGAGCTGCCACTTCTAAAAGGCTGCTTGCTGGTTGCTCCTCTTTGGAGGAGCAACTCAATAAAAGTTCCTGTCCTGTTTTGGTAAGAAGGCTCCCGAAGTCCTTCCTTTGGTGTCACCAGCCAGGCTCTTACCTAACCCCAAGGGTCCTGGGACATTACTGGTATCAGGGCAAGTTCCCGAAGCCATAGCCGGGCTGGAGCTGAACCCTGACACGCAACTACCTACAAACTACTTATTAATTACAAGGGTGAAACAGTAACTGTAGAGTGGAGATGCCTGGCACCTTGACCAAGTGATCAGATTGGAATCTGCAGTGGTTCCAAGCGCAGCACATGCCACTTGCAGTACAGTGAGAGCCTCTCAGCATCCTCCTGTGAAATTCCTCATAAAAAAGCACAACCTGAATCTAATCATCAGGGTATATCAGGAAAGTCCACACTGAAGGACATTCTACAAAACAAATGATCCATATTATTTAAAAATCCATATTATTTATATTATTATTTATATTATATTATATATTATATATGTGATATTTTATATTTATATTATATTTATATTATATTATTATTTATATTTATATTTATTTTATATTATTATATTGTGGTCCATATTATTTAAAAATTTTTTTGCAAAAATTGTCATCAGCCAAGAAGAGTAGATGAATCATTAAAAAAAAAAAGATGTTGTAAGTGCATTTTTCACCATCAAACCCTTACAGGGGAATTTGACCCTCATAATGGGAAAGCCCATTACTTAGGTTAGGTGCCATTGAGTCGGTATCTGACTCATATCGACCCTCATAGGGTTTTCAATGGCTGACTGTTTCGGGATTGCCTTGGGAGTGGATTGCCAGGCCCTTCTCCCATTTTTGTGGTGCTGGGAATTGAACTTGGGACCTCAGAGACTACAGCGCAGTGCTCTACTAACTGAGCTAAATCCCATCCCAGCCCATTACTAATAAGCTTTATTACTTCTTGGCTTTATTGATGATTATTAATGCTATAAATTTAAATAAAGACATTTCCTGTTTAAAGGAAAAAATGTGTTGAAGTCACGAACATCAGAGCAGACCTGAAGAACTGTTCCATTCTGGAGGAGACCAGAAGAAGTGTGAGCCTAAGGGCCACTGGGATTCTAAGCTCCATTCTTTTGCTACACCTTGTGTTACTGGGAATTTGGTGACAGTTGTGTTTATCCCTAGGGGACAGAATATGAGAATTCTTTAGACTATTCAGGCTACTTGTCTATAAGTTTAAAAACTATTTCAAATAAAACATGAATAACAGATAAATTATTCCTTTGGAAGGCTTGAGGTCATTCCTTTTAGGGGACACATGACTTTTTGTAAGTTAAGTCTTTCCTACCATAAAATGTATATTAATGTTATATTTTAAAATAAGCTAAATCTCAAAATATCAGAATACCTACATGGTAAATACCTACAGCCATAGCACCGAGGCTTCTGATCCCATCAGATCTTAGAAGCTAAGCAGAGTCAGGCCAGGTTAGTACTTGGATGGGAGACCACCTGGGAACATCAAGGGCTGTTGACTTGGGAGAAGGACCCAGCAACCCACTGCCAAAAATCAATCCACCATTGAAAACCCTATGGATAGCAGAGAAGCACTGACAACAGTGTTCCGCCTGTTGTACGTAGGGTCACTATGAGTTGGATACCAATGCGATGGCATATAACAATATCATACTAGTACTAAACAAAGTCTTACCTTGCTATTTTCCTAAAGTTCTTCTTTCAACACATCCCCCTTTTAGCACTGCCTCTGCCCTACAATGGTTCCTCGCAAGGTGCCCATAAAAGCCTTTCCCCTTGGGCTTGACCTGCCTAATAGTTTCGTGATAGCTGACATCAACTATAGCTAGTGTAGACCACACTCACACCCACAAAAGAAGCTTACCTGCTTTTTCATTTTAACCTGGACCAGAGACCTGCCATGTAGCAATCATATTACTATTTAGAGAAATGAGGCTGAACCACAGGCCACTCCCAGAGGATGTGAGCACATTTAAATGATTGTCTTGTGAAGGCAATCTGCTCAATATTGGCACCAAAGTCACCTTATTTGATCCCCACAAACCTATGAAGGAGATACATTATCATTTCCACTTTATACATGAAGGGTCACTATGTTAAAGAAGTTAAAAATAACTTTTGGCTTGAGAGGCAGGTCGAATGGGGGTCAGATGAACCTAAAAATTAGCATATTTATCTTCTCAACATGATCAATTACATTGGCTTATATTTGACATCCAGCTCAGGAAATAGTCCAGGAAATAACTGTTATCTTCATAAAATCCAATGTCTTCATACAATCCACTGGCGCATACTAATCATGGCTCTGTGGTTGATAATAGCCACCATGGCTGAAGCACCTACTATGTGTCCGGCACTAAGCTAGAAATGTTAATAAACATTCCCTCATTTGCAAAATGCTGCTGTTGGCATCTACACATATTATCAAATTTTTGTCCTCTAATTTATTCATGAAATAGATTATTTACTCTTTCCTGATACTGAACCACCCTTACATTCCTGCAATAAAACCTGCTTGATCATGGTGTTTTCTTCTTTGGACATGTGCTAGATTCTATTCCCTACCCGTTTACCTGTAATCCTTGCCTCTGCATTCATAACTGAGATTTTTTTGTACACATTTTCTTAATGTCATATTGGCTTGTACGTGAACTAACTCAATCCTCATAAGTCTAAAATGTGCATTCTCTTCCATCTCAGGTAACGAAACTGAGCTTAGAGAAATGAAGTCACTTCCCAGGGTCCACATAGCTAGTGTAACTGAGATTTAGGCCTAAACATTTTTTTTTTCTTTTGCCCTACTGGGGATTGAATCCAGTCCCTTGCCCATGCTAGGCAAGTGCTCCACCACTGAGCTGTACTCTAGTCCCCCCCCCCTCTTTTTTTTTTGAGACAATGCCTCACTAATTTGCACAGGCTATCTCTGGCCTTGAATTCATGATCCTCCTGCCTCAGCCTCCCGAGTTGTTGGGACTACAGGTGTGTACCTTGACACTGGGCTCCAGAAAGATCTTCTTGCAGTTTGATCAGACTCTCCTTCTTGTATACCCTTCACTTTCCGGACACAGAATGAACCTCACACTCAGAGATGGCTCAATGCACTGGCATGGGATCCCAGAGACCTGGCTTCGTTCTGCCTCTCAGGCCAAAGAAGTGGGTAGGGCACCTTCCACCTTGGGCCTCGTTTTCATCTCTGGAGAGGGTGGTATAGGTAAGGAGATTCTTTCCAGATGTTAATGTCTTCTCTTTGGAGCTGATTTGCTCTTGAGTCTTCGCCATCTCCATAAACTTCCACTGTCGGAGTGGAAGTGCCGCATGCACTGACCTTGTGTACATGTGGGCAGTGCAGAGAGGGAGGGAGAAAGAAGGTAAGGGGACAAGAAGACAGGAGAAGACAGGTTTACATAGGAAGATAATTTCTCTGAAGGGCTAATTTCCTTTTGACAAAAATCTACCATATGTCCATTCCATTCCCACCCCTTCCTGTGTGTTCAGCTTGCCCCTGCAATGGATTTCCCAGTACCTGTCGAAGTTTAGCCTCAGGCAGAAGTTGCTGTTGCTGACGATAATTAGGCAGCTGCCTTCTGCTTGCTGGAACCCACGGGTACGTGACTTCATCCTGCCCAGCTACCTAACCTCACTCACCTGCCCTCACTTTAACATGCTCAGGTCAAGTCTCCCTCGACCATTTAGAGCAGACTCCTCTGGCTTTGCCCAGAGTATTTGTTCTGGAACTTGACCTAGTGTTTGCCCTTGGCTTCAAAACACCACCACTATCAGAAAGTGACTCTTTTGCATTTTTCCTGAGCCAATGAGAAGCCTCTACACCAAGAGATGATTAGACACCATTATCCTCTCTCTATTCTACATTTCCTGCTATGATCTGAATGCTTGTGTCTCCCCAAAATTCATACTTTGAAACCTCATCCCCAATGTGGAGGTGATTAGATTATGAGGGTAGAGACTTGATGAATAAGGTTGTTGTTGCTGTTGTTAGGTGCCCTCAAGTCAGCATCCAACTCATAGTGACCCTGCGTACAACAGACAAAACAGTATTGTCAGTGCTTCTCTGCTGTTCATAGGATTTTCAATGGTGGATTGATTTTTGGGAGTGGGTTGCCAGGTCCTTCTCCCAAGCCCGCAGCACCTGATGTTCCCAGACGGCCTCCCATCCAATTACTAAGCAGGCCTGACCCTGCTTAGCTTCTGAGATCTGACGGGATGGGATGCCACAGGGCTACGGCTGCAGGCTGAATGAGGTTAGTGTGTCAGAAAACCCCAGCAAGCTGCCTTGCCCCTTCCCCCATGTGAGGATGCAGCAAGAAGACATCACCAGTGAACAAAGAGGGCCCTCCACATGGCCCAATCTGCTAGTGCTTTGATCTTGGACTTCCTGCCTCTAGAATAGCAAATCTCTGTAAACTATTGCTTATAAACCACCCAGCGTATGGTATTTTTGCTATAGCAGCCTGAATGGACTAAGCCACTGTCTTTCTAACCCCTGGCATCTAATCTCATCAAATCTCAGAAGCTAAGCAGGGTTGGACCTGGTTAGTACTTGGACAGGAGACCACATATGCTGTAGGCGAGGGGGAAGGACCCCGCAGCCCACTCCCAAAACTTTCAGCCATTGAAAACCCTATGAATAGCAGAGAAGCACTGACAATAGTGCCAGGAATGGCACGATTCCAGGAGGAGTTTCATCTGTTGTACGTAAGGTTGCTATGAATGGCACCTAACACCACCACCACCATGACAATGGAATGGAAGAGCATAGGGCCAATATGGGCTTAATGCAGTCTTTCCTTAGAGTCTTACAGGCAAAGATAACACCATGTAGGCTATTGAACCTTGTGGCTCTTTGGAAGCCAAGAGGAAGCTGGAGCTACTGGAACCCCAGGGTGACTCACTTCCTTCCAGAGTCAGCTTGGTCAGTTTACCCAGGACTCCAGGTGTTTTTTGAGGCTGGGAAAATGTTAGGAATCCCTGGTTAACGAGAAGCCTGAGAGTCAAGCAACTCAGTATCTCTACATCTTCATAGGCCTGGTTCTCTTATAAAGCAGGCATCGGGTCCTTTGATTTGATTTTGTTGTTATTTATCTTCCCAACATCTCTTCTGATTTTCCGGTCATGACACCAATTTCTCCTTCAAGAAAACGTCCCCACCTTGCTCCCTGTACTCTGAAGGAGCTCTGGGTGAGAGCATTGCCTCTTTCAGGCCATTGGTCTGGGCCTCTGCTTTGGCTCTGACCACTCAGAATTTCACAGTTAGTGTAATCTCAGCTACTCAGAAGGCTGAGGCAGAAGGACTGTAAGTTAGAGGCCAGAGGCAACCTGTGCAACTTAGCAAGAGTCTGTCTCAAAAAAAAAAAATTTAAACGGTGCTTGGGGTACAGTTCATTGGTAGATCACATGCCTAGCAAGCATAAGACCCTGAATTCAACTCCCCAGTACTGAGTATTAAAAATATAATTATTATTTATTATAATTATTCACTATAATATTGATTATTAATATTAATATTGTTATGTTTATATTATTTTAATTATGTTGTTGTTAGGTGCCGTCGAGTTGGTATCCAACTCATAGTGACCCTCATAGGGTTTTCAATGGCTGACTGTTTCAGGATTGCCTTGGGAGTGGATTGCCAGGTCCTTCTCCCATTTATTTTAATTATATCATATTAATATTAATGTTGTTATTAATATTGTTGATTATGATATTAATTATTAATATAATCATTATTACTGTTAAAAATAATAATAATCCATAATGTATTCCAGTGCAAAAGATATAGATATATAAATATTATCAGCATTCTTTACACCAACAAAAACTCCCCAAAATGAAATAGAGATAAATGATATAAACGCTACTTAAGAACGTTTAATGAAAAGCATTCAAGGGTGTTAGAGTATATCTGAATTCTATAACAAAGGTATGTTCTCAAATTAAAGCACATATTTAAAAAAAAAAAAAAAAAGAATTTCACAGTTAGCAATGGTGATTGGTCCAAGAAAAGGTCAAGTGACCCCCACCAGGCCAGAGATCCTCCCTGGGATTTTTAACTGAGCTCCAGGAGAGCTCTTTCTCCTTCAGCTGAGGTTTCTAAGTTGAAATGATATTGGACAAAAACTCCCGGCCGCCATCTTCCCCACTGCACAGAGGAATCTGATCTGAGGAGAAGAGAATGAGGACTCTCGGCAGACAAGAACCGAGGGGAGCAGGCGGAAGGGGAGGGAGGTGGAAGAGAGGGAGACCGGAAGAAGGTTGGACTCCTGCCTGCTGCTGGGTCTTCCCAGATCCTCATAGTGAGATTTCTCTTCTCCATGCTTAGCCTTCCACAAGAAAAATTCTACCACCACAGAACCATGTCTGGCCTCCCTGTCCACCCTGTGCTCTCTCCTTCCCAGCAGGTAGGAAGCGACTGACAGGCATGACCACAGTCTCTCAGATAGGCAGGACTCCAGTGTTAACAGTTTCTGTTTCCACATAGTCTCCCCTTCTCTTCAGTCCCCACACAGCAAAGACAGCCTCCTCATATTCTTGCCTCCACGACTACATAAAATATTTCCTTGTCTATCTTTCCATCGAGACCAGAGGCCCAACCTCCTTCATCCTTTTAAGCCCAGCATGTACCACAGTGATGCATCCACAGGTAGATGCTCAGTGCACAGTGGGGGTTCAGAGAACAAAAGAGAACGTGAGTTGCCACAAGGTGACTTCCCGCAAGCCACTCAGGCTCCCGGGAAGACATGCACAATTTTGTGGTAAATGTCCCTAGCCCGAGCCTTTTGTGAACTCGCCTCAAGGGGTGATTTGCTATATCTAGGAAAGAATCAAAAAAAGGAAAAGCCTCCACCAGATGGATTGACATGATGCCTGCAACAATGGGCTTAAACATAAATAAGATCGCGTGCCTGGCACAGAATTGGGAAGTGTTTCGATCTGCTGTACATAGGGTTGCTATGAGTTGGACTCGACTTGACTGCACCTAACAACAACGACAGGAAAGAACCAAGAAGTAAGGTTTCACAGCACTACAGAACTGTACCCAGAGTCTCAAACCTGTATAGAAAATAATATGTTTATGCTGAGCCAGAAATGCCCTAGCTTCCCAAGCCCCTAAGAGAATTTAATTTTACTCCATAAAGTGAATGTCACCTTGAAATGGGTTTACTTATTCTGATTAGCTAAGGCCTTTCGAGTCCGATCTGCCCTTCCTTTGATGTGTGTGTCGTAGCTGTGTGCTACCACCGTATGTATTGATGATTAATTCACAGTGCATTAGGAGCTTTTGACTTGTTCATGCTTGGACAAATTTCTAGCTATTCTATTACTCTGAATATCATGTTTTCAATCCGCCACTGATTTATTATTATTTTAAAAACATTTCCCTGGTCAGCGCTTCTGGGAGTCTCCTCAGCCGTCTATCTTGTCTTTGGGTAGAGGCAGACAGCTTTGGCAGTGTCTGGGTAGTACAGAATACATGTTTGCAAAGCAGGATGAGGGAAACAAAGGCGCTATATCTCACTGAGCAATGGGAAGTGAGAAGTGTCACATCCGATCTTGGCCACAGCCCAGTGGTGTATGGGTTGCAGATGTCCACAGAGCCCTTCCTTTTAACTGCAAGCTGGAGAAAATGCAAGAAAAGGAAAGGATTGTTGCACTGAGTAGGAATGTAGCCCACAATTGCGTTACCATCAAACTCCAACTATTCCACCAAGTTGCCAAGCAGGAATTGCTGTGCTCTGTGGTAGAAAGATCAGAAGTCGCTGGGCGCAGTGGTGAACGCCTGTAATCCCAGCGACTCAGGAGGCTGAGGTGGGAGGATCGCAAGTTCGAGACCAAAGGTAGTCTGCATAACTTAGAGAGACCCTGTCTCAAAAAGTAAAAAATGGGCCGAGGGTGCAGCTCAGTGGTCCAGCACGTGCAGAGCATGCAAGCGCGAGGCCCTGGGTTCAACCCCCAGTATCACAAAAAAAGAAAGGAAAGGAAAGGAAAGATCAATCAGAAGTCTGGGAGTCCAAGGACCTGGGTTCTGGAGCACTCTGCAGTTGGTTCACCATGAGATGGTTCTGAAATCACATCATCTTCTCTGGCCCTCAGCTTGCTCCTATGTAAAACAATGAGCATTTGGCAGAGAGGAACAATCACATCAGGTGCTCTCTATAGTCTCTCCCTTGAGAGCCCATGACCACGTGGAGGGCATAATACTTCCCAAGCTCCTAGCTTTCCTGGGAGCTGCAAGATGCAGAGCAGTCGTTCCTCATTCCCTAACTGAGCCATTCACCCTTCCCCATAGTGGTTACTGCGCACGCCCCACTCTCTTCCCATGCCTCCTATACTCCATCCTCTCAGCCCTCACCTTAGCACATAGTCCCACACCCACCACACAGATGAGCAAGAAGCCATCAGATGGGAATTACCCACCTCCTGGTACCACACCTACACAGCCACCTGCACCCATCCTGTGCTTGCCACTTTCCCTCCTGACCAACAGAGGCTTGTCACAGGGGCCCTCTGGTCTGAGACAAATCCTAGGATGAATCCAGCCTCCCAGCACCACAAGTACCTTGGAATATTGCTGATGGTCTCCCCTGGCCCCCATGGTCAAGCACGCCTTCTCTACTTTCCCTCTTCCTCCAGCCTTTAGACATCTTAGGTCTCCCTTGAGTTCACTTTTCCCTTGTGGATACAACCCCATCTTTCTTCTCCTTTTCACCGCCTAGCACCTTGAATGAGTTATCTGCATAGTGATTGGTGGGTTGGTGGGTCCTTCTCCCTACTACAACAATGGGATTATCTTAATTTCATGATAGCTAGCATTGACTCAGTAAATACTACACTGCAGGTGTTCTTACACCTGTTTTCTTAGGTATTAATTCACTTATTTGCAGAGCAATCTTGGAGATTGCTGTTGTTATTAGGTGCCATCGAGTTGAATCTGGCTCATAGCGACCCTATGTACAGCAGAACGAAACACTCCTCGATTCTGTGCCAGGCACACAATCTTATTTATGTTTAAGCCCATTATTGCTGACACTGTGTCAATCCATCTAGTGGAGGTAGGTATTATTACCCCAATTGACAACTGCAAAACCTTGTTCTTCTCTCTCCACCCCTCCCTCTCTGTTCTCTTTCCCTCTCCTGCCTTGTGTTCTTCCCCTGGCTCCCTCTGTCTTAGGTGAGCACCCACAGCAGTCTCTACCCCGGGGGTCAGGTCAGAATGGGGACAGGCCTACAATTCTCCATCTGCTCTGTGTAAGGCCCAGTGATAAGTTCATTTCATTTCAAGGGGACAGAACTGCAGTATATTTACGCCTTGGGGCCAAGCTCCCTTCTTTAATATGGCATTACTAGTATGAAAGTTGGGGCTGGGATTTGGCTCAGTGGGTAAAGTGCTGCGCTGCAGTCTCTGAGGCCCAGAGTTCAATTCCCAGCACCGGAAAAATGGGAGAAGGACCTGGCAATCCACTCCCAAGGCAATCCCGAAATAGTCAGCCATTGAAAACCCTATGAGGGTCACTATGAGTCGGATACTGACTCGATGGCACCTAACAACAACAACAAGTATGAAAGTTAAATATTTTAGCCAGGTGTGATGGAGCACACCTGTGATCCCAGTGACTCAGGAGGCAGAGGCAAGAGGATCATGAGTTCAAGGCCAGAGGCAGCCTGTGCAGCTTAGCGAGACCATCTGTCAAGATAAAAAATATAAAAAGGGCTAGGGAGAGGCTCAGTGACAGAGCACTTACAAAGTATGCAGAAGGCCATGGGTTCAGCACCCCAGCACTGTGAAAAAAAATTAAATATTGTGATCCCTGTAGACTCTAGGGTCCATATCTCAATTGTACAAGAAATCAGAACTGATAGGGTCTGGTCGATAACCCCCCCAGACTCCATCAAAGCTCAAATGAAGCACGTTGCATCTATTCCACATCTAATTCTGCAGTTCATATATTTTTAACCCAAATGCCACCTGTTATTGATTCTCAACCTTTCCTCATACAAAGAAGCCTTTTTAATATCAAAAATGATCACAAACACCCACGTGAGAATTATGGTACTTTTGAAGCTATTGGTAACTCAAATAGATAATATCCACAAATTCAGAAATGCTTTTGGATGTCTGTGCATTTGATTGTATGCAATACAATGTACATTCGTTTGAAAGACATTTATATGAACTTGGCACATAGTAAGGACTCCACAAATACTTGGCTATTTAACAAAGAAATGAACATCCACGTGATGGTTTTATTCCCTAGGCCTGTTGATGAGGTTTTTTGCACCAATGGAAATGCAGCTACCTTGCAAGAACACAACAGCTCACCCCTCCCCATGGCCTGCCAGGAACCTGTAAGTTATGAATAAGACGTACATGATCTTAGACCTTCCCATGCCAGCACGCTGAGGAGCATGTGTATGTCCCATGGCTCCCAATGAACTTGACATTGCTGTTCATGGCCACTGTCAATAGTCAGGGTTCTCCAGAGATGTAGAATGGATAGGATACGAGGGGGTGGGTGATTTCAAGGACTTACCTAACATCACTGTAGGGCTGGCAAGTCTAAGATCTGCAGGGCAGGCTGCCAAGATGGAAACTGAGGCAAAACTTGATGCTCAGTCTTGAGGAAGCATTCATTCTTCTCTGGGAACCTCAGTTCTTGCTCTGAAGTTATTTTTTAACAGACTGGATGAGGCCAACCCACATTAATGAGGGAAATCTGCTTTATCTAAAGTCACCTGATGGTAGATGGTAACCACATATGCAAAACACCTAGATTAGCTCTTGACTAAATAGCTGGGTATACACCCAAGCCAAACTCATACATAAAACTAAGTATCATAGACATGTTTCTCCATTATTATATATATATCTACTTTACCTAATGTATCTGCATCAGTATGGAAAGATATAAAGATTATTTAAACTGTGTGTCTTCTTTTCCTTCTTTGACCCATTAGTCTTTTCTAAATTGGGGACCATGAAGGAAGTAATAAGGTACTTCAGCTACTTGTAATAGTTCAAAGGATTGGCAAGGATATCTTACATTTTCTGATTAAATAGCCTTTTCACTTTTGACTGAAAGAATATCTGCTCCACTTAGCAGGCTAGTTATTTCGTACAAAAACAAAAACTATAATAATGCACTATATTGGAAGATCTTTTGAAACATGCAGTCCACCATGGGAAAATATTTATAGGTGTCTTTGATGGGGACAATATTGCTATTAAACCAAAACATAATGAATTCAGGAAGCTTTCCGCTTTGGGTAGTATAGTGTTAAAGCCTTGGATGAAACTTGAAATTGAAATTCATCAGGCAGTATCATGCCCAGCGGTATTGGTGGTGTCTGCAAGAAGGAATCCACGGACTTCTCAGAGTGGGACCAAGCTACTCCCACACAGCAGCATCCAAGCAGGGTCAGGCTCACAGCTTCCTCTCTTTTGACTTGTTCTGCCTCCCTCCCTGCTAGGCTGCAGATTCTCCACTTCTCAGACCCAGAGTCCC
The DNA here is from genome assembly GCA_007922755.1 of Pedetes capensis. NCBI lineage: Eukaryota > Metazoa > Chordata > Mammalia > Rodentia > Pedetidae > Pedetes > Pedetes capensis. The sequence continues at coordinate 108,378 of VMDO01000563.1, read as the reverse complement.
CTCTCACTTCAGCCCCAGCCCAACTCCCAAGGACCGACTTTTTCACTCCACCAATGCCACCCCGCCATGCCATCCATCTTCTCCACAAAACCTTCCTACCCCTCATCTCTGGAGAGCTGCACTCTGTCTCTGCTCCTGGCCTGTGTCCCTCACCAGCTGGGCACCAGGCACTTCCGGGAACATCAGGCTCTGCTGCCCAATACTCAGGAGCACAGCTCAGAGTAGGAAGCACTGTGTCACACCTCAACACCTGCAACGAGAGTGTTGGCCTTGACTTGGGCTCATGGCCAACATCTCTTCCTCACTTCGAGACTTCTTTTGCTTTTCCATGCTCCCATAACACATATGGTGTCCCAGCACCACCAGCAGCCACATTAGCCTCTCACTGTACCAGTTTGGGCCAACTTCTTGGCATGTCCCTCACCAGAGACCTCAGAAGTGAATTCCAAGGAGGCTGGACAACCAACATCTAAACCAAACCACCTCAAACTCTACAAATGTAATGAAAATGGACCCAGCCATTTATGGGCATAATAACAGGTAGAAAATTAGTGTATATCAATAATATATCATCATGTACATATAAGCCTGCCACCATACCACTGTGGTGTCCGATCCCATCAGATCTCGGGAGCTAAGCAGGGTCAGACCTGGTTAGTCTTTATGTGGGAGACCACCTGGGAACACCAGATGCTGTAGGCTTGGGAGAAGAACCCACTCCTCCAAAACAACCAGCCATTAAAAACCCTATGAATAGCAGAGAAGCACTAACAATACTGTTTTGCCAATTGTATACAGGGCCACCATGTGTCGGACACAGACTCAACGATACCTAACAACATTTATATATAAATACAATATGTAAATACATATATATGTATTTTTGCATATCATGTTCATGCATATATCATATTTAAGCAGTCAAGTGTAAAGCAATAACAATTTTTGAGCATTTATTCTCTGCCAGGCCCTGAGATGGGAGCTCTATATGTTTTATCTTCATCTGATGAGATTTAATAACTAGATGAGGCAGTTATTATTTTTGCCCATTTTATAGGCAAGGCATTGATGTTCAGACAGTTCATAGAGCTACCATACAGTGTTATCCCACCCAAGTGCATGTGAAGCCTGTGTCCAGACACTGTTCTGTGCACACTGATGGAAGACATTGATGTTTATGCTTAGACCGACATGCCTAAGTACTGTGCAGTCAGACAGGCAAGTGATGGATGAGATCATAAGAAGTCTGATGGTGCCCTCCCTAGATTTGGATCCATCTGAATAGCTGAATAACAATCTAGGATTCTCTTTGCCTCCATTTTCCCATCTGTAAAATGGGGATAAGACAAGCCTGCCTCTTGGAGTACTTGTGAAACACAATAAGTGCCAGGTAGCTTGTACTGCATTACACCTGCCCTTTAAGCATTGTCCCGGGCCAATAAAACCTCCAGCTAAGAGGATGGCCAGATTTTGATGGCTGCTCTAGATGTTGAGATGCAGTGAAGGAAATGTTGATCAGTTACTGAGATGAGAAAAGACAGAGAGAGGTCAGAGTGGTTGTGCTCACGGGGCAGGATGGAGCCCAACATAAGTGGGTAGAGATCAGTTAAGAACAGTAGGAATCTTGTCTACTGAATAGGCCCAGGGCAGACAAACAGTTGTCCAGAGAGAAGGAACAGAATAGGGCCAGAATGGCGAATGGGAGTTCTTATTCCACTACCCGCCTATCTGACTATGAGCCCTGACTCCAGCACACCTAAATGGCTTGTGTTTGAGAAAATGTATGTCATTTTGATTCCATTTACCCATCCATAAAATGGGAACTGATAAAATAATTGATATAATAATCAACCATAATTATGAGAATTAAGTAAAATAGTTAAAAGTACTCAGAAGAGTGCCTGGATCACTATACAATGTTGTGTTGTTGTTATTAGGTGCCGTCGAGTCGGTATCCGACTCATAGCGACCCTCATAAGGTTTTCAATGGCTGACTGTTTCGGGATTGCCTTGGGAGTGGATTGCCAGGTCCTTCTCCCATTTTTGCGGTGCTGGGAATTGAACTTGGGTCCTCAAAGACTACAGTGCAGCACTCTACCAACTGAGCTAAATCCCAGCCCCACCATACAATAGCTATTGTTATATAGTGCCCTAGGATCCTATTGCTGCTGTGGCAAATGATCACAAACACAGTGGCTTAAAGTATTCCAGATTCATTCTCTTTTATTCTGGAGGACAAAAGTCTAAAATCCATTTCACTGGGCTAAAGGTATTGGCAGGCTGGTTTCTTCTGGAGGCTCCAGCAGGACAGAATTGGTTTCCTTAACTTTTGCAGCTTGTAGTAGCCACCATGTATCTGTCAGCTAGTTGTTCTGTGAGGACTTGCATGTGACTCTGATGCTGCAAGCTGTGCCACGGGTATCTCAGATACCAGCAGCGCCACTCATGATGGACAGGTTTCAGCTTAGCTTCCAGACTAGGACAGACTAAGAAGAAGGACCCAGCAGCCCACTCCCAAAACAGTTAGCCATTGAAAATCCTACAAACAGCAGAGAAGCACTGTCAAAGTGAGCTCCTCAGGCTGGATGGCTGGAGAAGAGTAGCCTCCTCAAAGTAGAGTTGACCTTCATGATCAGAACGGAGTAAAGCCCCTGGGACCTCCTTTTGCTGATGTGGCATGACTCAAAATGAGAAGAACATAGTGGCTGTCATACTGGGCTCAAACATAAAAAGATTATGTATATGGCACAGTGTGGGGTAGTGTTTCGTTCTGCTGTATATAGGGTCACTATGAGTCAGATCCAGTTTGGCACCCAACAACAAGTTTAGCCAGCTATATTTCTTGATTTGTGGCCTATGACCTTCAAAGTGCAGCGCACAGACTCTGCTTCCCTCCATAACCCTCTTTAAGGACACTGTGATTACATTTAGGGCTTACCCACATAATCCAAAATGTTTAAGCTAATGATATCTGCAAAGTCCTTTTGCAATCCATGCAAGTGACATTTCCAGGTTCTGGGGTTAGAACATGAACTTGGGGTCGGGGGCATTATTCAGCCAACTATAGAAACTACTAAGAATGTCAGGCAGATGGGTGGATAATGGTGATGGGCAATCTGAGGGCATAATAGTCAGAAAAGTGATTGGTGCACATTGAGAGACCAAGTTCCATTCATGATGGCTGAGTCATGGTGAGGATTAAACAAGATGTCAACCGCCTGCCAGAGTCAGTTCTCAAAAACTGTCAGCTGTACTATTATCATGGTAAGCCCTTAGTCCTCAAAAGTCCCACTCTGAGCATCCTGGTAATTATCTTCACAACAGTTGCTCATCTCTCACTTCTCTCTCACTGCACAGCAAGTGATTTGAATAGCACTGACCCCATCTTCAGAGTAAGGTAAAAATGATCTGGTCATAGTGGTTGGTCCCAGAGTAGACATGTTAGCTACAGTAGTCCAGTCCAAGCTGATTCTTTTTGGCTATGAGAAACCCCCTACCTGTAGGTATTTTAATAATTGAAGGAAGCCAATCTAATGATGAAGCCAACATACAACATATAATAGAGCTAAATTGTGCAGAGGAGTAGAGCTAGATTCCTGATCAAGCCATGTCTGAGATCCTCTCTCTGGGCTTTTCAATTATCTGATGCAATGTATCCTTTATTGTTCAGCTACCTGGAATTTGAGCTTCCCTACCTTTTCACCTAAATTGTCTTGGCTAAGAGATAGATGAGCTGTCAAGATTGGAAAGCTAGCACAGGATATCATGGAGGAATTCACCCAGGCCTGAGAGACCCTACAGTCAGAGTTCTTTCTCCTTCCAAGTGCTATGTGGGTGGAGCTGCTAGTCCTCTTCTCTTCAGTTCTAAAAGTATTGGGTGGTGTCTGATAGGTGCCAATTGGAAGTCAGACAGTCTCACCTGGGGAGGGAGCCTCATAGAGACCAAGTTCTATTCATGCTGCTGAGTCATGGTGAGGATTAAATATGGCAGCCACTATGTTTCACAGAGGCTGAAAACCCTGTGACACTGAATGGAGACCACATCTGCCACCCCTAACCAAGCACTACCAACACAGGAGGCATGGGCAGCCTCAGAGGCTACTCACTTGCAGCTGTGTATTTCATGTCCTCCTTCCCAAGCCAACTCCCCTTCAAAGACAATCACCTGGGAAACATTGTCCCTTGCCTCCTCATAGAAGCAATCTCAGCAGCATTTCAACTCTCTCTAAACATGATGCAATAATAAAAGCTCAAAGGGACGGGCAAGGAAATCGACTGTTTTTGAGAGATCCAGTGAGTGCCATGAATTGCTCTAAGCAGCAAGTTCGTTATTCATTTAGCAACCATAATCCTATGGGTTGTATCATTATGCACATTGGGCTCCTGGGAAACTGAATCACCTAAGGGTCAGGGCTCTTGCCCAGCCAGTGAGAGTGAGGCAGAATTTGAAACCCAGGTACAGATGCTGCAAACCACATGCTGTTTCTACAACACCATGGGGCCTCCTCTAAAATTATCACTATGATCATGGTTGTTGGGACCTTGCCCAGTGAAGTGACCTCAACACCATTGGGTAGGGCAGCCTAGCCCAACAGATAATAAGGAAGAAAATTCCACAGACATAATGGAGAACAATGATGAGACAGTCATGGCTCAGGTGAATTCCCAAGGCCATCACAAAAGCCTGCTGGGTACAAAAGTAGCTTGGGAACACCTTGAGTGCACACCCCAAGGGCAGCCATGATCTCAGACTTAGTAATTACCACATTTCCCACATGAAGGTCAATTTTAAAAGGACCAGTGACTCATGCCTGAAAAGGCACAGATAAGTTCTTGTTTGACCCTACAGCAGCCACCAGACTTTGGTCCCCAGCCAGGAGCTACAGCTGGGAGACAGATGGAAAAGGCACCTGGCCACTGAGTCTTCACATTGCCTCAGCAATGGGCTAGCAGCCCGTGTTTGAAAACACTTCTGTAAATCAGCTAGAGTCACCTCACATCACCTGGCCCCAGCAAGTCACCTTCATTATATGGGAACCAGAGAGAATGCTTGGCCATTTGGTTGCCTGCCTGCCTCCTATGATGGAGGGTGAGCCGGCATGGCTTGCACAGGTGATTTTCACAGGTACAGTCAACTTTAAATCTCCCAGGATGGACTGTTGCTGGGAGGGAATAGCATCCACAGCTCAAGGGTCCAAGGAGATACTTCAGCCGTTGACTGGTAGGAAGTATCCAAGTTTCTTTTCAGGATTGGAAGGGAATGTCCATGTTCGAGGATTCAAAGCAAACCAGAGAAGAGAGCGGGCAGAAGAAGACAGATTCCCAAAGTCTCTGGCTTGGCCCTGGTGGGCAGAGGGAATAACACTCTGGAACCCAAGCAGGGAAGAAGAGGATGGGAAGTAGAAAGTGAAGATGAAGCTGAGGTTAAAAACACTGGCCGTTCATGTTAAACCCGTAAACAACTGGTGGAATTTTAAGGATGGGTTTTCTTTAGTTTGATTTAACACCATGATTTCCAGAGAGACAAGTGTTGATGCTGTTAGGTGCCATCGCCGACTCGTAGTGACCCTCACAGGGTTTTCAATGGCTGACTGTTTCGGGATTGCCTTGGGAGTGGGTTGCCACGTCCTTCTCCCATTTTGCAGTGCTGGGAATTGAACTCAGGACCCCAGAGACTGCAGAGCAGCGCTCTACCAACTGAGCTAAATCCCAGCTCCTGAGAGGCAAATGGTCTGGGTTAAATGTAGGTTTCTCTGGTTATACTGTCTTGCTTTTTCTTGCTTCATTTTGCCCATTGATGAAGCCTGGGCTGACTCTGCAGGACTGACCATTCAAGGGGCCAAGGATCCAAGACTCAAAAAGGTAGATTAGATTTGGCCCCTGAACTCCCAAGTAACTTGAGAGGCAGAGGAAGGAGGATCAGAAGTTCAAGGCCAGAGGCAGCCTGTATAACTTAGTGAGACTCTGTCTCAAGATAAACAAATTTTAAAAGGAGGCTCAAGGGTATAGCTCAGCAGTACAGTGATTGCAAAGTGAGGGCAAAGTCTTGGGTTCAACCCCTCAGTACTACAAAAAATAAAATAAACTTGGTCACTGAAACATCCACAAGGTAGCTTATAAGGGATGGAACTATTCCTTTCTGACTGTTCTGATGATTTAACTCATGGCATATTCAATTGTCCATTTATTCACTTGACAGACAGCTCCTGAGAGCTTACTTTGAGCCATGCATTGTCCTAGGGACTGGAATGAACTCTATAGCATATTTTCTCCATGGTGAGTGATGTGCTGGTACTGGTGAGGTCGGTAGTAGTGATGACAGTACAGTGGTGGTGGTGGTAGTAGTGGTGGTAATAATGTGCCAGTGGTGATATGGCTAAAGTAGAGGTGATAGCAGAGGTGATAGATTACTGACAATGGCAGAAAGACCAAGGTGTGTGCCCACAGTAGTGGTGGCCATGGTAGGAGATTGTTCCGGGGGTTGTGGTACTGGACATGTTGGTGGTGGCTGTGATGGCAGTGGTTGTGGTGTGTGGTGGTGATGATGGTGGTAGTCTACAATAGTCATATGGCAGAAGTGGTCATGATGGTGACAGAGATGGTGGCAAAGGTGATGGAGTAGCTGGCAGTGGTGGTAGGAGCCAAGCGATGAGGTCTAACAGCAGGGTGGTGGAAGGTGGAGGGTGTTGATAGTGACCATGATTGTAGTGGAGGTAGTGGAGTTTGTTGGCCATGGCAGTGGGATAGCAGCAGTGGTAGCATGAGTGGTAATATGTTGATGGTGGTGTGTGGAATTGGACTTGGCTAAATTTCTGTCCCCTTACTCTACAGGAAGATCTCCTAACTTCTGTATCCAACTAACTTATTCTTTTACACATCCTTAAATACTTAACATGTACCAGAAATTTTCAATTCCATTATCCCACAATAACTATGTGAGGAAGACAAAATTGTCTTCATTTGACAGATGAGGAAACCAAGGCACAGGGGACCAAAACAATATCCTAAGATCTCTTAGTAAGCAGCAGAGACAAGATCATAATCCAATTTATCAGTGTATGGGTCCAGATACTTTTCATTAGTAGTCCTCAGGAGGTCACCAAGGATGTCACTGTTACCTGGATCCTGGTCAGGTAGATGAAAGACAGAATGAGCAATGGAGGGTGCAGGCATCCATGAGCCAAATGGAGCCTTGATTGAAATGACTCAGGGCCTTCACATGTCCCTGGAATCTCCAAGCTTATCCCTCGGGGAATTTAGCCTGTGTTAGCCTTGCAACAAGCTGGTTCAGCCCAGGCATGAGGATCAGGCTAAGCTCTATCCCAGGAGGCAAGTCTATGCAGAGGAAAGAGCACTCACTTACAGCTAGTCTTAGGTTCAGATCCATTCCTTCCACTTCCTGGCTTTGGCTCAGGCCCTCAAGGAAATGATTCCTACCTGCTGGGGTTGAGATGAGAATTAAGGGCAATAACGTATGCAGAGAATGTGGCTCTGCATACTCTGCTATGGGCACATCACAGGATCCCAATCAGTGGTTACAGATATCAGAAGCAGTGGGACCAGCTCTCCAGGTGCAGACTCATGAGCTCAGACTTGTCATACTGAACTGATGTGAGAGAAGTGGACAGGACCTGGAACCTTCCCTGGTTCGTGGTCTCACTGAGGTCTCCAAATTAGGTGCCCTGTCTCTAAATCAAGCCACAAGTCCTCCATTCTTCCCTTATTCATATTGGGAAAATATATCATTGGCTTTGTGGTGTTACAAGATCTAGTTTTGGGGCTGCTTTGATATGAAAACATCTCTCATAGCTCACTCCAAATACAGGAACTCATTTGCCTTGACCCTTTCCATAGGAAGAGACTTTTTCTCTGAGACAAGCAAAGAGGTCCAGCCTCCAGGGAGGAGCAAGACACAGCCTTGACCCCTCCAAATCCCTCATCAATCGCCCTGGCCAGAAGGGGTTTCAGAGGAACTGAGGGCTGATATCAGGCAGCATAGGATGAACCTGGATGTGTGCCCTAGCCCAGTTATCCCCAACCAGTGTGACCTTGACACGTCACTTCACCTCTCTAAATTCCAGATTCAACTCCATCAAGTGGCAATAACACCACCCTCCTTGCAGGATGGGTTCAAAGAGAAATGAGACAATGGCACGCAAAAACTATTGGGTCCTTTAGCAAATAAATTCCTTTCAATCGTTTTGGGGTACAGATCAGAAATCGGCCAAATAATCTTTCTGTTGGTTGTGCACTGACATTTGTCCTGGCTATTATTCCATTACTTCTCTGGATAGGGAAGAGTACAAATGACTGGCACCAAAATGATGCCAGGTCAATGCAGATAGATTGTATGATAATCCTGTGCCTCACACTGGCCATAGGCATAAGGAACAATTTCCAAATTTTAATGCACATAAGAATTGTTTAGTAACGATGCAAGCCTGGGCCACGTGTGTATTTGTGATTCAAGTTAAAGGGGTAAGTAAAATTCAAGGAAGTCATTAGGGTGGGTCCCAATCCAGTCCAACTGCTTACCTTAAGAGAAGAGGAAGTTTAGACACCAGCACAGGGAAGAAGATTTGAAGAGACAGGCATAAGGTGCCCCTCTAAGATGCCCTGTCTGGAATTCTAAAATTGTAATTCTACAACTGCAATAAGTTTTGTGTACATTCACATATTGGGCACATCTAAACATCTACCTTTTTCATGAGTGTCCCACTAATCCCATATAGTAGAGAAGACATCATCACACAATAGCATTCTCCAAAGGGCTCTCTTGCCTCTGCCGTGTTGGGAGCTAATTGCTCCAGACCATTTTGTCTGTCTTTTCTGCTTTTATTGATAAATGCTGGCAGGGTACAGAATAATACAGCACTTGCTTTTTTCCATTGTGCAACTGTTCCATGACTTTTGGTTGCACTTTCGTCAATTTATAAAGTTTGTGGAACCTTTTGAATAATATGCAGTAAAGCTCATATGCATGTATGGGTTATATTCCCCAATTTTTGCCTTGTACTCATGAAGTTGCATCATTTACATTGAGATAATCCTCTCCCCCTTTGTCCCTTTACATTGGTCCCCTCCCTTTCCTGTATTCCATAACCTTCACTTCCCTTTGCTAGTCCCCTCCCTCCTTGTTTCCACTCTGCTTGTATTTTCCCTTCTCAGCTAAGTTAAATGTTCATTTTTATATATCAGCTTATGTGTAGATTTTTTTCTTCCTTTAAGATTCAGCTCCTATATATGAATGAGAACATAGTGTATTTCTTTTCTGAACTTGTGTTTTTTTACTTAAGATGATATTCTCCAGTTCCATTTCAAGGGTGTTTTTATGAGGAATAGCCTTAGAAAGTAGAGATAGCACCTCCATTCAGAACAAAGGGAAGATTTATTTAATGTCCAGAATAAAGACTGGGCTGGCGGGAGGGCCAGGCGTGGTGGCGCACGCCTGTAATCCCAGTGGCTCAGGAGGTGGAGGCGGGAGGATCGCAAGTTCGAGACCAGAGGCAGTCTGCGTAACTTAGTGAAACCCTGTCTCAAAAAGTAAAAAAATGGACTGAGGTGCAGCTCAGTGGTCCAGCACTTGCAGAGCATGCAGGCGTGAGGCCCTGGGTTCAACCCCAGTTAAAAAAAAAAAAAAAAAAAAAGACTGGGCTGGTGGGATAGCTTAGTGGCAAAGTACTTGCTCAGTGCTCATAAGACCCTGGTTGCATCCCCAGCCCTGGGAAAAACAAACCACTGAATAATAATGTCTCACTCCAAAGTAAGGTAGGCAAAGTCCCTGCCCATTATGAAGGAATTGAGATGCTTAACCCTGGCAAATCCTAAATGAAACTCACATCTTAAACGAGACGTTATGTCTCTCACGACAAATAATTATGAAGATCAAGTGTGATGATTAGAATACACGCATAGTCACTCCTTTATATCCATGGGTTCTAAATTCGCATATTCAACAAAATGTGATCACAAATATTGGGGAAAATGTTACCGTACCCAGTCGCTGATGTGTACTAGGTAGTTAGGCCTGCAGTGGTTCATGGTTTGGGGCTGTGGCACACTATGCCAATGGAGTGGCAGCACTAAGGTTTGGTAGGGGAATCACACCTGTGAATAAATGTGTTCAGCCTTATCATCAACAAAAGAAATGTAATTTGAAAAAGTGAGGTTATTAACAGTTGCTTTAAGGTTTTGACTTTATGCAGTATTAGGAAATGAGTTATATAAGAAAGAAAGGCAATCCTACAACATCTAGGGAAGTGGAACATAAGTTGTTTGCTAGGCATGGCAGTGCACATCTGTAAATCCCAGCTCTCAGGAGGCTGAAGAAGGAGGCTCAACACAAGTTCCAGGCTGGCCTGGGCTACATAACAAGTTCCAGGTCAGCCTGGGCTACACAGTGAGACTCTATCTCAACAAAAAAAAATTAATTATTTTTTTAAAAAAGTTAGTACCTTTTGGAAAGAAATTCCTGTCCTATTGATTTGGTTTTAATTCAGTATATCTTCATCTGCAAACTTTTTCTATAAAAATCTTTGCAGAAGTTGAGAAGTTGGGAGGAATTTCCTTTCACCCTTAGATTGAATGTCAACATTAAAAATAAAACAATGACATCATGACAAACATCTGTAGTCCCAGCAACTCAGGAGTCTCAGGCGGAAGGATCATGAGTTCCAGGCCAGAGGCAGCCTGGGCAACTTAGTGAGATCCTCGGGTATAGTTCAGTCGTGGAGCACTTGCCTAGCATGCTCAAGGCTAAATAAATAAGTAAACAAATAATGTAGAGAATGGCTTAATAAATTATACTAACGTGATGCAGTATGCTGCTGCTGAGAAAGGGAGAGTAATGTCCATGACCTCAAAAAAATTTGCATGCATATTTTGAAACAAAAATATACACTAAGAGGAATCTGAAACCTGGAACAGAAAAACATTGATCAAAAATTGGGAAACCAGCTCGGAGTGGTGTCACACACCTGTAATCCCAGCACTGGGAAAACAAGGGAAGAAGAATTGTGAGGTCACCCTGGGACATAGTGAGACCCTATCTCAAAAAATATAAATAAAGGGAAGCCTAAATAAAATACATATTTCATAGTATTATACAAATGTGAATTGGTTGATGACTATGTGGTTATGTAAAATATTAACAGTGGGCTTGGATTTAGCTCAGGTGGTAGAGCGCCACTCTGCAGTCTGAGGTCCTGAGTTCAATTCCCAGCATCACGAAAATGGGAGAAGGACGTGGCAATCCACTCCCGAGGCAATCCCGAAACAATCAGCCATTGCAAACCCTTATAAGGGTCACTATGAGTCAGATGACAACACGATATTAACATTAGGGAACTCTAGTTGAAGGGTATAAGGAACTCTATGTATCTCTTCCAACTTTCTACACATTTAAAATTATCTTGCACAATTCTTTAAATAAAAAGTTTTATAAGAAAAAAGATGCCCAGGGTCCAAATACAAGCACATCCTGAGTTACTGGGGATTAGGACTTGGATGATGAATTTATTTGGTGGTGGGGAGTGAGGAGGTGGTTCTGCTCAGAAACTACTTTGTTTCAGGCAGGCACTTTGGACCAACATTCTAGTGGCGGTAACTCCCCACAGTCCTAGGGCACCCAGAGGACATGGTTGTTCATTCATCAGGCCAGACAGAGGCAGGGAAGACTCCACAGAGGAGGTGACAGGGCTAAATGGCTTGAAGGATAAAAAGGTTTTGTCAGGTGGAGAAGACTTAGAAAAGACATTCCAAGTAGACAAAACTGCACGTGCCAGAGCTTAAATATGTGAAAGAACAGCCACACTAAGGAGAAGTGTGGGGGGAAGAGAGCTTGAGAGGAAGTCGGAAAGAGAATTGGAGACCAAGCTGCAGGGCCCTCAACGCAAGTCCGCCATACTGGAAGACTGGACCCTCAGACTCGATTCCAAGAGGCTCAGAATGAGAGAGGCGAGAAGCCATGGAGAACCACCGGTTCAAACTCTCCTGTTACAGATAACGATGTCCCAGAAAATACAGGTGATTTGGCCAGAGCTAGTGGCGGAGAACTTGCCCCGGCACCTTGAGGTTTCCGTCTTGTGCTGTCTACATCCCATACAGTCCCTGGGATGCTGAAAGTAGAGATTTATATTCCCTGGGGATCAGAAGCAGGGAAACTCCCTCCTCCCTTGCAAGCCCAAGATTATACTGGGTCATAAGAGGGGCCAGGAAAAACAGTTCCCTCCTGTGATTTATGATGCAAGAACCGAGACCACCTACTGCACTCCAGCCTGAAGCAGATTGACTTCAATTTTGAAAATTACTCTCTGAGCACAGCCAGCCTGCTGGCCAGATGCCTGCATGGGCCATGGCCCCAGCAGCCAGACCCAGCAGCCCGGCAGCCCTGCCTTCACACAATCTTGCTGTTTATGGGGAACAAGAAGTGCAGTCTCCTGATAAGCAGCACACAATTTAACTCTGGCTCTTGGCTCTGGAAGGAAACGAATCCCAGATCATGCTGCCATGGTGGAGGAGTGGTGGCCAAGATCTTGCCTGGGAAACTAAGGGCAGCTATTAACCCTGCATACGTGACGCAGTATGCTGCTGCTAAGAAAGGTAATGTCCATGACCTCAAAAAACTTTGCATGCATATTTTGAAAAAAATACACTAAGGATTATAGAGGATTATAGAGCCAATCAAGAGCTGCCCCTTAAGAGGGACCTTAGTTTCCAGTGGGTGTTCATCTGAGGATAATAGACTGCTCCAGGTCACAGAACATCACAGCCAGGCAGAAATTTAGAAGACCCGGTGGCCATCCCTCTTTTAAGCTGAGGCAGAAAGGTGAAAAGTTAACTTGCATGAAGTCATCGTTAAGAAACTGACAGAATCAAAGCTGTGCTTCTTCCACCCTAGCCGACAACCTCCTCCAAGCGAGGATGAATAGCAAGGTTGGGGACCCATCACCTTGTGCTTTGGAGCGCAGTGCAAGGTCATTCTCCCCCCCATGCTCCCCATCATCTTTCCTCCAACTGAAGCAGCCTCCTTTTACCTGGGGTGAATTTTCCAACTTACTTTCGTTAGTTGTTGTTAGGTGCCATCGAGTCAGTATCTGACTCATAGAGACCCTCTGTACAACAGGGGAAACACTATTGTCAGTGCTTCTCTGCTGTTCATAAGGCTTTCAATGGCAGATTAATTTTTGGGAGTGGGTTGCCAGGTCCTTCTCCCAAGCCTACAGCACCTGGTGTTCCCAGGGGGTCTCCCATCCAGGTACTAACCAGGCCCTACCCTGCTTAGCTTCCGAGATCTGACGAGATCGGATGCCACAGGGCTATGGCTGCAGGCAATTTACTTTTAGGTTTCACTAAATGGATAAATGCTGCTGCTGGATGTCCTCAACATGGGCAAGTTGGCTAGATTAATATGGCATAATCTTGGACCTTGGGGAGCCCAGGAAGTTGAAGGCGGAGGAGCCCATGAGGACTACGAGGAGGAGGAGGAGTGGTGGTGGGTGACAGCAAGGGTGCCAAGACATCAAGGCGAGGAGTGGGGGCCTCAGGGTGGCCCTAGGGAATGAACGGATTGGGAAGTGGGAGAAGGGTTAGTTCAGGTGGCCCGATCAGCCTGCACAGTGGACGAAGGCAGTCCCTGTGTGGAGACTTAAGGAAGGACACGAGGCGAGCATGGGTCCAGGGACTTGGGAGCTCCACCCCTCTGTGCTTTCACTTACTCAACTATTGCAATAGGATTCTACCCCCTGCTCCATCTTCTACCAGGCTGTCATGGACAGGCTACCAGGAGCCACAGATCTAAGAGGGACACTTCTCCTAGATGAGTTCCCTCGGCTGTGGGGAAGGGTAGTGCAGGAGTGGCGGGATAGATGTGTGCTGCGTTTAGAGCTACCTGGCAGCAAGTGCGAAGTTGGCTGGGAGAGACAGGAAGATGGCTTTGAGCATGGAAGCGCCACAGGCAGAAAGCAGTTAGCAAGCGATCGCAACTGCCCTGGGGAGAGGCAATTCATTCCAGTCAGCTGTCATTGCTGTTCTCTCTGCACACATTTGCCATGATGGGGTTTGACAGCCCTGGGGCTGCTTTGCAGAATGACTGGCAAAGTCAATCCATTGATAGAAAAACCCAAATAGTTTTTTGGTTGGTTTTGTCTTTGTTTTGTTTTGTTTGGCTAGTTGATCCCTAAGCTCCTGACTTTGCCTCTGCCCTCAACCATGATCCCCTTGAACCACACCCCCTTGCCATCCTCTCTCCCCACCTTCTTTATCCTCCCCCTGCCAAGCTGCTGCCCACATGCCTCCCTCTTAGGGGAAAGAGCAGTGTTGTTGTTGTTAGGTGCTGTCAAGTCGTGTCCGACTCATAGCGACCCTCACAGGGTTTTCAATGGCTGTTTCGGGATTGCCTTGGGAGTGGGTTGCCATGTCCTTTTCCCATTTTGCAGTGCTGGGAATCGAACTCAGGACCTCAGAGACTGCAGCACAGAGCTCTACCAACTGAGCTAAATCCCATCCCTGGAAAGAGCACTAGCAAGAGTTTTTGTGAGTTGACTTCATGTGATCGCGCATGCGCACACACTAAAATGCCCAAGTTTCACTTCTGCTTTGCCGCGGATCAGGTAGATCAGACTCGGCATCTGACCCCATGCAGCAGACGGAGCAATCACTGTGGAGCCTCCGAGCAAACCTATGACAGCACCAGCAAATTCCTTAGCCAGCTCCTCCCCATCTTTCCATGCAGCTCCTGAGCCTGAGAACTGGATTTGAGCCTCAGACACTGTAGTGATTGGCACGTCACTTCCCCTCTCTGGGCCTCAGTTTCCTGAGCTGTTAGGGAGAACCTCATTTGAGATGACCTCAGACATACATTCCAGGCAGTAGAGTCCATTCTCTACACCCAAAAGCCTGCCCCTGTGGCCCCTGTGGAGGGTCAAGGCGTGTAGCAGACGCAGGCGAGTGGACCATGTCAATGTCCTTCCCAATTCCATGTCTCCCACCGCACCAGCCAGAGACATCACGCCCATGAGCATCCCCAGTGTTCATCCAGCCCCAGGGGACCAGCTCCCGCAGCAAACTCAAGCCTGGGCTGAGGAACGTTGTACTAACCATGAGGTCTGCCTGGGAGCCAACAGCAATGGCACAGCACCCCCCCCCCCCGCCCCGAGGTAAACAGAAGCAAGCTTCTGCTGAGGGCAGCCTCCACCCTCCTGACCCCAGTCTTCTGAGCTGTGCCCAGCCGGATGGCCCCCTACAGCTACAGCCTGAATCCTTTCCCTTGGGCCTGAAAGCTGGCAGACAGGGAGGCATCTGCAGCCAGGCGTGGGTTTTCTTCACCAGCCCACCCAGATGCTACTTGGCTACACACGCACCGTAGAGCTTTTCAGGAGTGAAAAGGAGGAGGGGGCAGAGGGAGCCCTGGCAGGCTCGGGAACCCTTCTGTTTTCTCAGGGGCGTCGCAGTAGGTCCGAGATGACTTGGGGTTAAGAGTGAAATGCCGGCGCGCCGCAGATCCCTGAGGAATGCGGCCCAGATGTTTCTGAGCTATGTATTTTTGTTAATGGGAAAGGGCTGAGCTAATAACCCTCAGAAACATTCTAGTAGGGAGGGCTGGAGTTTGCTTTGCTTCTCTGCTGCTTGTGGGTTTTAGGGGGGGAGAAAAGAAAGATACTGTTTGGAGAGAAAAACCCAAATAATGATTTTGGCCACGTGACAGCTAATGCCAAAAGCCCAAGCCTAGAGTTTTTGATCTGATTTCTACCAGTCACTGAACATTCAGTGAGCTCCAACCTCTTCTCATCATTATCTCATTTAACCCCTATGACAAGTCGGAAGCCAGGGCACAGAGCAAGCAATGGCACATCCTCCCAGCCCTCAGGGTGTGGATCCTGGGACTCCTGGTAAGACAATGTGACTTGTGAAGGGATGTGTCACAGGCAAGATTGACATTGTTGTTGCTTTATGAGGGATGCGATCTTGCTGGGAACTGACCACAGATCACAGCCAAAGCCACCTGCTGAGTGGCTTTGATTTTGTCTTGGATTAAGCCATGACAGTTGCCATTCCTGAGATTCTTGATGTCCTTCCCAGGTCTTGACTCTGGCCAGGTTATTGGTGAACACTTTTTCTAATTCTTTTTGATTCTTCTATTTTTGTTTTGTGTTGTCTGCGAACACCAAAGCTTACCGGATTTTTTTAATGCCCAAAGCCACATGGAAACAAAACAGGAAGTTAGGGAACAACAAGAAAGGCCAAGCAGAGAAACAGTAAAAGGGGTCAGAGAAGGCAGCACCAACAGGGCCAATAAAGCTAGAACACGAAAGCAGGTGGGCACACAGTGACCTGAGAATGGGCTTCTAGACCCAGGCTCAGAGAATGGAGAATTGACACTCAAAGGCCAAGGGACAGGAGCTGAGAAAACGGGGGAAGTGGTATGTGGGGACTGTGGGCAGAGGACGGGCCAAGTCAAGCCTGGTAAGTGAAATACGGGGCACAGAGGTGGACAGAGAGCAGTCTCTCAGGACTTATCAGGTTGGGGGGGTGCCAAGACCGCATTTGTGCACCTGCAGACAAGGTTAAGATTCAAACGCTGGCAGTATTAGGGGCACAGGCTCTGGGGACTGGCAGCCCGGGTTCAGATTGTGGCTCTCCTGCCTTGGACAAGTTATTTGTCCTTCCCAGGTCTCAACTTCTTTCCTTTATGTTGTTGTTATTGTTGTTGTTAGGTGCCGTTGAGTTGGGTCCAGCTCATAGCAACCCTCATAGGGTTTTCAATGACTGATTGCTTTGGGACTGCTTCGGGAGTGGATTGACCCCTCCTTCTCCCATTTTTTCAGTGCTGGGAATCGAACCCAGATCCTCAGAGAGTGCAGCATGGCACTCTACCAACTGAGCAGTACCCCAATACCTTCCTTTTTGAGGAAGACATCATAATGCCTCCCTGTAAGATTGCATTTGGTATATAAAGAGAAATCAAATACAAAGCGCTGAGAACAATGCCATCTAGTATATAAAGAGAAATCAAATACAAAGCGCTGGGAACAGTGTCAGCAGTATGCAAATATTAGCTACTATAACTCCCTCCCTACCTTCACAGCCGGCTGAGCACCACTTAAGGCAATAGCATTTTGGCAGGCCCTGTAATTAAAAGTAATAAAAGCTCAATGCAGGAGACCTGGAAAGCTCAGAAAGGCACAAAGAGAAAGCAATTATTCCTACTCACACCACCAACAGAAAATCATCGTTAATATTTTATAGTCTTGTCGTTTCTCTTTTCCATGGACCTTTATCAAATACAGAAATTTCATTATGGTCAGATATGATTCTAGACGCTGCTTCTCCTTTGAGCACAGCAACACTTGCAAATTGAGGTCTCCAGAAGTAAATGCTAGGACAGTTTTTGAGATGTGCCAGATCTTTATTTTAGGGATCAGTACCAGAGGAAGAAGGAGAAAAAGCAGGACTAGATAGAAGAAGTCAAACTCTGATATAGGTGTTAAACACACACACACACACATATACATACAAACACACACACACATACATACAAACACACACATATACATACAAACACACACATATACATACAAACACACACATATACACATACAAACACACACACATATATACATACAAACACACACATATATACATACAAACACACACATATATATACATACAAACACACACATACATACAAACACACACATATACATACAAACACACATATACATACAAACACACATATACATACAAACACACATATACATACATACACACATATACATACAAACACACATACATACAAACACACATATACATACAAACACACACATATATATATACATACAAACACACACATATACATACAAACACACACATATATACATACAAACACACATACATACATACAAACACAGACACATATATACATACAAACACACACATATACATACAAACACACACATACATACAAACACACACACATATACATACAAACACACACATATACATACAAACACACACACATACAAACACACACATACATACAAACACACACATATATACATACAAACACACACATATACATACAAACACACATATACATACAAACACATACATATACATACAAACACACACATATATACATGCAAACACACACATATATATACAAACACACACA
>VMDO01000563.1:31164-90109 GCA_007922755.1 Pedetes capensis | reverse complement strand
GTGTATATATATACATGCATATATGTGTGTATACATATAGATAGATAGATAGATAGATAGATAGATAGATAGATAGATATCCTTGGGAGAAGGACCTGGCAACCCCCTCCCAAAAATCAATCTGCCATTGAAAACCGTATGAACAGCAGAGAAGCACTGACAATAGTGTTTCCCCTGTTGTACAGAGGGTCGCTATGAGTCGGATACCGACTCAAGGGCACCTAACAACAACAACAACAACAACAACAACATATATATCCTACATATGTAAACACATACATTTGTCTATCAATCTATTTTATAGAGAGAGGGCAAGAAGAGAGAGGGGTTGACTCTAACAGTAAATAGGAGATCAGAAAACAGACCATCTTTCACTTATACAGTATGTTGGCACTATTTCCCTACATTTAGTGATGCAGTAAGGCCAAATGTTACTCCATACACTCAGAGGTTGCAACCCCTTGATCATGAACTCAGAGCTTATGCTGGGACTGGTGCATCCATCCACCCTATCCTCTGAAGAGAGAGAGATCTTTAGTCTGCAATATAAATATGTGTTTCTGCATGACACAGGAAAGCTGCTCCAGATTTATTTCCCTAGACTGTGAGCAAATATCTCTGGAGTAGATACGTCTGTAAATCTTTTTGGAGCAATACGCTCTCTCTCACTTGCAAGGCATGTTAATAATTCAGTCATATTTCACCCAAGTGTGCTGATTCTCTTTGCTCAGAAATCTCAGACCCCATGGAAGATGTAAACACATTCATGGGGAATTGTCTCCCAACAGGGGCCTGACACGACCCAGGCCAATTTTGTGAGGAGCTCTGGAGTATAAATAATGTTCCAGAATATTCTTCCTCGGGCAGAAATGACATTTCAAACAATCACTGCATAGGACCAATCAGCTAAGGATGCTCTCTGTAGTGGAGGTAAACCCTGAAGGAATTTGTTAATAAGTCCTTCCTTGAAAGAGGATCTGAGTGGCACATCTCCATGTCCACCACAGCAACACACTGGAAACATTCATCACATCAATAATTTCTGATGGTTGCATGGTATTTCATTGTTCTGATTATCCTAAATAATGAATCCCCTATTCCTGAGCACCAGGTTACTACCCACATTTTGCTATCATAAGTAATGTTGTCATGAATTTCCCAGTATATTGTATCTTTGTATCCTACCCTTAGGATAAAATCCTAAAAGCAGAATTCTAGGTCAAGGTGTTTGGATATTTATAAGGCCTTTGATATACATGACCAAACTGGCCTCCAAGGTGGAGACGGCTCAGCTCCCTTCTGGAAGCTAAGCTCTTTAGCCTCTCCTGAGTCCTCAGGTATCAATTGTCATTGCCCTTTTGATGATAAGGACAATAAGTGTTTCACTTTTTTTTTTTTTCTGATTTTTAAAAAACCTTGAATAAACATTTTCCACATGCTGTTTGGCCATTTTGATTCTTGTCTTCTAACCCACTTGTTTATGGTCGTTCTTCATTTCTGTAATGGAGCATTTTTCTTTCCCTTATTGATCTGAAAACCTCTTAAACATGTGAATTCACTCTCACTATCCTATGTTGTAATTATTTCTCCCAGTTTATGGTTTTTCTTTCCATTTTCTTTATAGTGTTTTGGACACATGTTTTATAGTCTGTTAGGGCCAAATTAATCTGTCTTTTTCTTTTGGATTCAGTCCTTATTGTTATGTTTACAAAGCTTGGTGTATTTTATAAGCTAGACTTAGGGCCTTGATTTTTTGCCCTATTAAATTCAGCCCAGGTCATCTCAACCCATGGAGACCAGCTACTGAGCCCTTGGAGTCTTGATTAGCTCACCTGGCATTTCAGCTCTTCCGCTCCGCCCTGAGTCAAATGCAAATGTGATCAGCACTCTTTCCATACGTTCATCCAACTCATCCATCACCCCCTATATATTTCTCTAATGATGTGCTCAACTTGTCTGAAATAGAGCCAAATGGAGCTTGTCTATCAGCAGCGGGGCAGCCAACTGGCCTGGGACTGGCAGGGAGGAGTGGCCTCTGACAACAGGACATGTGGCCAGGACCCAGAGGCCCATTGGGACCAGTGTTTTCACAGAACCTGTTACCCTAAGAACCTTCACTTCACGCTCATAACCATTTATGTACATGTTCTCTCCTTTTGCCACCTAAATTCCTTCTGGAATAAGAGGCATACTCTGAAACTGAAAATGACCTACCTCTCTGACAGCAAAAGATTCTGTAAGCAAATTGAGTAAATTGGGAAGTAAATTGGGAAACATGGCTATATTCATCAGGTGTGACAGAGAAACTGACCAAAAAAAAAAAAAAAAAAAAAAAACTTAGCAGGGGAGAGATTTATTAAAAGCTCATAGTTAGAGGATTTCTGTCCCTAGAAGTAGGTCAGCAAAGAATCCTCACCTAATGAGGAAAACCATGCCCTAAGATGGTCACCAACTAAACAATCCCAGGTTCCTGAGAATGGGGGAGAATATAAAACCCTCAAATTCATGGGAAAATAAACTGGTACAACCACTGGGGGAAAATGTTTGTCGGTGTCTAATACAATTTAATATTCTCTTACTCAGCAATTTTCCTACATGTCTTTCAGTTTGCCATACTGTAGGGGCTTGTGTGTTGCTGTGATGCTAAAAGCTATGCTACATATACCAGCAAGGTCACCCATGGTGGACTGGTTTCAGCTAAGTTTCCACACTAAGACAGACTAGGGAGTAGGACCTGGCAGCCCACTCCTGAAACAATTAGCCATTGAAAACCTTATGAATAGCAGACAAACACTTTCAGATATACTGCAGGAAAATGAGCCTCCCAGGTTGGAAGGCACTCAAAAGATGACTGGGGAAGAGTTGCCTCCTCAAAGTAGAGTCTACCTTAATGACAGAAATGGAGTAAAGCCCCAGGGACCTCCATTTGCTGATGTGGCACAACTCAAAACGAAGAGGAACAACCATAAACATCCATTAATAATTGGAACATGGAATGTATGTAGTATGAACCTAGGAAAATTAGAAACCTTCAAAAGGGAAAAGGAATGCATATACATTGACATTCTAGGTATCACTGAGCTAAAATGGACTGGCATGAGCCATTTTGAATCATATAATTATATAGTCTACTATGCTGGGAATGACAAATTAAAGAGAAATGTAGTTGCATTCATCATCAAAAAAGATATCTCAAAATCTGTCCTGAAGTACAATGCTGTCAGTGATAAAATAATATCCAAACATGTACAAGGAAGGCCAGTTAATATGATGATTATTCAAACTTAAACACCTACCACTTAAACCACAAACAAAGACAGGAAATATTTTTATCAGCTCCTACAAGCTGAAATAGATTGAACATGCAATCAGGATGTATTAATAATCACTGGAGACTGGCATATAAATGATAGAAACAAAGAAGAAGGCTCAGTAGTGGCCTTGGTGACAGAGAAGATCGTATGATAGAATTTTGTCAGACCAATGACCTTTTCATGGCAAATACATTTTTTCACCAACATAAATGGCAATTATACACATAAAATTCACCAGATGGATCATAAAGGACCCAAATTGACTACATTTGTGAAAGAGACAATGGAAAGGCCCAAAATCAAAAGTCAGAATGAGACCAGATGCTGATTGGGGATCAGACTATCAACTGCTCATATGCAGGTATAATCTGAAACTGAAGAAAATTAGAACAAATGTACAAGAGCCAAGGTATGACCTTGAGTATATCCCACCTTAGATTAAAGACCATCTGAAGGACAGTTTAATGCATTAGACACAAGTGATTGAAGACCAGATGAGTTTTGGCACAACATCAAAGACATCATTCATGAGGAAAGTAAAAGGTTATTAAAAAGACAGGAAAAAAGACTAAATTACCTGTCAAAAGAGACTCTGAAAGTTACCCTTGAACATGGAACACCTAAAGCAATAAGAACACATGAGGAAGTTAAGGAACTAAGCAGAAGATATCAAAGGGCAGCTCTAGAAGACAAATCAATTATGATGTGCAAAGAGCTGGAGACAGAAATCCAAAAGGAAAGAACATGCACTGATTTTCTGAAGCTTAAGGAATTGAAGAAAAAATTCAAGCCTCAAGTGACAATAGTGAAGGATTCTACTGGGAAAATATTAAACAATGCAGGAAACATCAAAAGAAGATGGAAGGAGTACACAGAGTAATTATAACAAAAGGAATTGGTGGGTGGCCAACTGTTTCAAGAGGTTGTATATGATCAAGAACCAATTTACTGAAAGAAGAAGTGGAAGCTGTCTTGAAGGAACTGGTGAGACATAAGGCTCCAGGAATTGATGGAATACCAATAGAGATGGTTCAACAAACAGATACAGCATACAAGGTGCTAACTTGTTTATGTCAAGAGATTTGGAAAGCAACTACCTGGCCAACTGACTGGAAGACATCCATATTTGTGCCTGTTCCCAAGAAAGGGGATCCAACTGAATGTGGATCTATTGAATGATTTCATTAATATCACATGGAAGCAAAAGTTTGCTAAAGATCATTCAAAAGTGACTGCAGTATATAGACAGGGAACTGCCAGAAAATCAAGCCAGACTCAGAAGAGGGTGGGGAACAAGGGACACCATTGCTGATATCAAATGGATATTAGCAGAAAGCAAAGAATACCAGAAAGATGTCTACCTCATTTTCATCGACTATGTAAAGTCATTTGACTGTGTGGATCATAACAAATTATGGATAACACTGCAAAGAATGGGAATACTAGAGCACTTAACTGTACTCATGAGGAATCTGTACATGGACCAGGAGGCAGTTGTTCGAACAGAACAAGGAAACACTGCCTGCTTTAAAGTTGAGAAATGTGTGTGTCTGGGCTATCACCTTTCACCATACCTCTTCAATCTCTATACTGAGTAAACAGTCCAAGAAGCTGGACTTTTTGAAGAGGAATGTGGCGTCAGGATTGGAGGAAGACTCGTTAACAACCTGCGTTAGGCAGATGACACAACTCTGCTTGCTGAAAGTGAAGAGGATTTGAAATATTTACTCATGAAGATCAAAGAACACAGCCTTTAGTATAGACTGCACCTCAACATCAATAAAACAAAGGTTCTTACAACTGGGTCAGTAAGCTGCTTCATGATAAATGTGGAAAAAATTGAGGTTGTCCAAGATTTTGCTTTGCTTGGTTCTACAATCAACAACCACAGAAGCAGCAGTCAAGAAATCAAAAGATTCACTGCATTGGGAAAAGCTGTTGCAAAAGACCTCCTTAAAGTGTTGAAAAGTAAGCTTGTCAGTCACACTGAAGACAAGGGCACACCTGATTCATGCCATGGTATTTTCAGTCACATCACATGATTGTAAAAGCTGGACATTGAATAAAGGAGACAGGAGAAGAATTGACCCTTTTGAATTATGTTGCAGGAGATGAATTTTAAATATACCATGGACTGCCTAATGAACCAACAGGTCTGTCCTAGAAGAAGTGCAACCAGAGTGCTCCTTGGAAGCAAGGATGGCTAGACTATGTCTTATGTATTTTGGACATGTGGTCAGGAGGGATCAATCCCTGGAGAAGGACATCATGTTTGGGAGAGTGGCAGGTCAATGAAAAAAAAGGAAAACTCCCAACTAGAGGGATTGACACAGTGTCTACAACAATGGGCTTAAACATAAGTAAGATCATGTGCATGGCAAAGAATTAGGGAGTGTTTCATTCTGTTATACATAGTCTCGTTACAAGTCAAATCCAATCGACAGCTTCTAAAAATAGCAATTCAGCAATTGTTATGCCCCAGACATTCTTCTCCCTAAATATATACCCCAGAGTAGAGTGTGTGTGAGGACATGTGTGTTCAAAAAGATTTGTACAAAAATATTCATAGCCCCTCTATTCAAATTGACTAAAACTGAGAACAACTCAAATACCTATCAAAATGAGAATTATCAATTTGTGGGATAGTCACACAACTCATCAGTTTTTTAAAATGAGCTCTTATTTGTCATTAGGTGCCATGGAGTCAGATCCAACTCATAATGACCCTATGTACAACAGAACAAAACACTCTCCAACACTGTGCCATGCCCAGCACTACTGTCAGTGCTTCTCTGCTATTCATGGGGGGTTTGATGGCTGGCTGTTTCAGGTGAGGGCTGCTGGATCCTTCTCCCAAGCCTACAGCGCCCAGTATTCCCAGGTGGTCTTCCATCCATGAATTATCCAGACCAAATCCTGCTTAGCTGCCAAGATCTGATGAGATTGGATGTCAGGGTTGTATGGAAAATTAACTCTAGATACATTCAACCACAAGATAAATCTCAAAATCATTATAATGAGGAAAAGAAGGAAGACACAAAAGAATACATACACACTACACATTTCCATTTAAGTGAAGTGGAAAAACAGATACAATTCATCTATAGGAAGAGAAGCCAAAAAGTAATTAGGAGCAGAGGATAGGGAGGAATTTAAACAGAAAAGGGATGAGGAAATGTTGCACGGTAATACAAATCTTTTGTACCTTGATATAGGTTGTGGTCCTATGATTATGTATGTCATAAGTCATTGAGTTAGATACTAAAGGTATGTGCAGTTTACCATATGGTAATTATGCTTCAATAAAGTATAGAAAAAATTATAGACATTAGCAGAGGGGCATATTTATGACATGTGAAGTTAAAAAGAGCAGCTGTGTACTAATATAAAATAAGATTTCAATTTTGTTAAACACCCAAAGAAAAACAGACATAATATATCTGTGGGGCTGGGATTTAGCTCAGTTGGTAGAGCACCACTCTGCAGTCTCTGAGGTCCAGGGTTTGATTTGTGGCACTGCAAAAATGGGAGAAGGACGTGGCAATCCCGAAACCAATCAGTCATGAAAACCCTATAAGGGTCACTATGAGTCAGAAATGACTCGATGGCATCGAACAACAACATCTATAAACTGTATAACAGCAGGATGTGAGATTCTTTTTTTCCTCATCTGGATCGATCTTTTCCTTCTCTTCTTTGCTATCTGAGGGCTCTTGGTAACTCAATGGGGAGGAAGACATTTTGTTTGCATAATATCCCCAAGTAATGCTTTGAGAGGGAGTTTCTGTAACAGGATTCATTCATTCATCCTCATTCATTCTTCTCTCTCTTCCTCTCCCCCTCCCTCTCCCTCCCTCTCCTTCCCTCTCCCTCTCTCCTCCCTCCTCCTTTCTGTCCCTTCTTCCCCTCCTCATAAATATAAAGAGGATAGTTTGGTTCTCTTGCAGATGTTCCACCCTAAAGCCTTTAAGAGCTCAAAAAGCCTCCCCAGGCAAGGAGGGACAGAAGAGAGAAAAGTTTAAACAATGTAGAGAGAAGAGAAAACAGAAGAGGAGGAAGTGGAAGGGAAGGAGGCAAAGACCATAGCAATAAAAAGGGAAGTTCCAAGTCCCTGGTCGCCCATCCACATCAGACTGTGAAAAGTGACTCACCTAGGAAAAGTAAAGGACTTCTGGACTCCATCTTTGTTTCTGATTAGCAGCTCATGACATTATTTTCCTCGTGGGTAATGCACTGTTCCCGTAAGATCTTCCCAGAAAGTTTAAATATGATTGAAGAGGGGGAAATGCATGGGAAGTGTCTGGAAATCCCTGGACTAGCATGTCCCTTCGTGTGGGTACTCCACTCAGTGTGTG
This sequence comes from Pedetes capensis, assembly GCA_007922755.1. NCBI lineage: Eukaryota > Metazoa > Chordata > Mammalia > Rodentia > Pedetidae > Pedetes > Pedetes capensis. The sequence continues at coordinate 82,440 of VMDO01000563.1, read as the reverse complement.
CCTGCACCATTGTACCCTCCAGGGAGCTGCGAGACCCAGGCTCTGCCATCAGTGATCCCAGGTGGTTCTTGTCCATTAGTCACTGGCTTCTTGCAAAGAAGCCACTCTGAGTTCTTGTGCCCTCTTGTTGTTGTTAGGTGCCATCGAGTCCTGTCCAACTCATAGCGACCCTTATAGGGTTTTCAATGGCTGATTGTTTCAGGATTGCCTTGGGAGTGGGTTGCCACGTCCTTCTCCTGTTTTTGTGGTGATGGGAATTGAACTCAGGACCTCAGAGACTGCAGAGCAGGGCTCTACCAACTGAGCTAAATCCCAGCCCCCTTGTGCCCTCTAGGCATCTTTAAAACGTGCCATCCTACAAATTCCAGGTACTTTACCAAAACAACTGGACTTCTCCAAAACCGAAGTCTCTCACAAATCAGGACTTCAGCCAGATTCAATCCAAATGGATGTTGACAGGTCAGCTCTTTCATATATTAAAAAGCACAAGAGCAGAGATTGATTTGTAAGAGATTATTCTCCTCACCTGATGCACCCCCTGCTCCCTCCAGAACTCTTGGTTCAAATTCTTTAATGTTGTTGCTGTTGTTAGATGTTGAGTTGGGTCTCACTCATAGTGACCCCCATACTGGTTTTCAATGGCTGCTTGTTTCAGGATTGCTTTGAGAGTGGGCTACCATGTCCTTCTCCTATTTTTTGCAGTGCTGGGGATCAAACCTGGGTCCTCAGAGAGTGCAGAGCAGTGGTCTACCAACTGAACTAATCCCCAGCCCCATAATTCCAACTTCAGAGCCAACTACTGCCAAGACTCTTCCAATTCTAACTGGTATCAATTTTCCTCTCTGGCTGCCTATAGCAATTATAAATGCATGAGGCAGGGCATTCAATCCGCTCTCTCGGCACCTTGGGCAGTACGGAGGCATCCTCCTTGCTTGCAGAGGACCTATGTATTTATAGCATTCACTCACTAATCTTCGAACAGACCTGAACACCAGGCACTCCTGCCCTGTTTTACAAATAAGGGAACAGAAGCTCTGAAATGCCAGTGCCTTGCCCAAGGGTGCACCTCTACAGAGCTAGGAATTGAGGCCAGTGCTCTTCCAGGCTACCCATCCTTCATCATGGTGCTCCCTGCACTATCCTGACCATGTTGGTTTCAGTGCCCATCTCCCACTGGGACTGAGCTTCTGAGGGAAAGGACTGAATCCATTTCATTTTTGTATCTCCCAGTCCTTGAAAGAGTGTGGGCCACTCACAAACTGCAGTCTGGCCTGGATTTGATGGTCACCTAGCTTCAGTACTTCTCCATGGTCCCTGATGGTCACTCAAAAGGCTAAACAGATTCTTGTATACTCGGACATCTCGACTCCTAGTTCACAAATTCACCTCAGGTACTGGTAATTTTAACCATAGCCTAAGGAGGCTGTTGCCAGTAGTTCTTTTCACAGCATAATGTGTGTATAAGTAAGCTGGGGACCTTGTTGAAATGCAGATTCTGATAGAGCTGGAGTAAAGCCTGAGAGTTTGCATTTCTAACAGGCTCCCAGGTGCTAGGGCTAGGCTTAACTCCTTTGGTAGAATGCTGCTCTGCACTCTTGGAGGCCCTCCATTCGATCCCCAGCACCACAAAAATGACAAAAGGATGTGGCAGCCCACTCCTGAAACAATCTCAAAACAATCAGCCATTGAAAACCCTATGAGGGTTGCTATGCGTTGGATTCGACTCCAGGGCACCTAACAACAACCCTGGTGATAACAACACTGCCGTCCATGGACCACACTTTGAGTTTCAAGGCTAGACCAGACCAGGGGTTTTCGCACCTTGGTTTCCTATTAGAATCATGTGGGCAGCTTTTCAAACTGCTAATGACAAAGACCTCCTTAACTATGCAAGCTACTGATGGAAAGTGAATATGCACACATATGTATCTGACAAAGGACTTGTACCCCTCCTATATAATGAACTCCCATGGCTCAATAATTAAAAGACCAAACACACCTTTTTTTTTTTTTTTTAATGAGCAAAAGACCTATTGGAAAAAATTCACTTTATGTTCAGGTCTAAGATGTGACATTGAAACTGTAGTCTGAAGCCCAGAGAAATCCAGCTGTATTGAGATTAGAGGAAGGATGTTCCAGGAAGAGAGAAGATCTTACCAGAGTAAAGATCCTAAGAGGGAAATGAACTTGGCAGGTTAGCAGATGAGGGAGGAGGTGGTATAGAGGCTAAGAAAGACAGCAAGGATTTGTAACCTAGAGTCCAAGGAATCTAACTTGTATTTTTAAAAGAACAGATTTGGAGGGGTGGACTGGGAGCAAGAAAAGAAAGGAAAAGGAGCCATTTGAAAAACTATTGCACCACAATCAATAAGTGGGACTGTAGCTTGGATTACAGTGCAGTGAAGGGGAGATGATGAGTTCGATCTGCAGATAGGTAGGAGATCCACATGGAGGTGTCCAGCCATACAGATCTGAGCTGGACATGGAGTAAGCGGCACTGAACAGGTTCTCATCCATTCTTTCCTCTAGAAAATATGAAATTCCTTCTCCCTTGCATGCATGGGGCTTGGATCTGGTAACACAAAGGTTATATAGACAGTCATGTCCTTGTTCTGACTGAGTTTCTACTGGGAAACAAAGAATTAAGCAGACAGTATCTGGAGAGTTTGATATCAAACCACTTATTACAGTGATCCCCTCTGACACAAGAGGGACATATTCCAAGACCTTCAGTTGATGCCTAAAAGTACAAATAATATAAAACCTTCTATACACTATACTTCTCCTATATACACTATGCACTTGGGGTTAGTTCAGTTGGTAGGGTGCTGCTCTACACTCTCTGAGGACCCAGGTTCAATCCCTGCCACTGCAGAAACAGGAGAAAGCTGTGGTAATCCACTCCCAAAGCAATCCCAAAATAATCAGCCATTGAAAACCCTATGAGGATCACTAGAAGTCAGATCCTGATTCAACAGTACCTAACAAGAACATATATATTCTATTTTTCTATATACCTATTCTTGTGAAAACATTTAATTTATAAATTAGGCACAGAAGAGATTAACAACTAAGAATAAAATAGAACAATCATACATATATACTGTAATGAAATTGCCAGCATCACCACCATCGCACATGAGGGTCATTATTAAGTAAGGTAAGAGTTCCTTGAACACAAACACCGTTGATACCATGACAGACATCTGGTAACTCTGATGGCAACTAGTGAGTGATGGGCAGTGAATACAGCATGAATGTGCTGGACAAAGGGATAGTTCATGTCCTGAGTAGGACAAAGAGGGATGGCATGAGATTTTATCATGCTTCTCAGAACAGCATACAATTTAAAACCCACACATTTCTTATTTCTGGCATTTTATATGTAATACTTTTGGACTGCAGTTGACTGTGGGTATCCAAAACCACACAGAGCTAAGCCACAGATAAGGGGATCCTACAGTACACAAATAATGACTCGATTTCCATTGCGGAGGGCACGGCCTAAGGGAGGGAATACGAGATCTGGTCTACTCTTAAACATCAGGGAGGGCTTTCCTGGAAAGTCCTTTCCTTTGAACTAAACTGGTAGGAGTTAACCACATGAAAAGATGGGCAGAGACTTCCAAAGGGAGGGCCAGATGTGGACAAAGCCCTGGAATGGAGGTCAACATGTCCTACCTAAGGCAGAGAATGAGGGGGAGGACAGAGGTGGGTGTTAAAGCCATGAGAATGGATGACATTTTCCAGGGAAACACATCAATTGAGAATAAAAAGCCAAGGTGGAGTTCAGAGAGCCCAGATGTTTGAAGGACTCTATGCAGCTGTAACCCAAGCCTCAGAGAAGCCCCAAAAGCCAGAGATCTGGAAAACCAGGGTTAGAGACACTTAGAATAGAGAAAACAAATAGTTTCTTAGGTTGTGAGTTTATAAACATGAGCCTGCAAGTTGTTAGAAATGTCACTGTAGAATTTAGGTGTGAATTTAGGAGTGTTGGGTGAATAAGTTGGTGTAATTAAACATTTCGGGAAACAAGAGTCAAGTCTCTGCTCCTAATGCTATTCCCCCTCCTCTTAGCTATATTTCATGTCCCATAATATAGTCCTTATGATATGTTTAAATTGCTGGTTTCCATGTTGCACAAAAAACGTCCATGATGGGCCATCTGAGTCATGGCTTTTGGGACGCCCACTGTCAGATGCTCTCGAATAATTCCAAAGCACTAAATCCATTCGATTCAGAAGGCTACAGATGTCATTAAACTTTTCAACTTATTCACATTCTCCTGACTGGCATTTTGTTGTTGTTGTTGTTAGGTGCCGTAGAGTCAGTATCCAACTTGTATCTGACTCATAGCGACTGCGTACAACAGGCGAAACACTATTGTCAGTGCTTCTCTGCTGTTCATAGGGTTTTCAATGATGGATTGATTTTTGGGAATGGGTGTCATATACTCACAGGAAAATAACAACAATAATGAAAATAAATTTTTGAATTTTTGAAAAGATAGTTCCATCTTAGAACATATTTGATAAAGTCATAAAAACCATTTTATTTTGGCCATTGAATATTTTATTTTGACCTTTTATATTCCATTAAACAAGATGGGAATTACATATGAAATACTTTGACTGCCTAATCTGTGCAATGGCTGTCTCTAGGAAAAACACTTAGGAAATCATTTGAGTTGCCAGCTGAAATAGCTGCATTTTTCATAGAACACCAGTTTCACTTGAATGAATGCAACACATTATGGTTATTCAGCTATGGGTATTTGGCAGACATTTTATTGAAGATGAATGAAGTGAGCCAGTCACTTCAAGAAAAATAGCTGACAATATTTGTTGCCAACAATAAAATTCAATTTTCTAAGTGAAGATTAAAGTTTCAGTTTCCCAGTACTTAATGACTCACGATCAGATCAGTGGTGATTATGGTACTGAATGCAATTTTTTGAAATTCTATAATGAAAACTGTTAACAATTAGAAGATCTCTATAACTCAGTAAGCAGATATTTTCCAAATGACTAATGCATGTTGTTCAAACCCAGCATGGGTAAAGCATCTATTCAAAGTACAGGATAGACCAAGATTTAAATGGAACAGAATATGAAAAGGTTTAAACTGTAAAGTAGATGAGTTTTCTGTGTGCTTTTGTGCATGGGTGAGGATGTGGCTTCAAGTTGTTAACTCTAGGCAATACTAAATTGACTGTCCCAAATTTTATCCTTTTCTCAGGGCCAAGATGGTGATTTTAGAAGGGCTAACTTTGGATCCATGTGGCTTGTTCACAAATTCAAGAGTCATGGTCTATGATGTGGATCCAAACTGGATTCAGACTGTTTAATTATATATGAAGGATAAGTCATCCCCAAAGAGAGAGTTTCTTTAGACAAAGTAACTCTCTGAGGTTCCACTGAAAGGGTCCCTACTGATGTTCACCAGGATGTTTATACCAATGCTTTATGGCTGGTATCTATACGAATGGTAAGAATCTAAGGCATACAGGTTTTATTCATTCATTCAACAAATACTTCTTGAATTCCTACAATGTAGCAGGGAAGGGCAGATTTGCTTGAAGCTAATCAAGTATAACCATCAGTACTTCTCATTTGCACAGTCTGTTTCCCAGGATTCCTATAGTCCTGGGTGTCTACAAAGTAAGCTATTTTATCTACAGTGGTCACAGCCACTAGGTCTTCCATTTTAGCCTTTCATTATGCTGTGCCTTGTGTTGATTGATGTGGTAGTGGTGGTGGCATTTCAGAGAGTCAGCTTGAGTTGAGATCTGCATTCATCCAGTGTGGGTTTTGTACTATGTATTTCTGTGGTTGCAGTCACTTCCATGCGTGGTTACATTACTGTTAGGTCTGCCCAAAAGGAATGACTTCCAGAAATATTCTCACTGACCACTATGCCAGCGACACGGAGTCATAATATAAATAATATTCAGGGCCAGATATTGTTTCTCAAGGCATGAATATTTTCATAAATGTGGTGCCAGGCATCAAAAATATGGAGACAAAAGAGGTATCAAGGTAAGTCAGTGGAAAATCTGTCTTCATTTTAGCCTTTTAATCATTTGAAAGAAATTCAATAAAGATCTTCCAAATTTTGACATTTCCAATAACAGTGAAGATGGAAGAAACTTTCCTGAAATATCATCAATAAAAAATCAAATGTCAATCAACCATGCTTGAGAGAAGACTGAGTTGTCTTTATATTCTCTCTGTAGGAAATATTACAAAATTATCATCTGCTTACTGTACTAGTTATGGAGGACTGTGTTGAAATCTCTCCCTCTGATAGTAGATTTGTGTATATTCCCTTTTTGTTCTATCAAGTTTACCTTTAAATATATTTAAGCCTGTGTTATTAAGTCTATCCAAATTTAGAACTACTACACTTTCCTGGCAAATTGAAGCTATTTTTATCACAATATGTCCTCTTTTTGTATCTTGGAATTCTTTGCCTTTAAATCTGTTGGTTATGATATTGACATTCCACCTTTCGTTTTTCATTATTTTGTTGTAATTGCTCTGCAGTGTCACATTTTAAATGTGGCCCTTTAAAGGTGATATATCTTGGGGTTATTTTTTTAATCCATTCTGAAAATTTTTTGTTCTAGAGGCATGTTAATTCTCTCAACATTTAATTAATGATTGCTGATATACTTGGGATTTACTAACCATCTTACTAAGTAATTTCTATTCATTCTACTTTTTTGTTTTGGTTGGATTGGTTCTGTTTCTTGCCTTTATCAGGTTTGGTTCTTTTTTGTCTTCTACTTCGTATTCTCAGCTATGGGCAATTTTAGTGGTTATTTCAGAGATTACAATATGCACCCTTGATTTATCTAAGTCTAATATTACCTATTTGGAGGGCAATGCAAAGTTCTTAGAACAGTTTAATATATTTCCAACTTGTATTGTTGTTGTATCTTATTTTATTGCAGTAATTACACTTAACATAAGATCTACCTTCTTCAACACATTTTGATGTGTATAATACATTATTCTTGACCATAGGTACAATGAGGTAGATTTCTAAAGCTTATTCATCTTGCTTGACTATAATCTTATGCCCACTGAAAGCTTTCCATTTTCCTTTCCTCCCATATTGAATATATTTTAAAATATATTTAAGTATATTTTACACATGTGTGTTCGTGTATAATTCCAATTAAATGTACAAGAGGTCATTTTCCTTCTGTTCGAAGAATACTCTTTTATATTTCCTTTAGTATGCATGCTAAATCCTTTCATTTTTGTTTTTACAAAAATGTCTGTTTTGCTTTCATTATTGCAAAGTTTTTCCGTAGTTACAATATTCTTGGTTGCATACTGGTTTTCATCTTTTCAGTTCTTTAAAACAATCATTCCTTTGTCTCTGGCTTCCACAGTTTCTCTTGATAAGTCAGCTGTCGATTTTATTTTTGCTTCTCTATAGGGAATGAGTACTTTTTCTCTAATTGCTTTTAAGATTTGTGTCTTTTATTTGATTTTCAACAGTATTGCTATAAGGAACCTAGGTGGATTTTTCTTTATATCTATTAAGTTTTGTAAGGCTTCCTGACTCATACTTTAAAATCTGTCAAAAGTTTAGAAATTTATCAGTTACTGCTTCTTCAAATATCACACCCTGCTATGCTTCAATATAAGCTCCAATTTATTATAAGTTGGTTCTTCACAGTTTTATTTATGACTCTTCTGCTTTTTCAAAAAAAAAATCCTTTGTTTCCTCTTGTTTCATTATGGATATTTTCTTCTACAGTATCTTCTGGTTTGTAATTTTTCTAATGTCCTACTAAATTCTATCCACTGAGTTCATTTTATTTGTTCAAAGTTTTAGCTTTAGAATTTCCAGTTGGTGTTTTGTTTGTTTCGTTGGTTGGTTTTGCTTTGTTTTGTTTTTTCCAGTAATGAGGAATTGAACCAAGGGCCTCACACATGTTAGGCAAGTGCTCTAACACTTAGCTGCTCCCCACCCCCTTTTTAAATTTTTTATCCTTTATTTGGGGACAAGGTCACATTAAGTTGTACTACAACTGGCCTTACATCCTCCTGCCTCAGACTTCTGAGTTGTTGGGATTACAGATGCATTTCATGGTGTTCAGCTTGGATTTCTATATAGTTTCGAGTTTCTGCTGATATTTTTATTATGTACTTGATCCTCTTGAACACAATAAGAATGTCTATTTAAAATTCAGCCATGGGTCTCTTACTTGTATTGTGTTTGTTGATATTCATTCATGTCGTCTTGTCTCTTGTTTTCTTGTCTCATTGTCTTCAATTATGACCCAGATGTAGTTCTTATTAAAATGTGAGTAAAAAAAATTGAGGCCCAAGACGATTTTATCTTTCGCCAGAGAAGACTTATATTTGCCACTGTCAGGTACCTTGAAGCACTAGGACCCCAGCATCACCTTAATCCAATTTCAGAGATTGTACTGTTTGAAAACTGAGCCCCTGCCCCTGAGAGGATCTATTTCTAACTCATCTTACTCTTAGGGAAAACCCACACAGGGACCCAAAGTTAATGACATGCATTGGGCTTCCCTCCCCACTATCCTTGAGAATCAGAAGGGCTACAGCTCTTACGCATCTCACTTTTATTGCCACAACTGACATAGTTCTCCACAGAAAAATTGTTTGTTGTTAGGTACCATCAAGTCAGGCCCAACTCATAGCAAAAGGCAGCCCAGGAACTGAGAGGATATACCTAGGTCTCAGTACTCTTCCTTAGTACTGGAATACCATAATTTTTACTGTCTTGTTAGCCCTCAATTACCTCAAGAAGATTTTTTAAAATATGTTGTCCAAAATCAACAGAACAAATAGTAGCAAATTCTGACAAGGAAGTGGAAAAAAAGGAAATCTTTTACACTACTGGTGGGGCTGTAAATTAGTCCAATCACTTTGGAAATCAATATAGAGATACCACAGAAAACCAAAAATAGAACTGCCATATGACTCAGCTGCACCATTCCTAGGAATATACCCAAAGAGAGACGAAGCATTTCACCACAGAGACACCTGCATCTCCATATTTAATGCAGCACTCTTCACAATTGCAAGGCTATGGAACCAACTAAAATACCCATCAACAGAACAATGGATTAAAAAATTGTGATATATGCACAATGGAATACCACTCAACAATAAAAAAGAGAAAGAATGTTATTTTTACTAAAATGGATGGAACTGGAGAATATCATCTAAAGTGAATGAACATAAACTCAAAAAGAAAAATACCTTATTTTCTCACTCATATGTGGGAGCTGAATCTTACTTAAAGAAAAAACTATTCATAAGCTGATATACAAAAATGAACAAATTAACTTAGCTAAAAAGGGAAAATAGAGTAGAAAGGAGGAGGGAGGGGACTAGCAAAGGGAAATGATGGTTGTGGAAGGTGGGAAGGGGAGGGGAAACAATAAAAAGGGATAAAAGAGGAGAGGATAATCTCAGTATAAATGATGCAACTTCATGAGTATATAGGAAAATAGGGGAATGAATATAATCCATCAATGCACATGAGTTTTACCATATATTAATCAAAAATTTCCATAAATGTTGTAAGTTGATAAAAGTGTAACTAAAAGTGATGTAATTGTTGAACAATAGAAAAGCAAATGCTGTATCACTCTGTACTCCACCAATATTTATCAGTAAGGGAAAAAAGTACATTGTCAAGCTTTCATTGTTGATTTCAGTAGAATGATTAGTTATTAACACCTAGTTACTCATGAAGAAAGAAAAAGATTATTAAAAAGAAAAAAAGACCAAATTACATGTCAAAAGAGACTCTGAAACTTGCCCTTGAACATCAAGCAGCCAAAGTAAAAGGAAGACATGGTAAAGTTAAAGAACTAAACAGAAAAGCTCAAAGGGCAGCTCAAGAAGACAAAACCAAATATCATAATGACATGTGCAAAGAGCTATAGATAGAAAACCAAAAGACAAGAACATGCTCTGTTTTTCTCAAGCTTAAAGAATTAAAGAAAAAATTCAAACCTCAAGTGGCAATAGTGAAGGAAATATTAAACAATGCAAGAAACAAGAAAAGAACATAGAAGGAATACACAGTGTCATTATACTAAAAAGAACTGATGGATGATCAACCATTTTAAGAGGTTGCATGTGATCAGAAACCAACAGTACTGAAGAAAGAAGTAGAAGATGCCTTAAAGGAGTTAGCAAACCACAAGACTCCAAGAACTGATGGAATACCAATCAAGACGTTGCAACAAACAGATGCAGCACTGGAGGTGCTCACTTGTTTATGCCAAGAGATTTGGAAAACGGCTACCTAGTCAATCGAGTGCAAGAGATCCATATCTGTGCCTATGCCCAAAAAAAGAGGAGCCAACCAAATGCAGAAATAACAGTGTCATTAACATCTCACGCAAGTAAAATTTTGCTAAAGATCATTTAAAGTGAGTAGCAGCAGTATATTAATAGGGAACCGCCAGAAAATCAAGCCAGATTCAGAAGAGGGCCTGGAACCAGTGACATCATTGTTGATGTCAGGTGGATATTAGCCAGAAACAGAGAATACCTGAAAGATGTCTGTTTTATTGACTATGAAAAAGCATTTGACTGTGTGGTTCACAACAAATTATAGATAACATTATGAAGAATGGGAATACCAGAGCACTTAATTTTATTCATGAGGAATCTGTATATGGACTAGGAGGCAGTTGTTCAAACAGAACAAGCTAACACTTCCTGGTTTAAAGTCAAGAAAAGTGTGTTTCAGAGCTGTATCCTTTCACCATACCTCTTCAATCTCTAGGCAGAGCAAAGATTCTAAGAAGCTGGACTTTATGAAGAAGAATGCAGCATCAGGATTTCAAGAAGACTAACTAACAACCTACATTATGCTATTTGCTTGCTAAAAAGGATTTCAAGAATTTACTGATGAATGTCAAAGAATACAGCCTTAAGTATGATTTGAAAACAAAAATTCTTTCAATTGGGTCAGTAAGCAACTTCATGATAAATGGAAAAAAGATTGAGGTTGTCCATGATTATGTTTGCTTGGCCCTACAATCAATACCCATAGAAGTAATAGTCAAGAAATCAAAAGACTCATTGCTTTGGGAAAAACTATTGCAAAAGACCTCTTTAAAGTGTTGAAAAGATGTCATTTTGAAGACAAAGGTCCACCCGACTCATTCCATGGTATTTTCAGTCACATCACATGGTTATAAAAGCTGGACATTGAATAAAGGAGACAGGAGAAGAACTGATGCTTTTGAATTATGGTGCTGGAGATGAATTTTGAATACACCATGGACTGCCAAAAGAACCAACAGATCTGTCCTAGAAGAAGTGCAACCAGAGTACTCCTTGGAAGCAAGGATGGCCAGACTATGTCTTATGTGTTTTGGACATGTGATCAGGAGGGACCAATCCCTGGAGAAGGACATCATGTTTGGGAGAGTAGCAGATCAATGAAAAAAAGACCCTCAACTAAATGGATTGACACAGTGGTTGCAACAACGGGCTTAAACATAAAAATGATCGTGTGTCTGGCACAGTGTTGGAGAGTGTTTTGTTGTGTTTTTCATAGTCTTGCTATGGAGTCAAACCTGACTTGATGGCACCTAACAACAAGGATGGTGTTAGGTCAAAATTATTTTTTCTAAATATCATATTTCCCAACATTTAAAGGCATTTCCAATGCAAGACAATATACACCTGTCATGTACCCTTTTGATTTTTTTGTGACCTATAATTTCTTCATGTCACCAACACTTAGGACTATGCCTAGCACACAAGGGGTACCAATGAATACATGCTGCATGTCCAGTGCTGCCCGACCAAAGCCTGGCCCCCAAAAGAAAAATCCTTTGCTTGATTTTATTAAAAGTCATTTTATGTCATAATTGCTTATTTAATCATCATTATATCCTCAGTGCTCAGCATGTCCCTGATACATAAAAGGTAGCATGCAAAATGTGCATGGAACAGGTACATTCTCTTGGAGATGCCTTCCAGTTTCCTACAAGAATAAATTTCTGAGGCTGTGTGGTAGGTATTCAAAAATTAAATTAGAATGTGGTGTGTGTGTGTGTGTGTGTGTGTGTGTGTGTGTGTGTGTTTTCCCCCTTTCATGACAATGTCTCAATGTGAAAGTCTAGCTAGGTATTACCTGCAGATATTCCCAAGCTTGAATTTATCAAAGCCATAATCATAGCTTTAGAAGGGAAAATGTTCCCACTAAAAACACTGAGCTGATTAGAATGGCAACTAGAAAACATCCCTCAAGTGAGAAAGTTACTTTCTCAAGCTGTGAGGTTACCAATGCCACCAATGCTCAGTGGGTCTGTGCAGTCTGTGGTGTGCAGAATTGAAGAGTAAAAGGGTGGAGCCTCCAACCCTGCTCTGTGCGCTGTAAATTCAGTGAATTTAACAGCTTAATCTATTGTATTTATACCATTTGTATTTATTTGAACAGTTAATCAAGTGCCTCGTGCTTTCACAGGACCATTTTCTGCGTATGTTCTTGCTTCCCAAACCAGAGAGGAAGCTCCTGCACAGAGGTACCAAGACATGAGGTGCTTTTGTACCCTTCCCATACCCAGCTGTGCAGTCCTATCACTCAGTCTACACTTCCACCTAATGCCCATTGAATCCAGTAGCCAGCCAGCCATCAGTGACTTCAACTCTCCACTCTCTCTTATTAATTATTTTCATGATAAACCCACTAATTGTCAAGCACTGGAGATGGAATGTTGAATAAGCTATGTCCTCTCCTTTGGGGGAGCTCTTAGTTAAATGTTGCAGGTTCCAAATACATTTGAGCAAGTACCTTCAATATACGCAATTTTATTTGTATTATATATAAGTATGCAAGTTATAAAAGGGTAGCTTTTAGTTCTCATTAATGATATAAAACTCCTCATTCATACCAAAATTATTTTCAATAATCACACATTTTATAGAGAGAAATATGACCACATATGCTAGTTTATTTTTTAAATGTTGGTTTCACTTTGTAACATGATATATATAAAGTCTGGTTTTAAATTCAGTTTATTTTAATACTTGATTTTAATGGCCCTCATGATTAACCAAAATATCTCCCAAAGAGTCATCAATCCAATCAAAGGACTACATCATGATTCTCATTTTCAATTCTGCCTCCAACTTTGCGAATTTTTTAAGTAAAATTTGACTAGCAAAAATCTGCCTTCCAAGCTATTAATCAGCAGTTTCTGCAAAGTAATCAGAAAACATTGGGGGCCATGTATACACACACACACACACACACACACACACACACACACACACACATATGGGCTGGGATTCAGCTCAGTTGGTAGAGCGCTGCGCTGCAGTCTCTGAGGTCCCGAGTTCAATTCTCAGCACCACAAAAATGGGAGAAGGGCCTGGCAATCCACTCCCAAGGCAATCCCGAAACAGTCAGCCATTGAAAACCCTATTAGGGTTGCTATGAGTTGGATACCGACTCGACGGCACCTAACAACAATAACATATATATAAAAGGATAGAGGGATAGGTTTAAAATCCACTGAACCTCCTTACTTTGAAGATTTTTAAAATATTGTTTCCAAAAGTAAGTGTACAGATAAGAAGTTTTTTTATAGGTGTTACATCTCAGAAAGCATGAATACTTCAGAAAATGTACGTTAGTTTCTCAAAATTGTTAAAACTTCACCTTTGTAATCAAGGGATGTCTGCAGCCATAGAACCCTGGCATCTGACCCCACCTGATCTTGGAAGCTAAGCAGAATCAGCCTGGTTAGTCCTTGCATGGGAGACCACCTGGGAATACCAGGTGCTTCAGGCTAGGGAGCAGAACCTGGCCATCTACTCCTGAAACAATCTGCCGTTGAAGCATTGACAATATTGCCAGGCATGGCACAGTGTTGGGGAGTGTTTCTTTCTGTTGTATAGAGGGTCACTATGAATCAGAGCGGGGCTGGGATTTAGCTCAGTGGGTAGAGCGCTGCGCTGCAGTCTCTGAGACCCTGAGTTCAATTCCCAGTACCCCAAAAATGGGAGAAGGGCCTGGCAATCCATTCCCAAGGCAATCCCGAAGCACTCAGCCATTGAAAACCCTATAAGGGTCGCTATGAGTCGGATACCGACTCGATGGCACCCAACAACAACAACAACAAATGAATCAGAGCCACCTCCGTGGCACCTAACAACAACAACAACAATAAAGGGGTAGATTGAATCTGACAAGTTTTTGTTTTTCAACACCAGGTAATGTGGCACACTTTCTTTGCATAATAGAAAAATGTACGACTCATCTTTACATTTCAGCAGTTGTGCCATGAACCTGTGTTACTGTCACATTAAAAAATATAGGAAAGAGTCTATATTTTTAAATTTAATATAATCCATAGAGCCTCTTCCTTGGGGTGCATGTTAATGCAAAAACATCCCAGGATGCTGAGAAGGAACAATGGCCACTCTGCTTTTGGAATTCTTATTCTCTAGATAGAAAAAGTTCTCATTTCTTCTTCAGCCCCCAGTAGGTCTGCTAGCACATTACCTGAGACATATACATTCCGTTTTGGAGAAACCTTATGTTAGTGAGTAGAACCCTCTGGTATTTGTATAACAACTTACAAAGCATCTTCACACTCACAACATTTGCTCAACAAAAGAGCTTACAAAGAAAGTAGAAAATTATTATCACTCACAGATGAGGGCAAATCTGAAGCCCAGTGAATAAATTATCGATGGCTATTTAAAATTGGAATGTAAGCCTGTGGCTTTTGCTTATGCATGTTATACTGACCACTATACTATTATGCTTCTAGTGTATGCTGGAGGCAAGCCTCAGGTCTCTTTGAACCAAAAAAGCTTTCAAAAATCTTTCCTCAAAAATTCAATTCAATTAAGCAAGTTGAAGTGAAGGTAACATCTACTCAGTTGGTACTGACCTATTTTGGCAAATTTTAAAAGTATTCAGCATTATTGTTTTCCTCCCAAGGAAATAACTTGAAAGCACTCTATAACAACCTGGCCCAGTGTATGGGGACAGGCTCAAGGTGCTGTGACAGTGAGAAAAGACCGACTGCACAGAATACAGTTTAGGGGCTCCTTACTGACACAAGCGTGAACTTGTGCAGCAGCCAGATTAGTGGAGCTTATGATTTGAGTGGGAAAGAGGGGGCTTATCCAATTGCGAGGCCAAAGGTGACTTCATCCAAGCTGGAAGGGACTTGGGTTATCTAAAGCTAGTATCAAGGCTATCAGGCACATTCCTGGTGTCGATGGCACAAGCGTCTGGGTCATTTTCACAATAGCAAGGATATGGAATCAACCAAAGTGCCCTTCAACAGAAGAATGGATTAAAAAAACTATGGTATATATACACAATGGAATACTACTCTGCAATCAAGAAAAATGAAATAAGGTCATTTGCAGCAAAATGGATGGCATTAGAGAAAATTATTTTAAGTGAACGAACACAAGCTCTGAAAGAGAAACACCACATGTTCTCACTCATATGTGGGAGCTGAATCAAAATTATAAGGAAAAATCCCATTCAAAGGTCAGATCAAAATAAAAGGGGGAAAAAAAGCTAAGAATTGTGTCAATATAAATGGTCTAGAAAATTCATGCAATTTTTCTAACAAGATAAAAACAAAGATCACTACAGGAAAAGTTTCTATCTTAAACAGAACAGGAACTCAAGGACATATAGAAAAATATTACCAAGTAAAAGATAGAGAAGACTTAGATGAGGAGGGTGGGAGGGAGGGGAAGCATACGGGAGGGTAAAGGGGAACCTATATGAATAATGTACAACAAAATGCATATATGGAAATGTCACAATGAAAAGCATGTCAGAATGAATCACATTAAGGTGTACATTCAAAATTTCCAATAAAAAAAAAGAGTCTGAGTCATAAAGCTCCACATACTAATGATTTCGTTTATTTCTAGTATGTTGGGAAACTACGCAGGGAAAACAGATCAGGGGCAATCATGGTGGTTTCAATCATGATGATTGCAGTCAGGTCTATCTAAATTCCTACAGAAAAGAAGGAAAAAGTATAAAATATTCATTATATCTACCACTGGAAAAAATAGTAAGTCTCTAAACCTTCAATAGTAGGGAACTGATGAAAGAAATTCTAATGTATTTACTTGGCTCAGCCATTACAATTATAAGAACATGCGATTATAATAGGGCCAGGGAAAGTAAATATATGCTTATATTTATGCCACTGGTTCTCAATGCTCAATGTACCTCAGAAACACCCATGACGTATTTAGACATACCCTCTCCCAGGCCCCACTTTGGACATTCTGAATCAGGATCCCTGTGGGTCGTCCTGAGAATCTATGCTTTGTCAAGGTACATTGGTATTTCTAATGTATAATCAAGACGGACAACCCCTGGCCAATACTGTGACTGTGCAATCTCCAAACTAACTGTGATGAAAGATGAGCCTAGAGGAAGATATGAAAAAAATTTAAACTATTTTGATTCTTTGGAATATCTGAAAAACACAATCACACGTCACTATTTATATTATTTATGAGGGATTGATCTCAGGACTCCTGTGAATACCAGAATTGGAGGGTACTTGATTCCCCTATACATGTTGCTGTTGTTAGGTGCCGTCGAGTCGGTATCCAACTCATAGCGACCCTCTGTACAACAGGGGAAACACTATTGTCAGTGCTTCTCTGCTATTCATAGGGTTTTCAATGGCAGATTGATTTTTGGGAGGGGGTTGCCAGGTCCTTCTCCCATCCCCTATACATAATAGCATAATATTTGTATATAACCTGTGTACATCCCTCTGCATACTTTAAATCTCTAGATTACTTATATCTAATATAATAATAGTTATTATACTATATTAATATGGATGCAGAACTTACAGATTCTGAGAGCCAACTGTGATTATTTATTTTTACTTATCTATTATGTTCATAAAGCCTGCAGCCGCAGCCCTGTGGCATCTGATCCTGTCAGATCTCAGAAGCTAAGCAGGGTCGGACCTGGTTAGTACTTGGATGGGAGACCACCTGGGAACACCACCTGCTGTAGGCTTGGGAGACAGACTCAGCAATCCACTCCCAAAAATCAATCCGCTATTGAAAACTCTATGAACAGCAAAGAAGCACTGACAATAGTGTTTCACCTGTTGTACGCAGGGTCACTATGAGTCAAACACCAACTTGAGGGCACCTAACAATTATATTCATATAAGTGATCTATTAATATGAGTACACGGCATAAAACTTTTTCCTTATATTTTCTATAAAGAATTCTGTCTCCTCTCCTGAAATCTCAGCACTATGCTTTTGTAGTTCATTACAAGTCTGAGGCAAATCAATAATCCATTAGCTCTGTTTAAAGAGTTTTTCTAAGCCAGATAGGGTCATCATGAATACTAAATCCCTTTGCTCGGAATGGCTGCGGAAGACAGGCCATGGTGGCTGCTTTGCTGCCTCTCATTTTATCAAGTCCCGTGCCATGAATACCTGACTGTTGTAACTAGGAGGAAATCAGATCACACACCACTGTGAGCCTGACTGTAAAGTGGGGGCTGCGGACATACCTCCTACAGGCTCAGAGGGGCTGATGCAAGGCCAATGAAGGACAACAGCCCCCCACTCTTTGTGGTCTTACTTTCCTTGGTTTCAGATACCAGTGATCGACTGAGATTGGAAAGTTCCAGAAATAAACAATTCACCAACTTTAAATTGTGCACTGTACCAAGTATTGTAATGGAATTTCACATAGTCACACTCTTTCCCGTCCAAGATGTGACTCATCCCTTTGTCTAGCACATCCACTCTGTATCTGCTACCTGCCTATTAGTCACTTAGTACCCTTTTGTTTATCAGATCTGCTGTCATGGTATCCCAGTGTTTGTGTCCAAGTATCCCTTGTTTTATTTAGTAAACACCCCAAAGAGGAAGAGGAGTAAGGCTGGCAACTCACATAGCCAGGGAGAAACTAAAGTACTTCCTTTAAGTGAAAGGTTAGAGTTCTCTACTTACTAAGAAAAGAGAAAAAATGTATGCTGGCGTTGCTAACATCTAGCTTACCATGCTAATATGGTAAGAATGAATCTTCTATCTGTGAAACTGTGATAAGGAAAAGAAAATCATGCTAATTTTGCTGTCATACTTCAAACTACAAAACTTATGGGCACAGTGCATGGAAAGTACTTAGTTAAGGCATTAAAGTTGTGTGTGTATATGTGTCTAGAGAAAAAAAAACATGACACAGCACATTTAGGGTTCCACTGTGGCATCTGATCCCATCAGATCTCGGAAGGTAAGCAAGGGTGGTCCTGGTTAGTACTTGGATGGGAGAATGCCTGGGAACAGCAGGTGCTATAGGCTTGAGAGAAGGACCTGACAGCCCGCTTCCAAGAAACAATCAGTCATTGAAAACCCTATAGAAACAGAGAAGCACTGACAATACTGTTTCACCTGTTGTATGTAGGGTCGCTATGTACGTAGGGTCAGACACTGACTCGATGGCACCAAACAACTATCTGTGGTTTTAGACATTCACAAGAAAGTCTTGGTACTTATCCTCCAAGGATAAGGGAGAAGTACTGTGATGCTTAATAGCTGGAAAACCCTTGAGATAAAAAGATGTGAAAAAAGAAAACAAAAATGGTCATTGACATGGCAATTCTTACAATCGCTCATGAAAAATCTATACTATGTATCAAAGGTAATCTTCAACCCTAACTTCTAATTAGAGTTTTAAGTGGTATAATCCAACAATATTATCCAGTTCCTGATACTTGAGATAGCACCTTTAGCCACTTTTCTATTGTTACATTTCCATTCTCTGCCTTACATTCTGCTGTGTGCATTGCAGGGGCTCTAAAATATTGGTGGCATCTGATGGCCAATCTCTGGCCAAAAGCAAAAGAAACTGGTGTTAGCATGTGATGCAGGTCCAGGAATCTGGCAGTAAACTTCAGTCTTTGTGTTTGGCATTTAGAAGAATTTAGACTTGACACAGAAGTTATAGTACAGAATATAGGCAAGGTTTATTGTGAAAGATGTTGTTGTTGTTAGGTGCCGTCGAGTCGGTATCCAACTCATAGCGACCCTCATATGGTTTTCAATGGCAGACTGCTTCGGGATTGACTTGGGAGTGGATTGCCAGGCCCTTCTCCCATTTTTGTGGTGCTGGGAATTGAACTCGGGACCTCGGAGACTGCAGCGCAGCGCTCTACCCACTGAGCTACGCTTTTAAGGAATAGTGACTGGGAAAAAACTAGAGAAGGTTAGATAAACCTGGAAAAGAGCTTGGAGAAAACTTGGTTCCTTGGGTGAATTGGCTTAAGATTATGCCCTAGGCAACAGAGAAGCCAGAAGAAGAGTTAAGCAGGCTTTTTAGAAGGAAAAGTGCCTTGGATAAAGAAGATGGTGGGCCTCAGAGAAGGGGAAGGCATGCATGCAGTAACTGGAGAGGAGAAAAGTGAAGATAGAAGAGCAACGACAGAAGAGAGAGTGTGTGTGTGCCTTCCAGTTTTGCTTAAACTAGGGCACACTCAGTGTGACATCAGCCCTTGGGACCTAATCCTGGGTGCCTGATGTGGTGTGAGCCCTGAGTGTGGGAGCTCAAGCTCCACCTGGGAAAGCCATTGTTTAGTAACCTTCTGTGGTTTAAGGCATATGAAGTGTAGAGTCTTTGTTTTGTAAAATAGCTTAATAGAGTTGTTTGGCATATTTCAAAAGAATGGGCCAACAGACAGCTATCTTCCAATGGTCTGCCTTTGTTCATATACAGGCAGCTATTGATTTCGGATATGGATGGGGAGGTCCATTAGAACAATATCCTTCCAATGTCCTTGGAGGTTTGTCTTATACATGGCTCCATTCATCATGGCAGCCTGCAGGAGTGATTTTAATCCCCTTCTTCTTCCATCTTGCCCACTAGTGCCTATCTCACTACCTAACACTAGGAAATCAAACCCAGAAAAAACTCTCCACTAGCTCTTCCTGCAAAATGTCTGGCATTTTTCTAGTTCCTATACTTTCCAATGCCTACACATGGCACCTGGTCCCCTCAGATCTCAGAGACTAAGCAGGGTCTGGCCTGGTTAGTACTTGGATGGGAGACCACCTGGGAACACCAGGTGCTGTAGGCTTGGGAGACAGAATCCAGCAATTCCCCAAAATCAATCAGCCATTGAAAACCCTATGAATAGCAGATAAGCACAATAGTGTCTCACCTATTGTAGGTAGGGTCACTATGAGTTAGCACCTAACAACAATACTCTCCACGACTTTCTCCGCATCTCCTGTAATGTGAGGAAGCTATCCTTCCCTCGGTGAGCTAAAAGTTACTGTAGCCTCCATTCCACCGTCTTCCTTGGCTGGAGGGATTAGAAAGCTAAAACTACATATCCCAGGGTCCCTTGCAATTAAAGGTCTGTATGCAAATTAGTTCTACAGATTAGGTGCATCCTAGAGAGATTTGGAAAGCAAATCATCTGTCCTTCCCTCACTGTTGCTTCTGGCAAGCAAGAGCGTGGAGCCGTGTGAGGTTTGTGTGAAGCCACATCTTGGTGTCCATTCTCCCACTTTCTGCATATTCAGCAAGAGTGGCAGCGGGAGCTGCAGGGTGGCAGCGACAGCCAGCTCTGGGTTCCAACTTAGCTCCAATAGTGGCCTCAAAGGGAATAATTCTTCCTGTGTTAGTGAGGTTTCCTATAATTATTGCTTCAGGTTTAGCCTAAAACCCTCTCTCAGCCCTTGTAACAACTTTGCTAGCACCTAATCTTCTATGTTTAGTCCCCTTCTAATTAAAATAACAATAGAAGTTTTATTTTTTGCACCAAACCCTGACTGATTCAGTTATAATAAATTCCTTTCGATGCTGATGCTTGTCAAAGTTGTTAGCAGTGGAGACACAGGTCCAGGGTCCACCATAGCCACAGCACCAGGGAGCAAATCTAGGAAGTTGGGGCAGCAAACCTCAGGCCTTGGTCACATTTATAAAAGATTTTAAAAACAGACCCAGAAGGAAACTTGTTGTTGTTAGGTGCCATCGAGTCGGTATCCGACTCATAGCGACCCTTTGTACAACAGGCGAAACACTATTGTCAGTGCTTCTCTGCTGTTCATAGGGTTTTCAATGGTGGGTTGATTTTTGGGAGTGGGTTGCCGGGTCCTTCTCCCAAGCCTACAGCACCTGGTCTTCCCAGATGGTCTCCCATCCAAGTACTAACCAGGCCTGACCCTGCTTAGCTTCTGAGATCTGACGGGATTGGATGCCACAGGGCTATGGCTAAGAGGAGAGTATCCTCAGAGCCAGGCAAACAGGCTTGGGGAGAGCAGCCGAGGGGTTTAGGACCACGTGGAGGAAAGGGAGCTGGAAAGATAGAGGGAGAAAGAAAGCTTTCTGAGATAGAAATCAGAAAATGGACAGACCCAGCAGTAAAGGTTTATAAACAGCTGCATTTACACTTCTGAGTTAGGAATCGGGAAGTATAGGTCCAACAATGAGGCTACCGGCATCTCCGAACTTCTGTGAACAACTGTGGACATCTGTGGACAACTGCAGACTTCTATGGACTTCTGCAGTTTGCCCTGAACACTACTGAGATCTGTAAATATTGTTGAGAGCTGTGGACCCTGAAAACTGAACACTGGATTTCTGGGTACTGCTGAGAACTATGGGCAACTGGATGCTGTGTTGAGGAGAGGGACTTTGGGGGGTTCTAATCCCTATCTTCTTAAGGGGACAGATATTCCTCCCCTCCTTTTGATCTTCTCTGCAAGTGTGTCAGATTTCCCTCACCCTTGTGGTTAGGCTGGCCTTCCTGGGCTGTAAAACAAGTTTTCCTGTTTAATGCCTGAGGTGTCCTGCCTCACGTGAGAAGACCCTCTCCTGTCCTAGACATGGAGGCACCTGTGGCCTTTACATGTAAAGTCAGTTCTGGTTACAGGTGCAGGTGGTTAGTGACCAGATGACTTATGAAATGGTATCATCTCCTAGAAATCTCGCTATTTGCAAAGGATGTTATCTACCAAGGAAGTACTGAGCACCAGTCAAGTGCTGACCACTTTGCCTCAGAGGAAGCTCACATTGGTATTCATGTCTCAAAAGATGTCTGGGAAGCATGTGGCTGCAGGGATCCCTTTGTTCCTTTTCTTCCTGCCTAGCATCCCCTTTGGGAGAAGGACCCAACAACATACTTCCAAAAATCAATCTGCCATTGAAAACCCTATGAATAGCAGAGAAGCACTGACAATAGTGTTTCACCTGTTGAATGTAGGGTCACCATGAATCAGATACCAACTCGATGGCACCTAACAACAACAACAAAACAGCATCCCTTAGCATCATCCATTTCTGTTGCTTGCTATCCAAGAACACTTTCTTCGAGTGCCCGAGGTGACATTTGCTGAAGTGAGTCTACTATAAGGGAAAGATCTCAAGACTTACTTAGGGATGGGGAACTAGGTTGCATCACTTGGTAGCATATGACCTATACTTAGTATTATATGACCCTGGACACATCAGCAATATTTCTGAGTTTCAGTTTATTCACCTGCAAACCAAGGGTGGTAACACCCATCTTACAAGAGGACTGGAAGAATTACATGCATTAAAAACTAAAATGTATTCAGTAAATAGCAGCCTTTTTACAATGGTTTGTTATTGTATCTAACTGGTTTAGTGAATATAATCAGCAATTACCTAGAAAGCTGAAGACTTTTTATTGACACAGGGGTTCACTATGTAGCCCAGGCTGGCGTAGAAATCAATCTTCCTGCTTCATTCAGCCTCTTACATGTGGAGATTATGGGCATGAGCCACTACACACAGATTTCAAGAATTTGTTTCAATTTTTTAAAAATGGTGATGAAAAAGCAGAGTTTCCAGGATATTAGTGGTCCCACTGATCCATGTATACTGAAATCTTGCTTAACTCTCCACTTTTTTCCTTCCTGGTGGTGACAGAATAAAAAATAGAATAACACATGAGTCATTGATGATGCTCTTGAGCTACTGAATTAACTGACCTGAATGCTCCATTGTTTAACATCCTTTTTGCCTGTTTTTTGTTGCTTAGAACTGAGGCCAACTGATGGCTCTCAGCTCAGGATCCCTGGGCAAGAGACACTGAGCTGGCGGCTGACTGAGGAGTGCCCTTGGAATCAACACCTGGAAGAGAAGGACCCAACAGGATCAGGCAAGAGAAGGAGCTAATGCACAAGGCAGTTTCCAAAGAGGTCTCAGCAAGCCCATGGGGAAATCAGGTCCAGGATGCACCATCAGAGCTGTCAAATAGAAGCCAGGGGGCAAGCCTCTGAACTCCTACTTTAGGACTCTTGTATTAGCTAGGTATAAGGTGCCATAGGCTTGGGAGAAGGACCCCCCCCAAAAAAAATCAGCCATTGAAAACCCTATGAATAGCAGAGAAGCACTGAAATTGTGTTTCACCTGTTGAACATAGCATCACTATGAGTTGGGTACCGACTCGGTGGCACCTAACAACAACAACAACAACAACAACAACAACAACAACAACAACAACAAGGCATAAGGTCCTCCTACAAGGGGCCATGGCCTTAAGCCAGGAAGCTCTCTTCGGCTGACAGGAATTCCTAAGAAGGAACTTGGCAGTGACCTATCACCAATGATATTGGCAGCACCTGGAAGAATACTGCATTGGCCCATGGCAGCACCCACACCACTCCCCACTCATACAGAATCTCCAGAGTAAGTCACCATATAAGCAGGTGGACTCCAGTGAGAGGTTACATACATGGTAATTGGATCCACTTACTTTACCCAAAGCTCTAAGCATGGTGAATATGGAGATGGCATTGTCACTTGGGTTCTCAGAGTCTTTGAGCTGGAAGGCTCCTCAGATTTGGAGCTCCTCCTCCTCCTCTTTGCAAATGAGGGTACTGAGGCTTGTAGGGTCACAGAGCCATGCTGTAGCTCTGGTAGTACTGGATCCAGAAGTTTGCTCTCTTGGCTCTTACAACATTACACGGCTCCAGCTCTTCATTTACTTGGCAGAAGTGTCTGGTTAGCAAGCTATATTATGCAAAAGTTATAGAATCTATATTCGTGATATATAAATCATTCTGAAAGGTGCCCTCAAGAGTCTCACTTAGTTGTCAAGCTTTTTGCATATGCATTTCCATTAGCATAATTGATTAAGCTATCAAGGCCTCTATAAAACTAAACATAGTCCTTTGTTATCTAAGTAAATATATGCCCTTGATGACAAAGATAGCATAAATTTATGCAAATCAACGTTTATTCAATCCTAAGGACAATAACTAGCTCCCAAAAAGGCTTCATCCAGGTAACTGGTTTATGTTCATTGGTACGTTGTAATCTCATGGTTTTATACCTTTTGCACATGCATGATCTCACTTAGTCATCCCAGAAACTGTAATGTGGGCAGGGAACAAATTATTAGTTTCAATTTAAAGATAAAAGCATGTATCAAGAGAAGTGAAATGCTCACTGAAAGACATACTCAGTAAATAGTGGGGTCAAAGAAAAAAACCAGGTCATCTGTCTCATGATCCAGTATGGCAAACATACTCTCAGGTGACCCCCAATGAGACATGCCCTTCCCCTTGAGTTCAGGCAGAACCCGTGATTTGCTTAGAATATGGTAAAGGTGTTAGGATGTCACTGCCTTGATTATAGCAAAGATATTGTGAGGTCATTCATGTGCTTACATTTGGTTATATAAGATTCTATAACTGGAGCAGTCACTCCTGCTGGCTTGAAGAAACCATCCTCTATGTTTTAATGGCTTATCTGTAAGGACACATGCGGGGGGTGGGGACTGTGGGCAGCCTCCAGCACTTGAGTGTAGCTTTTGGACAACGGCCAACAAAATGCTGGACTGGATGCTGTTAGAAACCTGCATAAGCTCAGAAGCAGATTCTTCCCCATCCGAGCCTCCAGACAATGATGCAGCCCAGCTGATGCTATGGATGCAGCCCAAAACGGTCCTGCACTCCTCAAACAACAACTGTGCTTCTGCCATTTAACTGTCTTTAACTGTCCTGCCTGCCGGATGGTGGTTGTAGCATTCATTTGGTTAAAGCCATCTTTTGAGTGAACATCATGCTACACATTGCCACCATAATTCAATTCCATTCAACCTCGAACAGCAGTACATGGATAACATTGTTTATAATGCATATGGGGCTGGGGTATAGCTCAGATAGTAGAGCACTTGCTCTATATACCCTACGGCCCTAGGTTTGATCCCCAGCACCACATAAATGGGAGAAGGACCTGGCATCTCACTCCCCAAACAATCCCAAAACAATTAGCCATAGAATACCCTATGAATAGCAGAGAAATACTAACATAGTGCTGGGCATGGCACAATGTGGGATAGTGTTTTGTTCTGTTGTACATACGTTCACTATGTTGTTGTTGTCCTTGTTCTTAGGTGGCCATCAAGTCAGGTCCAACTCATAGTGATCCTATGCACAACAGAATGAAACACTCCCAGAATCTATGCCACGTCCAGCGCTACGTCAGTGCTTCTCTACTACTCATAGGGTTTTCAATGGCTAATTGTTTCAAGAGTAGGCTGCCAGGTTTTTCTCCCAGGGTTGCTATGAGTCAGACCAAATTTAAGGCCACCTAACAACAACAATAAACAACAACAAAATGTATATACATTTTTTGCACCCCTGGTATTTTGCATTTGTACTATTACTCATTCCCCCCTTGTTTGCAATACGAGCACATAAATCACTTTTTACATTGTACATTATCAGCCTCTTGCCTCAAACTATTTCTACTCATGTGTAGATGGGAACCCATAGAACAGACGCATCAAGGACTATGTAGAATAGTCCCTGGCTTCATTCTCATAATATGGTGAAAGCCATGATTCCAAAATGTCTATGTTCTTAAAATGGATGGAACTATAGTTCTCTCTCAGATCAAGGGGGCCCAGGGCTGGGAGAGTAGTTTGAACTTTTGTTAGTTAGGTGCCGTCGAGTCGGTATCCGACTCATAGCGACCCTCTGTACAACAGGGGAAACACTATTGTCAGTGCTTCTCTGCTGTTCATAGGGTTTTCAATGGCAGATTGATTTTTGGGAGGGGGTTGCCAGGTCCTTCTCCCAAGCCTGCAGCACGTGGTGTTCCCAGGCAGTCTCCCATCCAGGTACTAACCAGGTCTGACCCTGCTTAGCTTCCAGGATCTGACGGGATTGGATGCCACAGGGATACCGCTGCAGGCGTTTGAACTTTAGGGGACCATATTGTTCTATCTTGTGGCTCTACTGGTCTCCACATGCAGATTCCTTCATGTTGGATGCTGCAGCTGGGTGGGGGGCGTGGGGAAGAGAAGAGAAGGAGCTTCTTCAGAAGAGCAAAAGGGAATATAAAGTTGAAGGAGTAAAGAATTGAGATTATTGTTCATTTTTCAGGCTCTTCACTTTGGGAATGTATACCCCAATGTTCTCTTGATCATGGGGCTCCACTGCTCCCACACTGTGGAGGTACAAATCTACATATCAATGAAGACAATTTTGAGTTCCATAGTTGGGGTCAGCTTAGTGGTTTTGCCAGTTCATATGAGTCATCCTAAGAAATCACTGACCCTCTATTTTGGAGCAGTTCTTCCAGGTTTGGTTGTGAAATTCCCTGGTGAACAGAGATGTCACAGAGTAACCCCTTTTCACCTTACAGTTCAAAGCTTCCACAGAGTTGTGAGGTCTTAGGCTTTGGGGTTATTAGGTTTAAATATGAGAAATATGAGAAATGTGCCGTTTTGGTGGTCTCTGACTTCGCAGAAGGCAGCTGACTTGTAAGACCATTAAATACAATTACTTCGGGCACAATCCATCTGAGTGAGGTGGTATTTATCTAGTATTCCTTCATGTGGACTCTGTCTCTAGACTGGAATGGATGGCTTGGCATGGGGTCCAATGCTGTGCTGCCAGATCACAGTGAAGAGGAGAAGGAGTTGGAATAGAAAAGGGTCTTGGACAAGCACAGTAAAGTATCCTCCAGGGGTCAGAATCATGGTGTCTTTTGGTCCTATGAAGCACGGTCCTCATATTCATCAAGTCACTGAGGTCCCTTCTTGTTGCAGTTGGCTTCATCTACTACGTGAGACAGGGGACAGAACAAGCCACCTACATTCTTATTCATGACCCCATTTATGAATGTTAATTTAATCTCTTCCAGAACTTCAAGAGAAGTTCTGGCCAAAAAGAAGTTGTATATTCGACCTCCAGGTTTTGACAACTGCTGACTCTCTGAAAACACCATGAAAATAACCTGCTCTGATAAAGAAAAATTGAGTTTATAAGAAATATCGTGACTCTCTTTTTTTAAGTGTCTGTCCACATCTCCTTCTGGATATATATACAGAGTATGCCAAAAATGTATGTGCATTTTAAGAGAAAAGCAATCAGCCCACATTCTTAGGGCTCATTACCTAATTCTTCTTATGTTACCAAAAGCCTGAAGCTCCTACCCTAGTTGATAATCTCCTCAATGTGAAATTGCCTTTTCTCTCTAACCCTAGATTTTTTAAGTTAATGATATTCTAAGAAATGTGATTAAATCTTTAAGATCTGATAGAATTGGGCATTCTTTCATATTCACAGGACCATACTATCCTTGTTGTTGTTGTTAGGTGCCCTCCAGTCGGTATCTGACTCATAGTGACCCTCATAGGGTTTTCAATGGCAGACTGTTTCGGGATTGCCTTGGGAGTGGATTACCAGGTCCTTCTCCCATTTTTGCGGTGCTGGAAATTGAACTTGGGACCTCAGAGACTGCAGCACAGCACTCTACCAACTGAGCTAAATCCCAGCCCCATACTATCCTTAGAGGATAATATTATATCCAGTTTAATTATTTTGCACATTTCATTCAGCCTTGTCTACTTTCGATTATAATATATAAAGTCCTTATTATATTCATTTGTGTAAAGAATGTTCTCATATACCTGTACTTATATGCTCAGACACATTATAATCAAAAAGTTAACACAAAGAAACAAAATATCTTGAAAACCAGAGAAAAGTGACATATTACTCACATGACTACTTTTCTCCTCTTAATTTTAAAAATACATATGATAGTTAAAAGCAAACATGATTGACAGTTGATATCTTCAGCTTAGGTACATGAAATAAATACAACAACTGCAACATAAGAGGGGCTGGGGTTTAGCTCAGTTGGTAGAGCACTGCACTCTCTGAGGACCCAGGTTCAATCCCCAGCACCGCAAAAATTGGAGCTATGGCAATCCACTCCTGAAGCCATCCCAAAACAATCCAGCCAATGAAAACCCTAGGAGGGTGGCTATGATTTGGGTCTGGCTCGATAGCATCTAATAACAATATAAGAGGGGAAGAGTATATAAATAGTTAGATTTCTGAAACCCATACAAATGGAGAATAATTAACTATGAGTAGACCGTGAAAAGTTAAGTATGAATATCATAATGTCTAGAGTTAACTACTAAGGAAAAAAACACAGAAAGATTATTATTCAGTCCTCTCAGGCTGCCTTAACAAAATACCTTAGGCTGGGGGCTAAAATAATAGAAATGCATTTCTCACAGTTGTGGAGACTGGAAGTCTCAGAGCAAGGTGCAAGCAGGGTTGGTAAGGGTTCCCTCATCAGGGTGCAAATGACCACTTTCTCCTTGCATCTCTACAAGCCCTTTCTTTGGTGTGAAGCCTAAAGAGAGGAAGGAAGCAAAGTCTCTGATGTCTTTACTTACAAGGCTAATAACTAATTGCATCATAAGGGCCCCATCCTCATGACTTCATCTAAACCTAATTACATCCCAAAGTTCCCACCTCCAACTATCATACCACGAGTCAGGGTTTCAACATATGAATTTAAGGGACATAATTCAGTCCAGGGGCTGGGATTTAGCTCAGTTCGTAGAGCGCCACTTTGCAGTCTCTGAGGTCCGGAGTTCGATTCCCAGCACCGCAAAAACAGGAGAAGGATGTGGCAACCCACTCCCAAGGCACTCCTGAAACAATCTGCCACTGAAAACCCTATGAGGATCGCTATGAGTCAGACACGACTCGATGGCACCTAACAACAATTCAGTCCTGGGGGCTGGGGTTTAGCTCAGTTGGTAGAGCACTGCTCTGAACTCTTTGAGGACCCAGGTTTGATTCCCAGCACCACAAAAATGGGAGAAGGACATGGTGATCCACTCCCACAGCAATCCTGAAAACAACCATTGAAAACCCTATGAGGGTCACTGTGAGTCAGACATGACTTGACAGTGCTTAACAAAAACAATTCACTTATATTTGGGATAAGGACCCAGCAACCCACTCCCAAAAATCAAACTGCCATTGAAAACCCTATGAATAGCAGAGAAGCACTGACAATAGTGTTTTGTCTGTTATACGTAGGGTGGCTATGATTCAGACAGTGACTCGATGGCACCTAACAGCAACAACAATTCAGTCCAGAGCAGATAAGCTCAAAAATTCCATTGTTGGTGTTGTTGGGTGCCGTGTAGTTGGGTCTGATCACAGCCACCCTCGTTGGGTTTTCAATGGCTGATTGTTTTGGGATTGCTTTGGGAATGGTTTGCCAGGTCCTTCTCCCATCTTTTGTGGTGCTGAGGATGGAGCCCAGATCCTCAGAGAGTGTAAAGCAGCACTCTACCAACTGAGCTAAAACCCAGGGCTCAAAAATTCCGTATATAAATCAAAATGGAATACCTGGCTGGGGACATAGGTCCATGGTAAAGCACTTGCGTGGGATGTACAAAGCCCTAACCTTGACCCCAACACTGAACAACAAATAGACTATGGGAAAATATTCAAATAATTCAGAAGATGGCAAGCAACGGAAAACGGAAGAATGAAAACCAATCATAAAATGGTAGAACTAGGCCCAAACATACCAAGACTTACATGAAGTAAAGATAGGATCTCCATTCTGAAGATAAGGAAGAACAGACTCAGAAGTGTGGAAACGTGGCCCAGAGAGCACTTAAGAAAGGGGCAGGGCAAGGTTCAGCTCAGCCCTGCCCAGGCCTCCAGGCCCACCCTCTTTGGGCACTCTATGCCTGTGAAATTCTTAACCCCTCCAAGGAGCCAGGGTCCCAGGCCTGCTCAGAGGGGGGCTCGTGGCCTTGGTCAAATGCTAGAAGTCAACAGCCAGAGAGCCCCCAGGCTCTGCTGCCCCAAATACCTAAGGCCCTGGGATTCCGGGTCCAGCTCACCTGCTGGCTCTTAACTAGAAAGGGGGACAAATGTCCACACACTTAGCAGCCAGCCCTTGGTGGGGACAGTGAGCCCAGGGAGTACCTTATAGGCAAAGCAGGCTGCAAAAGTCTCAGTCTGTAGCCAAAATGCATTCAGACTAACAAGCATGCTTCCTTGACCCACTGCTCCTGCTGGTTACCAAGATGCACCAGGGAGGTCTCAACAGAGCCTCACAAACACAGCCTTCTGCACATACACAGCTGTCTTTTGAGCCCCTTCTCCTCACCCTACCCCATGCCATGCCCCATGCTGCCTCCAGCTGCTTTTCCATCCTTCAGGCTCACAGGAGTGAAGATCCCAAGCTGCTCAGCAAGGGCCTGTCCAGGTGCTGTGTTATGCTTGGCCCCAAGGAGCCAGCAGCTAGAAGAAGGTACAGTCCCATGCATGACTCCCCTCCAGCGCTCTTTCTGTCCCTGGACCCAGTTCAGGCAGAACCTAACACTGCTGGTCTACCTCCAGGACGGCCTGTGCTTCCCTAAATCCCCAAAGAGCAGGTCCTGCCAATCCCCCTCGGAGTCATTACAATAAAACCACAGCATTCCTAATAATAATAATACTAGTAATAGTAATAATAATAATAATACAGCTACCATCTGTCAAGCATATAATTGGCAGGCAAGGTAGCTTTTATTACCCTTATGGTAATACTCATAATGGCTAACATGTTTAAAGCCCTTATTTTGTGCCAGCCCTGGTACTAAGTACCTTTTGTGAATTGTTTCATTCAGTCCTGACATCAAACCTATGAGGCAAGTGATATTATTCGCATTTTCCTACTGAAGAACTTGAAGCTCCATGGGGTTAGTCGAAGGAATGCCTTACGCCCAGGAAACAGAGAAGCTGGAACTGGAAACTAAGTCTGTCTCACTCCAAAGATATGTTTAGTGTGGTAACAACATCATACTCGGGGCATAAAGTTAAAAGATAGCAATAATAGGTAAGCATTTTAATATGAGAAAATCACATTGCTACTGGGATCCTCTAATAACATCAGGTCATGAGGAAGCCCAAACCACAATGAAGAAATTCCATCTTCTAGTAACATTGACTTCTTTAAAGTTAGAGCATGGTCTGGGATTTAGCTCAGTGAGTAGACCACTGTGCTGAAGTCTCTGAGGTCCTGAGTTCAATTCCCAGCACCACAAAAATGGGAGAAGGGCCTGGCAATCCACTCCCAAGGCAATCCCGAAACAGTCAGCCATTGAAAACCCTATGAGGGTCGCTATGAGTCGGATACCGACTCGACGGCACCCAACAACAACAACAACCAGTTAGAGTATATCATCCATAATCCACAACAGGACATGGCTGTACAACTTGCATCCGCAGCCATAGCACCCTGGCATCCAATCCCACCTGATCTCGGAAGCTAAGCAGGGTCAGCCTGGTTAGTCCTTGGGTGGGAGACCACCTGGAAACACCAGGTGCTGCAGCCTAGAGAAGGACCTGGCAACCCACTCCCAAAACAATCTCAAAACAATCAAACACTGAAAACTCTATGAACAGCAGAGAAATACTGACATAGTGCTGGACATGGTGCAGTGTCAGGGAGTGTTTTGTTCTGCTGTACATAGACAGGGTCACTATGACTCAGACCCATCTCGATGGCACCAAACAACAACATACAACTTGCAGTCATCGATTCCAATATTCAGTGAGCATCTATTGCATTAAGTATTGTTAAACAGCAAAATGGGCAAAGCAAACAAGTCCCATACCTTTGCAAAACTTTGCAATCTAGTAGGGAAAACAGATAATTAAACACTCAATTAGACTATCAGAGGATGACTAGTAAGATAAAGGAAACACAGCGAGGCACACCTGGGACCACCCTGGAGAGTGCGAGGGGGACATCCCAAAGTGAGCAAAGTCTAAGGCAAGACCTAAGATTGGCAGGAAAAAAGTGAGACCAATGTCTGAGGACGATATTCTCAGCAAAGAGGGAATCTCCTGTGAAGGCACAAAGGCAAGAGAAACCATGCATGGTCCACTTGAGAAACAGAAAGGAGTCCCTGGAGGACAGGGCTTCCTCCAGAGAGCAGTGAGAAACAAAAGGAAAACCGAGCCAGGTCACGGCACGTGATGAAGGATTTTGGACTCTATCTCCTGAGCAATTGGGTGCCATCAGAGGCGTTTGGTCTGGAAAGCAACATGATTACATTTTCATCTCAGACCTCTCCAATGCGACAAAGGGTTATCTTGGCTCATTTTGTGCTACACTAACAGGCTACCTAGAACTGAATATAAAGAGCATCTTTTACTTCTTATAGCTCTTGAGGCCGGAAGGTCCAAGGCTCATGAGCGTGCATCTGATGAGGGCCTCCTGGCTGTGCCATCCCATGGCAGAAGCCAAATGAGCAAGAAAAATGCAAGAGAGCAAGAGATGAAACTCAGCCTCAAGCCCTTTCATAGCACTATTTCATTCATGAGGACAGAGCCCTCATGTCCTAACTACCTCCCATTAGGCTCCGCCTCCCAACTCTGTTGCTTTGGAGATTAAGTCTCAACATTCACTTCAGAGGAAACAAAAACACTCAAACCACAGGAGCCCTGCAGCCACTTGTGGTGAAATTCCAACCCCACCCACCCTGTGGTTCTGGTCATGTTATTTCACTTCTCCAAGCCACAGATTTTCCGTGTAATAAATGAGGCTAATAATAACCAACCTCAAAGGAGTGCCACGAAAATTCCTAAAGAGACACACATCAACCACCTGATATATAGTAGGAGGCCAGCGAACGGGAAACTACTATAGCAAGGAACCATTTTGTTCTGTGTGCACATTTTCCCCTCAGACAGGAATGCATTAAATTTCACAGATATTCCTGTGAGGAGACATGCTGTGAGCTGCACCATCTCCCCTCCGGGTTTATAACTTGGTAATTTCACACAGTCCATCTCAGCTCTCCCTTAGGCACAGTGTGTTTGTTCTAGGTCCAGTAATGGGGCTCTGTCTTGTCAGGGGCACAGCTAAGATAGAAATGCAGAGCACAAAGTGAGACATTGGGCTAAGATCAGATTCTGGGGGAGCTGGGACAGCCCAGGTCCTGTCAACACAGTGAGGACAGAACAAGGGACAGGCCAAGGGACAGACCTAAAACACGTCCACACACACGGTCAAATCTGCACATAGGTGATTCTAAGATCAAGAGTCTGGGAACTGAAGGAGTAAAAGTAGAGGTAAGAGTGAGAAAAGAAGACTAGGAAAAAGAAGGCTGTCACAGCATGAGATTTAATAAGGTTTGAGGAAATAAAATGTACAGTGGGAGGGAAATTGATTAGCTTAAAAAATGGCTCCCAAATTACAAGAATTTACTCAGGCCAGGCCATGATCACATCTCTTGTTTGGAAATGGAGGTTGCTTTTATTTTTGTTTGGGTTTTCGTTATTTGGGTTTTTTGTTGTTTGTTTTGTTTTGTTTCATTTTTTTATTTCTATTTTAGGGTGGATTGTTTGGTTTTGTCATTGGTTTTTGAGGCAGAGTCTCACGATGTAGCCCAAGCTGTCCTGAACTCACTACATAGCCCATGCTCGCCTTGAACTCATGATCCTCCTGCCTCAGCCTGTTGAGTACTAGGATTGCAGGCATTCATCACCACGCCTGGCTATTTCTTCTGTTGAATTTTATGTTTTTGTAACAACTTTATTAAAATATAATTCACATACTACACATTGCACCCCTTTAATGTGTATAGTTGATATTTTTACTATATTCAGAGACTTGTGCAATCATGATCACAATCAATTTAAGAACTTATTTTTATCTCCTCAAAATGAAAGCCCATAGCCTTAACACTTCACATCCCCTATAATTGCAACCTCCATCCTTCCCAGCCCTAGGAAACCACTAATCTACTTTCCATCTCTATATATGACTTGACCACAATGGTTATTTTGTGTAAGTAGAACCATACAATCTGTGGTCTTTTGTGATTCACTTGTTTCATTTAGCACATATAATGTTTCCAAGCTTCACCCATGTGGCAGTATGTCATTCCTTTTGATTGCTGAATAATATTCCCTTTTATAGATACAGCACACTTGTATCCACTCACCAGATGATGGGCAACATCATCTCTTGCCTGAACTATTACCCCCACCTCCTAATTAATCTCCTTGGATCCAGCCTGCCCTGCCACATACAATATGACTACACCACTGGCAATCCATTAAGAACTCCTTGTTGCTTTATAAATGCTAAACATAGTGAAGAACATCCTTTGTAATCTATGTTAATCACATATCCAAGTTCCAACTAGGAACTTCTTGTGGTTCTTTAAAGTCACCATGCTGTCACCTGCCTCCAAAACTTTATGCTGACCATTCCCTCTTGAAGTGCTTTGAGAATAGCTATCTTTGTTAGTGCTGCTCATTACTGCATCCTAAGCACAAAGACTAGGGAGAAGGACCCAGCAGCTTACTCCTGAAACAATGAGCCATTGAAAACCCTATGAATAGCAGAGACGCACTATCAAATACAGTGCCAGAAAAGGAGCCCCCCAGGCTGGAAGATATTCAAGAAACGACTGGGGAAGAGTTACCTCCTCAAAGTAGAGTCAACTTCAAAGATGCTCATGGAGTAAAGCCCCTGGGACTTCCTTTTCCTGATGTGGCATGACTCAAAATGAGAAGAAACATAGTGTCTGCAACAATGGACTCAAACATGAAAAGATGGTGTATATGGTATAGTGTTGAGAAATGTTTCATTCTGTTGTACATAGGGTCACAGACCCTACAATCCAGACCCAAATGCACGGCACCTAACAAAACAACAAAAGCACTAAGAAGCATGTCTGGTATAAAGTAGTTGCTCAATATATATTTTCGCCTACAAATGTTTTCATTCAAGTGTTCAGATCGCCTTAAAATGGTCCCCATGGTTCCCCACTCCTGCTGGTAAGGCCTGAGTGTAATTTCCTCCCGTTGAGTGTGGTCTGGATTTAATGACTCATTTCTAACTGATTAAAATGGCAGAAGCAATGGACGTCACTTCCAAGATGACGTTACCAAGGCAGTGGTTCCATCTCTCTCTCGCTTGGATCACTCACGCCACAGCAAGCAAGCTGCTACGTGACAAATAACCCTGGGAAGAGCCCAGCACGGTTCACTGATGAGCTGAGGCTCCCACGCCGACAGCCCATGAGGAAGTAAGAGCTTCAGACCGACAGCCTGGGAGGGAACGAAGCCTGCCGAGCAGCACGCCCCCGTGAACTTGCGAGTTGATCCTGCAGCCCGCAGGTGGGTCTCTAGATGGGCCGGAGCCCTGGACGACGCCTTGACTACAATCTCACGAGCAACCTCAGCCCGAAAACGTGCACTAAGCTACTCAGCATCTTGACCCACAGAAACCGTGAAACAATATTTGCTTTAAGTCATGAAAACAGAAACCACTAGTGCAGATTTTGGCGTTAATAATAGGATGACTATATCACAAAAATCAAGAGCTTGGGAATGGTCTTGGGACCAGGAAACGGATTATGCATAGAATGTGAATGAAAGCTTAAAGCACCCTCTCTGTAACTGTCCACAGAGTTTTGGACATGAGCACATAGGAAATCAAAGAAATTCTTATAGGCAACCAAGAGAAAGGGGATATTTATTGTAGAGTTGCAGAAAGCTTGGTAATACTCTTCCCCCACAGTTATATGAAAGGACAAAGTACACCTAGCAAACTGCATGATCCATCTAAGAACATTCCAAGCACATCTTTGAAGACACCAGCAGATCTCTTCTTGCCGCCTATAATAAAATATGAGAAGAGAAAGGAGAACTGAAGAATGGGCCACAAATAAAATGGAGCTAGGATTTGATGGGTTTGAATATTTTTATCCTCTCTAGATTGCCTTCGGTGTGGATTGCAACTAAACATCAACAAAACAAAAGTCCTTACAACTGGGTCAGTATGTAATTTCACAATAAATGGAGAAGAGATTGAGGTTGTTCATGATTTTGCTTTACTTGGTTCTACAATCAACACCCATGGAAGCAGCAGTCAAGAAATCAAAAGATGCACTGCCTTGGGAAAAGTTGTGGCAAAAGATCTCTTTAGAGTACTGAAAAGCAAACATGTCACATTGAAGACGAAGGTGCGCCTGACTCATGCCATGGTATTTTCAGTCACATCATATGGTTGTGAAAGCTGGACATTGAATAAGGGAGACAGGAGAATAATTGATGCTTTTGAATTATGGTGCTGGAGATGATTACTGAATATACCATGGACTGCCAAAAGAACCAACAGATCTGTCCTAGAAGAAAGGCAACCAGGAAGAAAGGATGGCGACACTGCATGTTATATATTTTGGACACATAGTCAGGAGGGACCAATCCCTGAAGAAAGACATCATGTTTGGGAGAGCGGTAGGTCAATGAAAAAAAAAAGAAAACCCTCCACCAGGTGGATTGACACAGTGTCTGCAACAACGGGCTCAAACATAAATAACATCATGTGCATGGCGCAGAACTGGGGAGTGTTTCGTTCCACTGTACATGGGGTCGCTATGAGTCAGACTCACTCAACAGCACCCAACAACCATGACAACAACTAGATCGCAAACTTTGTTTAAAGGTAGAAATGGCTTATAAGCAAAGATCACATCCAGGGCAATGCCATGAAAACATGGTCTGGAGACAAAGCAAAGGTATGGGAGCCTTGAGGTGACCCCAGTCACATGGGGCAGCCTTGTGAGGCAGCTGGACCTAGAGGTTCCTGGCAGGCAGCTCCCAGATTCCCAAGCCACAGGAACTGTGAGATGAGAAGTTCAGAGTCCAGTTCTCAGCGCTGGGGTTGGGGCTAATTTGTTACACAGCAATGAATCATGTGTACATTGAGCTTCTGCATAAGATGTCATCTGCAGGGGGTAAGGGCTAGGATTTAGCTCAGTTGGTAGAGCGCTGCACTGCAGTCTCTGAGGTCCCGAGTTCAATTCCCAGCACTGCAAAAATGGGAGAAGGACCTGGTAATCCACTCCCAAGGCAATCTCAAAACAGCCATTGAAAACCCTATGAGGGTCGCTGTGAGTCGGATACAGACTCGACGGCACCTAACAACAACAGCAAGCAGGGGGTAAAGCTTTCTGACCAGAAAAAGCTAAAAATCATCTATTTTTGTTTATTTTTTGGTTTTGTTTTGCAGCACTGGGGGTTGAGACCAGAACCTTGCGTATTCTTTGCAAACTCTCCACCACTGAGCTGCCTGGCCCCTTGGTTATTTTTTACCTCGAGCCAGGGTCTCCCTAAGTTGCATGGGCTGCCTCTGGCCTTGGACTCAACATCCTCCTGCCTCCCGTCCTGAGTTGCTGGGATGACAGGTGTACAACTGCATCCCCGGCTTCAACAGCATCTTAAGGCAATGTTTGAGGCCATAGCAACAAAAGTAATTGCCTTTCTCCATCATACATTGGATCTGTTGACTCTTCCGGAAGTGGACACATAAAGGGAGATGGTTGGTGTCTGCCGGCTGGGCTCCCGTGCGTGGTCCTTCTCCCTGGGAGATCGAGCGGTGCCTTTTCCTGACCCATTGGGAAGACACAGGGCAGGTCCTCCCTTGCTTCCTGACCTGGCTCCGCACATGTTCTCTCGCAGGTGAGGTGCTAAGCGCTCCTGGCTCCTCCTGTGCCCAGTGCGTAGGTTTGGAATCTCTCTCCCTCAGACTCCCTACCCCAGCCCCACAATCACGACAGCGTGCTCAGTGAGCCCGCGTGGGCCAGGTTCCAGAAACCAGGGATTTGTCAAATCACAAGGTGGTAAAAAAGCCCTTCTCCCCGATCTTCCCTGCACCCCACCGTGGGGTGAAAACCATGGGCACACAGCTACACAGATCCCTCAGAATGACCGCACGGAGACGTGTGGAAAGGGAACAGAGTGGGTTTGGGAGCACGTGAGGATTCTTGCTTTGGAAAAGCCGTGACAGAGGACCTCGCCCACCCACTGCACACCACCACACTCCCACAGCCACTCATGCTGCCAACCGGTCCCCTTTATGCTAAGCTCTGTCCAGTTCGACTTCTCTCACTTGTGCCCAAACTGTTCTCACTGATCTGTCAGGTGTCCTCCCCAACTACCCTGGCCAGTGGCCAGCAAGCCCTGGCCAACCACTGTGGAAGAAGCCCAGGTGCCCCTGAGAATTGGGCCCCCTACAATCACCAAGGGGGCTGGGATTTAGCTCAGTTGGTAGAGCACCACTCTGCAGTCTCTGAGGTCTGGAGTTTGATTCCCAGCACCACAAAAATGGGAGAAAGACGTGGCAATCCAATCCCGAGCCAATCCTGAAACAGTCAGCGATTGAAAACCCTATGAGGGTCACTATGAGTTGGACATGACTCGACAGCACCTAACATCAACAACAATTCTCCTTTGGGAGACAGATTCGGCAACCCACTCCCAAAAAACAATCAGCCATTGAGAACCCTATGAATAACACGAAAGCACTGACAACAGTGTTTCTCCTGTTGTACCTAGGGTCGCTATGAGTCAGACACCGACTCGACGGCACCTAACAGCAACAATAATTACCAAGACAAAAACAACTGAAGAGCACCCACTGTCCCAAATATGCCCGAGGATGCCTCTGGTCCTTAGACAAGGACACGGACAGTCCCATGTGGCACAGGGCAGGAGAAATGCCGGGCTCTGCAAGGCAGAGACAATCGGGCTCAAACACACTGAGGCTACTGCCCATGACACCTCTGCTCCATGCCCTCCCCACTGTGGCCCTCAGAGCCAGCAGGAGTCACTCTATAGTTTGGGAGACCAGAACGATGCTGCCACCCAAAGAGATGGCATCTGGCAGCCTCGGGTGTCTTCTGAAGACTGTTGTTGTTGTTAGGCCCCATTAAGTCACGTCTGACTCACAGCGAGCCTCAGAGGGTTTTCAATGGCTGATGGCTTTGGGATTGTTCCCAGGAGTGGATCGCCATGTCCTCCCATCTGTGTGGTGCAGGGGATCGAACCCAGGTCCTCAGAACATGCAGAGTAGTGCTCTACCAACTGAGCTAAACCCCAGCCCCTCTCAAGACTAGGAGGGACCAGATTTCCTCACCACAGCGAGGTCCTTCTTCATGCCTGCTGGGAGCAGGGAGGTGAGGCAGGTGCTAGCGCGTCATGGAGAGCTGGGAGCCTGGGGCTGAGGCTCACTGGAGGCAGAGGGCATAGGGTGGGAGGAACCAGAGACTTTTATCTCTGTTCCTCACCCAACCCAGATTTCTGGAGGCAGGTTTTGGTGTCATACTGGGTTCCAATTCTGCTTGTGTGATTTCACTTTTCTGAGTTTCCTTTATACAAGGAGGATGAGGATTCCTCCCTGGTGGGGCTCTCCTGGGGACTAAGTTAGATACTGTGCATAAAGTACCTAGGAGAGCCCAAGCACATAGCAACCTGTCCAAGCATATTGGCTACTATTAGTCATGGTTGGTGAGCATATGCCAGGGCAGAAAATTACTCTAATCATCCTTGTTGAGGCTGTTGTGGTTGTTAGGTGTCCTTGAGTCCAGTCTGACTCACAGCAACCTTGTGTACAAGACAATGAATTACTCCCTGACACTGTGGTATGTCTGGCACTGTATCAGTACTTCTCTGCTATTCATAAGGTTTTCAATGGCTGATTGTTTTGAGAGTGGGCTGCCAGATCCTTCTCCCATTTTTGCCATGCTGGGGATCGAACCTAGGGCCTTAGAGTGCTCAGAGCAGCATTCTACCTACTTGTTAGGGTAGTAAGTATTTTGTAATCTCTCCCATATGTCACATACATCTTCTCCCTGGTTCTCCATCAGCCATCTGAAATAATTTTGCTATTATTGATCCCACTTTTTTGTGTGTGTGTGTGTGGTACTCGGAGTTGGACCCAGGGCCTTGCACTTGCATGCTCTGCAAGTGCTGGACCACTGAGCTGCACCCCCAGCCCATTTTTTTACTTTTTGAGACAGGGTCTAACTAAATTACACAGACTGCCTCTGGTCTCGAATTTCTGATCCTCCTGCCTCCGCCTCCTGAGCCGCTGGGATTACAGGCATGCACCACTGCGCCTGGCTTTTGATCCCATATTTGAAAGAGAAAACTGAGACAGAAGAAAGAATTGGAGCCAAGGGAGGTGTGAGGGAAGAAATGGTAAGCAAATTTCTAATGATTTATACCTACTCAGGGCTGGGATTTAGCTCAATTGGTAGAGCTCCGCTCTGCAGTCTCTGAGGTCCTGAGTTTGATTCCCAGCACTGCAAAAATGGGAGAAGGATGTGGCAACCCACTCCCAAGGCAATCCCAAAACAATCTGCCATTGAAAACCCTATGAGGGTCGATATGAGTCGGACACGATGGCACCTAACAACAATAACAACATACCTACTCAGATATGGGCAGGGAAAGTGAATCACACTGCTAAAGAATTCAGGCTCAGTATGCCTCTATCTTCCTTCCAACCCCAGGAAAAGTATTCAACAAAACAGCAGAGGGGGAGAGACATTCACATCAGAAGCTCTGATCTCACATACCACCTATGCTCCTTCCATGAATTTCCCCAGACCTCAGTTTGCTCATCTGCAGAATGGGTGTAACATTAACGTCTATGAGCTGCTGGTATTCTGACGATCAAATAAAATAGTAGAGAGGAAGGGGCTTTCTCAACAAGAACAGTAGCTAGTTTTATTGTGATTTTTAAAAGGTATCTAGAAATTGTTTCTCCAACTTTCATTCTCATCTTGCAAAATCTCAAATCACAGGTTTCTGTTGGCCTATGCTCTCCACAGTGTTTCCCCTGCCTCTGCCTAAGGCCTGTTATTATCTATTTCCCTCTGAGCTCACCCCCATCCACATTAGACCATGTGCTTCAGGCTAGCCCGGAAACTAGCATACACTCGGTATTCAATATGTCCTCACTGCATAAAGAGATAATGCTACTTCCGGTTTCTTCAGGCCAATACCAGTCCAGACTATGAGAAGACCCCCAAGAGAAATGAGGGAGAGAAAAATATTCATCTTTTTCTTAGTCCCTTCATCTCTGCTCCACTTCACTGGGTCAGTCATCTGGAGTTAGGAGAAGCGTGAGGCAAAACAAACTTTGAAACTAGTATTTAAAAGGATGCCTTGCATTTTTAGAGACCAGAGGAAAATACAGCACAGTCATTTAAGGCTAAGAGCAGCTGGTGGAGTTTCAACATATGGAAATAACCAGAGGCAAGGAATTTGAAAGCTACCATGGGACCCAATCCACAAGGCCAGAGGGCAGGATTCAGACGCTGACTTGGCCACCCTGGCCTTGCCCAGCTAACAGATCTATATTCACAAAGCCAGCTTGGCATGACTGCCTGGTGTTTAGCTGGCCAGCCAGGGGTCAGAGTCACTTCAACTAAGATAAATAAATCTGAGCAGTAGAGTCCAGCCAGAAACTTTGGCCAAGTATTTTATCTGCCCAAACTAACTGTCCTGTAAGTGTGTTTAAAAAACACTGTCAAGAGCAAAAGTTGAATTTTTAATAAATGATAGTGAGACAACTGGGTAGCTGTTTGGGAATAAAGATAAAATTAGATCCGTACCTCACACCATACTCAAAAGTAAACTCCAAATGGATCAGAGATCTAAATGTTAAAATAAAAAATAAAAAAAAGGAAGCCACACAAGTTCTAGGAGAAAAGATGGGTGCATTCCTTTATAACCTGGGAAGAGTTAAAAGGTTTCTAATTATGACTCAGAGTCTGGGATTTAGCTCAGTTGGTAGACCACTGCTTTGCAGTCTCTGAGGTCCCAAGTTCGATTCCCAGCACCACAAAATGGGAGAAGGACGTGGCAACCCACTCTCAAGGCAATCCTGAAACAGTCAGCCATTGAAAACCCTATGAGGGTCGCTATGAGTCGGACTCCACTTGACGGCACCTAACAACAACAATTATGACTTAAAATTCAGGTACAGTAAAAGATTGATCGGTTTGACCACAGAAAAATATTTTAAACTCTTACATGACAAAAATCCCATAAATGAAGTCAAATGCAACTTTGAAAAATGGAACAAAATATTTGAAAACTTTATTACACATAAAGCTAATTTCTCTAGTATATACTCTGAAAATTGGGGAGAGAAAGACCAAGAGCCTAATAGAAAAATGAACAGACCTGAATAGAAAATTCACAAAGAAAGAATGGTCATTAAACATTTGAAAGATGTTCAACCTCACTCACGATTGGAAAAAATATGAATTAAAACCACAATGAAGCCAGACACCGTGGCGCACACTTGCAATCCCAGCAAGTAAAGAGGCGGAGGCAGGAAGATCCCAAGTTCAAGGCCAGAGGCAGCCTGCACAACTTAGGGAGATCCCATCTCAAAACAAAAAAATTAAAAAGGAGGCCAGAGTTGCGGCTCAATGGCAGGGTACTTGCCTAGCATGCGTGAGCAGGACCTGAGTTTAATCCCCCAATGCTCTAAAAGAAAAAAAAAAAAAACACCACCATAAAAGCTGGGCCTGGTGCCTCACATCTGTAATCCCAGCACTCGGGAGATAGAGGAGGAGGATCATGAGTTCGAGGCCAGCCTGGGTGATATAGTGAGATCCTATCTCAATAAAAAACAGAAAAAAGAACAAAATAAAACACCCCCAATAAGATAACATGCCCCACCTATTTGAATGGCAAATTTTCAAACAATGACAACATATAACTCATGGTCAGGCCGTGGTGCCACACACTCTCTACTTCGCTACTGATGAGGATGCAAGCCAGCACCGCGCTGTGAGAGGGGGTTGTTAGCAACATCTGGCAATACTACTTTTGACCCAGCGATCTCAGATACGGGAATTTACACGGAAGACAGACCTCCAACCTCCCGGAAACACATGATACATAGGCATGCGGTGATGTAGTCATTGTTGCATCTTCTGTAGTTGTTAACTATTGGAAGTACTCTAATGTGCTTGTACAGAAAACTGGTTAAAACTACAGTATGTGCACACAATGGAGGGCTATACAGTTACAAAAGAATCTTAATAGAATGATTTCTAGAAAATTTCAACAAAAAAAAAAGGAAGCAAAGTGCGGTAGATTATCTCTAGGAGGCCATGTTTGGTGCAAGAAAGGTCTGGCGGTTCAGTTTAGGCATCAGTTTGACTGGGTTGAGGTGTGCCCGGGTAGCTGGCAGAGCATGATTTTCAGGTATAACTACGGGAGTGTTTCCAGAAGAGGTTGGCGTTTGACTCCGTGGAATCAGCAGATTTAGCCCCACCAGTGTGGGCGAACAACATCCCCTTGACTGAGGGCCCAGACACAACAAAACAGCAGAGGAAGGCAAATTTCTCGCCCAGTCCCCACCCTGCCTCCCTCCCCGGGAGTTGGGTGCCCTTTCTCTTGCCCTTGGGCATCTAGACTCCGGGTTCTCCAGTCTTTGGAGACTGAGAGAGTATGAGCACACACACACACATACACACACACCCCCCCCCAGTTTCTTAGACCTTTGACCTCAGGCTGAGAGCTACACCCTCAGCTTCCTGGGTTCTTAGACGTTCAGACTCAACCTGAAGCACACCACCAAGCTCCCCGGCTTTCCATCTTTCAGACGGCCCTTCAGAGGACTTCTGAGTCTCCATGTTCATGTGAGGAAGCACCCTGCAAGCCTGTCCCATTATGTATCCATAGATCTGATCGGTTCTGTTTCTCTGAGGAACCCTAACACAGAAGGAGAGATTCACACTCGCTCACTGACACACCCATCTGGTGAGCAAAAAGAAATATCGGAGGGATAAATCAGAAGGTAATGAAATGAGTCCCACAGGGGAGAGGCAGAAAGGATGTGTGGATGGGAAAGAAGAGACGAGGGAGTGGCATCTCTCTCAATACACTTTTAGTATATTTTTAACTATTAGAACCACATTATGCTTCACGTACTCAAGGAAATTAACATGGTCAGAGGAGAAAAACAGAGCAGAACTACAAGCACGTGGCCTGTGTTTCAAAACATGACCAAACCTAAAAGAGACAATGAAAAAACCTATGTAAATATTCAACAAAAAACCTATCTAAATATTCATCACAGTATTTTTACATAAATACCTTCAGGCTAATGGTAAAAGGAACTGTAAACAACTATTGAAGTGCAAGGGTGAGTTTGAATAGCTTGTTGTTGTTGTTGTTGTTGTTGTTGTCAGGTGTCATAGAGTCAGTATCGGACTCATAGCGACCCTCATAGGGTTTTCAATGGCTGACTGTTTCAGGATTGCCTTGGGAGTGGATTGCCAGGTCCTTCTCCCATTTTTGTGGTGCTGGGAATTGAACTCAGGACCTCAGAGACTGCAGTGCAGTGCTCTACCAACTGAGCTAAATCCCAGCCCGTGAATAGTTTAGCAATCCCCAAATGATGTCAGGTGTGTTCTGGGATTAAGCAGGTGAGACTCAGTTTGCGCCCTGTCAGAGAAGAGGGTTCCTAACACAAAAAGAGAAAGGCTAGAATGAAGCCACTGGCGTTGAGTCGGGATTGGAGGCGTCGATGTGAAGTTGTGGTTTCACTATAAAGGAAGAAAGGGAGGGAAGAAGGAAGAGAGAGAGAGACAGACAGACAGAGAGAGAGAGGGGGGGAGAGAGAGGGAGATTTGAAAAACAAAGCAGGATGGGATTGTGCATTTCAGAACTGCTCGATAACCTGAGTCCTATCAGCTACCTTCCTG
Source organism: Pedetes capensis (assembly GCA_007922755.1). Lineage (NCBI taxonomy): Eukaryota > Metazoa > Chordata > Mammalia > Rodentia > Pedetidae > Pedetes > Pedetes capensis. The sequence goes on along the minus strand of VMDO01000563.1, from coordinate 37,544 downwards.
CAGGGTTCCTGGGATCTCCAATTTCCCAATGCAAACTCTGAAGCCTCTTCAAATAATTTGCCAGTAGAACTCCTTTCCCCTGGTTATGACACAAGACTAGAGTTCACACTGGAATTCTGAAGGTGGACAGAACAAGGATGTGCCACCAGAGAGGGAGGATGTGGTGGAGATTGGACGACATCACACCCGGACACCTTGTTAGTTTTTCATTTTTTCACTTCCGTCTTCAATGCCTCTTCTCTTTCCCTCCAGCTCCTTTTCTCCAACCCAACCTTCTTAGCCCCTGGAGACACCATCCCCGCTGCAGCCAGCTTCTCTGGACACAAAGCCCTGTGAGGATTGGGCAGAGCAAACACGCAGGCCACCGCGCCTGAAAGCAATTAGCAGTGTGGCACACTGAGGCCTTTTCTTTCCTCCTCTGGAAACTGCCTCTGCCTGAGCCCAGCACCTGGGTAACAAGTTGAATTTAAGAAGCCAAAAGGAGCCTGGCGTGGTGGCGCATGCCTATAATCCCAGCGGCTCGGAAGGTGGAGGCAGGAGGATTGCAAATTCGAGACCAAAGGCAGTCTGCATAACTTAGTGAGACCCTGTCTGAAAAAAGTTAAAAAAAAAAAAAATGGGCTGAGGGTGCAGCTCAGTGGTCCAGCTCTTGCAGAGCATGCAAGAGCGAGGCCCTGGGTTCAACCCCTGTACCACAAAAAAAAAGAAAAGAAAAGAAAAGAAAAGAAAAGAAAAAACATAGACGGCAGTTAGCATGGCTTGTAAAAAGTTCTCTACCCTCATTCATAATCTTCTGGAGGTCAGCAGAGGGCAGAAGGGCCTCAGAGAAGACAAAGCGCCCCCACCCTCTATGGAAGCTGTTTCCTACACAAGGCCAAGGGTTTTCTTCTCTTAGTCTAGCCTGGTCCCTTGGTCTAGCCTGGTAGTAACTGGAGGCCTCTGGGAAGGGCTTGAAGACTGAGGTGGCAGCTCGGATTGGTGGGCAACCTCAACTGATTTTAAGTAACTTTAGAGTAAGCCAATCCCAGAGGAGCCCCAGGCATACTGACAGAGATGTCTCCACCTTCTCTACTCCAGTCACTAGGCCACTGTGACTTCTGATTGGTTTATCTCCCCCAGGGGATAATGACCCCACCTCCTCTGCAGATACAGCCTCAAAACTCAGAGATGCACACATGGGGATAGGAAATCAGCGGCCAGTCTCCTAGCAGAAGGACAAAGGGAGAGAAGCCAGATTTGCCAGAGAGGCCAGACAGAGGGGCCAAGGCTAAGTCTGTCTCCTCCATGCCACGGGACTCCACAACTTTCTTTCCCAGCCCCACTGACCTGCTGTTCCTCACGATGGTAATTAAAAGAGGCTCCCTCTGCCGGGCACTATGCTATACTCAACACTGTAGTGTATGTATCCATTGTTGTTGTTGTTGTTAGGTGCCATGAGTCAGTATCTGACTCATAGCGACCCTACATACAACAGGTGAAACACTATTGTCAGTGCTTCTCTGCTGTTCATAGGGTTTTCAATGGCAGATTGGTTTTTGGGAGGGGGTTGCCAGGTCCTTCTCCCAAGCCTACAGCTTCTGGTGTTCCCAGGCGGTCTCCCATCCAGGTACTAACCAGGCCCGACCCTGCTTAGCTTCCGAGATCTGACGGGATCGGATGCCACAGGGCTACAGCTGCAGGCCATGTATCCATTACGTTATCCCATTTGGTCCTCATAACTGCACCGCCATATTTACTTGCGTATTTATCTATTGAATGTATTCTATGTGTCAGAAACCGCACTGCAGGAGCTGATGATGTATTGGTGAGTTTACAAAGACTGGAGGAACGACCCCATTCCACAGATGAGGACCCTGAGGCTCAGAGGCACCCCATTCCCTGGCCTCGGCTACTGATTCAGAAGGGCATGATGTCCGCCGACCAATGTTTTCCGGTGAGGCATGGGCAGAGCTGCGCCAAGATTCCCTAGAAAGAGCATCCTGGCTCTTCATCGCTTTAGATCTGGAAGAAGCAAGGCACCCCTTGCCTCTCAGATGAAGCTGAGCATAAGGCAAAACAGACAGCGAAGCAAAGAGCCTGGGTGTTGAGCACAGCACTGAGCCACTGAACCAAACCAACCTGGAAGCCCACCCCTACTCTGGACTTGCCAATCACGCCAGCCAGTGAACCCCATGTACTCTGACCCTATTTTACTGCAGGGGAAACATAGGTTCACATGAGGCCAAACTTGTTCTCATATAGGAAAAGAAACTGAGGCCCAGAGAGGTCCAACAACATGCTCAAGGTTACTCATCCAGGAGAGGAAGGGGTTGCACTCTTTCTGGAAGTTTCCAACAGACAGAAGAGGATTCTAGTTTGGAATTGCCCTGAAAACAGCTCATGGATTTTCTATTGAAAAACAGTCTCAAATGGGAGCTACAGATCCACTTGCGTGTGTGTGAAATGACATCGAGACAAGTTCAGTCGCCACAGCAGAGCTTGGAATAACAAAAACAGAAAGATATTAAAGGTCCACCAGAAAGGGACCAGGCAAATACTATGATTTGTCTCTATGATGAAATACTATGCAGGCATGGGGGAACGTAGGGAATCTCTCTGTGGATTGCTCTGGAAAGAACTTACACTATGAAGTTGAAAACTTTCTAGAAATTCACAATAGCATGTAACATAAAAAGGCTCTTATAAAAAAGAAAATTTACATATTCCTATTTCTTATTTTTGCATTAACCTAAGGAGGACACCAATAGCAGAGGTGATGGCTGTTTGAAGATGGGAACTGGGTGACCAGGAGGTGGGATAGAAATAAAAAGTTTCTGTTTATTCTTTTATATTGTTTGAAATTTGGAGCATATCTGACAGACCTGCATTAAAATTCTCACTACATGTTGTTGTTGTTGTTAGGTGCCATTGAGTCAGGTCTGACTCGTAGCGACCCTGTGCACAACAGAATGAAACACTCTCCAACACTGTGCCATGCCCAGCCCTATGTCAGTGCTTCACTGCTATTCATAAGGTTTTCTTCTTTCAAGGGTGGGCTGCCAGGTCCTTCTCTCATTTTTTGTGGTGGTAGGGATGAATCCCAGGCCTCAGAGAGCACAGTGCAGGACTCTACCAACTGAGCTAAACCCCAGCTTCTCTGATTACACAGACAATCATATGTGGTTTAAGTTATACTGAATCCTACTTCCCCCTTAATCAAGAACAATAGTTTTAATTCTATAAGGTCACAGATAAGCCATATAGGAATATACAGAATTTTTTTGATGTGGCAGCAAAGACAAGGTATACCTTTGTTGACTTAATACATCTAAACACCAATTTTCTCAAAGGAGCATAATGATATCTATTTGGGGAGATTATTTTGAAAATAAATAGAGATAATACTGAAAGCACTTAGCATAGTGCCTGGTACACTAAATGGTACAGTAAATGGTTAATAAATTCAGATTGTAATACTCCACAAATAGACATTTTAAACAAACAATGCCATGGAGGGATGGTGTCTTTAATCTACATAATAATGTCAATGTATCTGCCCCCATTTCATAGGGACTAAGTATTACAAGAGTACTACATGGAAAAAGGGGTGGAGCCAAGATCAGATGTCAAAATATTGACCAGATTCTCCTCCTACACCCTTGGAGCATGGAGGTAGACTGAATGACTAGTGGCAAGTTGGAAAATCTAGCTTTGGTGAAACAATAAAAATATTGCAGAGCAAGAGCAAACTATAAGAACCTGCAACAAACTCAGTGGACCGCTAAGATCTGCCCTGCCCACCTCTCACCCTGCCATTTACATCTATTGCTATTAAACATCTATCAACTGGGGTTATTTATTGGATAAATGATTACCTAATGAAAATAAGAAATAAAATAATTACTATATAATAAAAATTAAAAATGAGATGATATGTGGATTTTGTAAATTTGCTTTTTACTTAACAGTTATTCTAGTTCCTTTCTTTCCTGTATATGCATTTTTTAAATGGCAACTAAAGATACAATGGACAAATGTGAGAGGAGGCCTAAGATCACTTTAAAATCACTCTGGTTCCTTGAAAACCAGCCTTCAACAAAAGCTGATTAGGGCAGCTCTGTCACAGATGGCTGTGCCTGCCAAGGGCTGGATTTTAAAAATGATGTCACAAGATAACCTTGTAAAAGGTCAAATTCAGGAATTCCTGTAAAGGGTTGAGCTCTGGAAAATGGAAACTTAAATGGCACTCCCCCACCCCTTAAACTGCCCTATAAAACCTGAACTTACCAGACCTGAGCTGCTGTTCCCTCCAAGTCCACTTCTGGGGCTAGGGGTAGCCGACTGGCCAGTCTATTAAAGCTTCCTTCTTCTCCCGGTCCATTTGTGTCTTGGAGTATTTCTCTGGGTTTGAGCCACTGGGTACAACACAGGTTATTTCTTGCTTTGCATTTGCTCTGTATTCATTCATCACCAAATTCAGTCTTAAGTTTTGGAAGACATATGACTCAAGCCTGTCCAGTTATAGAATCTCAACTCCCTGACCAGAGGGATGACTTAAAAGTAGGCACAGAACCTATTTAAAAGTAGGCACAGAACATGGGCAATTCTGGGACTATGGCTAAAATTATCTCTATAGTTTGCAAATAAAATGTCCCCAATAGATTCATGTTGAACACTTGGTGCCGAGCTGGTGGCATTATTTGGAGAGATTGTGAAAAAATCTCAGGAGGTTGTGCCTAGCTGGAGGAAATAGATCACTGGGGGCATAACTTTGAAGGTTACGCCAGGTTCCCGGTCCCCTTGTTGCACTCTATTTCTTGGCTGCAGTGAGTTGAATAGGTTTGCTCCACCGTTCTCTCCCCACCATGATGGATGAAATCTCCGAAGCTAATGATAAAACTAATTAATACAGAAAACTGGTTTCAGAGAAGTAGGGTCATTGCTGTGACTAAACCAGACCATGTTGTTCTTAAGTCTTGGGAAATGCTTGGTGAAAGGAACTTGGGAATGTTTAGAGATGGCAGCGAGGAAAGCCCTGGAATGCTGTAAGTGTTGCTGGTGATAAGGCTGGGGAGGTCTGAGAGCACTGTCTGCCAGACAGACTAGAAGGGCTCTGGAGACTTGGCTGGATTCTCCTCCACGTCCAAAAACCCCAGCTGTGTTCAGTAAATGTTTATTGTATGTCTGATCCCTCAGTAAAGGATAATGTTTATCCTCCCACTGTGTTCAAACCTCCCTTCCCTTTGAGGGTGACTTGGACCTTTCCTCCATACACTGTGTTTAGAACCCTCCAGAACGTCCACTTACTTGCTTCTTGATAATCTAGGTCAACTTGTTATCATCTGATCCACTGATCTAGCTTCACAGTGAAAGCCCATTAGATGATGTGCTGGAATTTTCCCAAATACAAATGTGTGTACCACACAATGAATCTTTAATAAATACTTGTTGGAGAAACTGTTGAATTTTTTAAAAATCAATAAGTAACTCCCCACTTTCTCCTGCATGAAGCCCCCTGGTAATCACCATTCTTCTGTCTCTAGGATCCCCATATAAGTAGAGTCATATAATATTTATTCTTTTCAATGTGACTTGTTTCACTTAGATTGCTGCCTTCAAGCTTCATCCCTATTTAGCACATTAGAATTTTCTTCCTTTTTAAAGCTGAATGTTACATTATAAGGATATGCCACATTTTGCTTATCTATACATTCATCGCAATGCAGCTGTACCACTATAGCGTCAAATTCCCTCAGATCTCAAAAGCTAAGCAGGGTTGAGCATGGTTAGTATTTGGATGGGAGACCGCCTGGGAACAGCAGGTGCTGTAGGCTTAGGAGAAGGACCTGGCAACCCACTCCCAAAAATCAATCAGCCATTGAAAACCCTATGAATAGCAGAGAAGCATAATAGTGTTTCATCTGTTGTACATAGGGTCACTATGAGTCGGACACCAACTCAACAGCACCTAAAAACAACAACGACATACATTCATCAATGGACACTTGGATTGTTGATACCTTTTAGCTATCGTGGATAATGCCACTATGAACATAGGCATACAAATAACCTGTTTGAATCTCTGATTTCAATTTTTTTTATATATACCCAGAATCAGAATTGCTGGATCATATGATAATTTTTACTTTGATTTTTTTAAGGAACGACTATGCGGTTTTCCATCAAAGCTACATGATTTTACATACCATGGACTGCCAAAAGAACCAACAGATCTGTCCTAGAAGAGGTACAACCAGAGTGCTCCTTGGAAGCAAAAATGGCCAAACTGCATCTTACATATTTTGGACATGTAGTCAGGAGAGAACAATCCCTGGAGAAGGACATCATGTTTGGAAGAGTGGCAGGTCAACGGAAAAGAGGAAAACCCTCCACCAGATGGA
>VMDO01000563.1:0-31064 GCA_007922755.1 Pedetes capensis | reverse complement strand
GACGGCACCTAACAACAACAACAACAACAACCACCATGCAGGGCTGGGATTTAGCTCAGTTGGTACAGCACTGTTCTGCAGTCTCTGAGGTCCTGAGTTCGAGTCCCAGCACCACACAAATGGGAGAAGAACCTGGCAATCCACTCTCAAGGCAATCCCCCCAAAAAACCAATCAGCCATTGAAAAACACGTGAGGGTCTCCATGAGTTGGACAAGACTCGGTGGCAATAACCTAACCCACCAGGCACATGGGCATCAATTTCTCCCCAGCCTCTGAGACACTAGGTTTGACTCTTCTGAATCTGACATGAAGGCAGGACATCAGAATGCAACTAACTGTCCAGGGGACAGCGGGAGACACTGACCATGACTCAAGTGACAAGACAACACTACAGACGTATTTGGAGGGTTTCCAATAAGCAATGCAATAAGCCCTGAAGACAAATGAGTGCTGATAGGAGTGGAAGGAAGAGGAGAGTGAGGGGATGGAGCCTTGGAGAACGGCCTGGGGAGCAGCATATTATATGCACAGGGCAGCTGCTGTCTGTTTCTTAGAAGCTCATTCTCCAAGTTAAACATGGCCCTGCCGTCCCTGGATTTGCTTAGCAGACCCTTTTACATATTAAAATAAACACTAACTTACTTCTGATGGAGTAACCCTGAACCAGATTTAGAGACAACAGTGATAGTTAACATCTGTAGCGCTGGAATTTATTTTCCATATAGTTAGTCCTCCTAACCACCCTGTGGGTAGACATGATCAACCCTGTGATGGTCGTTGGGGATGGGAGAGTAGAACAACAAGGGCCGAGAAGGGAGAGGTGGCTCTGCAGACCTCAGTGTTCACACCCATCCTGGGGGGGGAATGAAGGAAGTGCTCAGGCCTGAGGCACTCAGAAGGCTGTGTGTGCAGGTTAGCAGGAACACAACACTAAACATATATGCCCAAAGGTCAGTGGCTGCTGAGTGTGGGGGCACACGCCTGTGATCCCAGCAACTCAGGAGGCAGAGGCAGGAGGATTGCCGCTCTGAGGCCAGAGGCAGCCTCCATCACTTAGAGAGACCCTGTCTCAAGATTAAAAAAAATAGAAAATGGGCTGGGAGTGCTTCCCGGTAGTAGAGCATTTGCAATGTGTGTGCAAGGCCCTGAGTTCAACCCCCAAGTATCGCAAAATTGCAGGGGTAGGGGTGCAGTTCAGAGGTAAAACACTTGCAAAATATTACAAGACCCTGGGTTCAGCCCCTCCAGTACTGCAAAAAAAAATTTTTTTAAAGATCAGTGGCTATTAGGAGCTGGGGTGGTATGGGGTGTGAATAGGGGGAGAATAGGGATTTGGGGGCTGAGGTGGATGCATGTCATTACACATTTGTCCATTAGATGAACAACACCAAGAGTGGGCATCAATACAAGCTATGGACTTCAGTGAATGATAATCACTCAATCTATGCTCGTCAGTTTTAACCAGCGTGCCACACTAACGAAAGACGTTGCTAACGGAGGGAACTTGAGGGCAAGGTAAAGCAGTGTAGGGAACGCTCAGACTTTCTGCTCAGTTTTCCTGTAAAGCTAGAACTTCTCAAAAAATAAAGACTAGTTTTAAGTTTTGGGCTGGGATTTAGCTCAGTGGGTAGAGCACTGCGCTGCAGTCTCTGAGGCCCCGAGTTCAATTCCCAGCACTGCAAAAATGGGAGAAGCGCCTGGCAATCCACTCCCAAGGCAATCTCGAAGCACTCAGCCATTGAAAACCCTATGAGGGTCGCTATGAGTGGATACCTACCAACAACCAACAAGTTTTAAGTTTGCGTGCAAAGGTGTGGCTCTCCTGTGGTCGTCTTTCTCCCCTGCTGCAGAAATGGTAAGAGCCCCAAGGGCAGGCCAGCAGGGGCTCTGGAAGCCTGGCCTCTTCGAGGACCCCTGCTCCCCTTTAGAGGCAGCCTGGATGTCTTGCTATGTCTCTCTGCTGCTGCTGCCTCTTCTTCTATGGGCACCCACACTACTGGGTTAGGCCCCACCCTTATGGCCTCAGTAGACCTTAATTAACTCCTAAAAACTCTATCTCTAAATAAAGTTCCCTTGAGAGAAAGGGCTTCAGAAGGTGAATTTTAGGAGACACAGTTCAGTCCATTGCACCCCATATGCCCTGCAGGCAGCATGATGGGCTCTGACTACTCTGGAGAAAATAACCACAGAGGGTCCAGGAGGAGCACTGACCCAGCATCTTGTTAGAAGGAACATTTGAGCCGGGTTTTGAAGGATGGAGAGGAGTTCACCATGAGGAAAAAAGGAGAAGGACTTTCCTAAAAGTCAATCGAGAATGTGGAATGTACAAAAATGTAGATAAGGAGATGTGCAAGCACGGGGAATAGACCATGACAAGAGTTTGGTAAGCCTGGAGGGAGAAGAAAAGAGCCAATGAGAGTGGAGGCCAGATCAAGGGTCCTAGAAAGCATACATGTTCTGAAAAGGCATTTAGGAGTCCCCAGAACATTGTTTAGTATGATTTCTTATTTAATTCAGCAATATCAACACAGGCAATGATTTACCATTGATGTATCCTAGTGTAAATAATAAAATTCTATCTCCTCTTTTATTAATAATTGTTCTGGTTAGGAAAGTCATAAATTTAGTCTCTTTCCCATTTTAGATATAAGAATATGATGTACAAAATAGTATTACGTGCAGGTGGTTTTCAAACATTTTAATAAGCAAATATCTGCTCCAAAGAAATGCAGTGCTAACTCCCAAAAGAAAAGTAAAACCCCAAATGGGCCTGGTTGAGGGGGAATTGGAGGTCAGGTGTCCCACACTGTCAGCCGCCCCTTCCACGTCACCCCTGAGGTTCCCCTAAGGATGTCTGGGGCTCCTTGCTATACCATTTTAGAAAGTCATTTGCTTCCATAATAGATTTGCTTTTCTATTGTTGTTGTGGTTAGGTGCTATCCAGTCAGTATCCGACTCATAGTTACCCTCATAGGGTTGTCAATGGCTGACTGTTTCGGGATTGCCTTGGGAGTGGATTGCCAGGCCTTTCTCCCATTTTTGCGGTGCTGGGAATTGAACTCAGGACCTCAGAGACTGTAGCATAGCACTCTACCAACTGAGCTAAATCCCAGCCCTTGCTTTTCTATGGGAGAAAAAAAAAAAACTGATTTCTTGGGATAACAGCAAACATTGTGAATAACTAAAATGGAGCTCTCTGAATATCAGCCAGGGCCTGTCACAGGGCCTTGAGGGAAAGCAGCTCTTCTCATGTCACAACCACCTGATGTGGGTAAGAACTGCTGTGGCTATTTGGCAGATGAGGAGACAACAGCAGATGATGCACTGTGATTTGCCTGCAGCCACATAGCTATAAGTGGAAGGACGGGGGGAAGCCATGCATTTGACCTCTAGGGCCTGAGATCCACCACCTGTTCCCACAAATGCCTGCTTTGTGCAGACACGGGTCTTATATAATGTAGTTTCTATAAGAAAGAAAACACAGAAACTTAAATATAGTATCATTCTTCCTTAGCACAGAGTCTGGACACAGCACACATTCAAGAAAATGACTAAAATCCAGGAGTTAGGTGGGTTCCCCTGGAGGCTCTGAGGGAGAAGCTGTCCCCCACCTCGCCTCTGGCTCCTGCTGACAGCCAGCTAGCCTTGGCATTGTTTGCCTTATAGAGGCATCATTTTAGTCTATGCCTATAGAGAACTGGCCTAGAGAGGCAGCTTGCCTCAGTGCCTGTCTGGCCCTCCTAGAGGTCTGAGACTTGTTGCCAGGGCAGTAACCTCTTCCCTACATCCAGGGACTTTTGGGCATCAAGCTTAGCAAGATGGCTCCAGTGTCCAACTCCCCTCCTCAGACCCCTCGACACCTGATTGGCCACTCTTCAATTACCCAAAGCCTCCCCATTGGCCCATTAAGGAACATCCCATGATTGGTTCCCCTTTTAATGCCCCATTTGCATCTCCCACCTGAACCAATCACCCCTTAATACATGGCAGTCTCTGATTGGTCCTTGAAGGGAATATAAGCACAGTGCACAGGGCACTCAGGGTCCACTCCATCGACCCTCCTGAGGGAGAAAGAGGTCTACTCCATTGACCAAGTACCTGACAGACAGAGAGAGCACAATAAAGAGCTGTTGAAGAGCACTTGAGCTGTCAGCATCGTCTTTGGGAATAAGAAGTAAGGAACCACTGTGAGCATAAATCTCTGAGCCTGCCTTTCTCAAGGCTTCTCAGAGTAGCTGTGGGCATAAGACTCCTTTCTGGGTGGCACAGCTCTTCAGCAGCGCTCACCACACAGCAGGTCTTCAGCCACAGAGTTCAACTCATGGCCAGAGCAGTTCCCAGTGGCAAGTGCAGCCCCACACATGCCTTCATCTTTACCTGGTGTGTCTGTGACTACACAGGGCCATCTTCCCATAGGAACACAAGTGATATTGGATTAGGGATCACCCTCTGCCAATATGACCTCAGCAAAGACCCTATTTCCACATAAGGTCACATTCTGAGGGACTGCACATGAGGACTTCAACGTCTTTGGGGAGAGACACAATTCAACCCATAGGATACACAATGTCACCTAAGTGTCACCTAGGACGGTCCCTGCATGAGCACAGATTAGATCCTTTTGTTAACAACAACTCCAGCAAATTCCCTGGTGTGGACTGGGGAATGGGTAACATGGTCTTCCACAGAGGAAAGAGAAAGGAGACTTAATGGTCAAAACCAGAGGGCCTGCCCACACACTGCCTGGGTTTAAATTCTGGCTCCTACTTTTGAGCTGTGCAGTTTAGGGAATATAACCTAATCCTGCCAGGGCCTCAGCTACCTCATGTGTAAAGTGAGGAAGGTAATAGTACCACACTCATAGCATTGTGTGGGGATTAAATGAGATCATACCAGTGAAGTATGTAAAACAGTTCCTGGTATATAATAAATAATTGTTTAGGTGCTGTTGAGTCCAGTCTGACTCATAACTCTACATACAATAGAACAAAACACTCCCTGACACTGTGCCAGGCACATGATCTTTTTCATATTTAAGCCCATTGTGGCAGACACTGTGTGAATCCATCTAGTTGAAGATTTTCCTTTTTTTCTTTGACAAGCCATCCTCCCAAGCATGATGTCCTTCTCCAGGGATTGGTCTCTCCTGACTACATGTCCAAAATAAGTAAGATGCAGTCTAGCCGTCCTTGCTTCCAAGGAGCACTCTGCTTGCATTTCTTCTAGGATGGATTTGTTGGTTCTTAGGGCAGTCCATGGTATATTCAATATTTGTCTCTAGCACCATAATTCAAAAGCATCAATTCTTCTCCTGTCTCCCTTGTTCAATGTCCAGCTTCCACAACCATATGATGCAAATGAAAAATACCATGGCATGAGTCAGGAGCGCCTTCATCTTCAACGTGACATCTTTACTTTTCAACACTTTAAAGAGGCCTTTTGCAACAGTTTTTCCCAGTGCAATGCATCTTGACTTCTTGACTCCTGTTTCTGTGGGTGTTGATTATAGAACCAAGTAAAGCAAAATCTTGGACAACCTCAACCTTTTCTCCATTTATCAGGAAGTTGCTTACTGACCCAGTTGCAACGACTTTTGTTTTCTTGATGTTGAGGACCAATCCATACTGAAGGTTGCGTTCTTTGATCTTCATCAGTAAATGTTTCAAATCCTTTCCAGTTTTAAAGTTGTATCATCTATATAACCTAAGTTGTTAATGAGTTTTCCTCCAGTTCTGATGCCACCTTCTTCTTTGTAAAGTCCAGCTTCTTGGATTATTTGCTCAGCATAGAAATTAAAGAGGTACAGTGAAAGGATACAGCCCTTTCGCACACCTTTTCTGACTTTAAACCAGGCAGTGTTCCCTTGTTCAGTTCAAACGACTGCCTCCTGGTCCATGTGCAGATTCCTCATGAGTACAATTAAGTGCTCTGGTATTCCCATTCTTCGCAATGTTATCCATAAACTGTTGTGATCCACACAGTCAAATGCCTTTCCATAGTCAATAATAATAAATAGTAAATGATTTCTAATCAGCTATAGCGATGTTTTGGGAATCATAGGAATAAAAAAGGGCTGGGATTTAGCTCAGTGGGTAGAGCGCTGCGCTGCAGTCTCTGAGGTCCCGAGTTCAATTCCCAGCACGGCAAAAATGGGAGAAGGCAATCCACTCCCAAGGCAATCCCGAAACAGTCAGCCATTGACAACCCTACGAGGGTCGCTATGAGTCAGATACCAATTTGAAGGCACCTAACAACAACAACAAAGGAATAAAAAGAGTGACTGCCACCTGAAGGGTGGACAATGTGGTAAATGAGATCAAAAAAGAGGGCCTAAGACAGTGATGCAGGAGCACACAGATTTAAGGATCTAGTAAGAGAGGAGGAGGAAGAATAGGTGAAGGCAGCAGAGAAGAAACAGAGAAAACCTCATTTCAGAAGAACAAAGTATCTGAGAAGACAGATTTGCACAATCACATTCATACTTGTGAGAGCCAAAAGGTAGAAGCAATTCACGTGTTATTCTTCAGTGTATGACTGGATAATCAAAATGTGGTCTAGCCACCCAGGGGAATATTATTCAGTCTTACAAAGGAGGAAATTCTGACATATGGTACAGTGCGGGCGAACCTTGAGGACATTATACTAAGTGAAATAAGACAGTCACAAAAAGATAAATACTGTATGATTCTACTTAGATGAGGTCCCTGGAGGATACCCATTAACAGTGACAGAAAGAACCACAGTGGTTACCAGGGGCTGGGGGAGGAGGAATGTTCCTGTTGTTGCTGTGAGGTGCTGTCTAGTCGGTATCTGACTCATAGAGACCCTGCATACAACAGGAGAAACACTATTGAACACTACTGTCAGTGCTTCTCTGCTGATTATAGGGTTTTCAATGGCAGATTTTTTGGGGGAGTGGGTTGCTGGGTCTGTTTCCCAAGCCTACAGAACCTGGTGTTCCCTGGCGGTCTCCCATCCAAGGACTAACCAGGCCCCACCCTGCTTAGCTTCAAGATCTGATGGGATCAGATACCACAGGGCTATGGAGGAATGAGGGGCTGTTTAATGGGTCCGGTTTCAGTTTTGCAACATGAAGAGCTCTGCAGACAGATGGTGCTGATGGTTGTACCATATGAATTACCCAATGCTGCCGAACCACATCCTTAAAAGATAGTTAGGATGGCAAATTGAATGACACATGTCTTTTGCCATAATCAAAAATGAAGCATTTTTAAAATGAAGAACAGAGCAGTCACGGGTGTCAAATCCTGCTAAGAGGTGCAGACAGATCAGAACTAGAAACGGTCCCTTGGCCTTGACTGGGAGCTGCTGCAGCACACAAATGGGATGCAGTGGTTTTGGAGGGTGTGGGAGAGGCGCCAGACATCAAGGAGCCCACTTGCAAAGGACCAAGGACCAGCGTCCACCACCCAGAGAGCATGGGGCTATGGAAAAGGCTCTCCTTCCTTATTAACTTCCTCTTCCAAAGTGGAAAATTAACACTCGCTTGCTAAAACTAGTTATAAGTACATTGGCCTATAGAGCAAACATGACTAATCTCCCCAAGTCTCCTTGTTGCTTGGGTTGACAGCCTAGCACCTTCTCAATGTGTGCAATGGCATGTAACGGTTGGGCAGTGGGCACAGGCTCTGCGACAGAGGCGGGCTGTGTCCAATACAAAGTTCTGTGCCATGGAAGCTGATGAGCAATGGAGGTGAGGTAGATGGGGGAGGTAGAGGCAAGGCGTGGACACCCCTCCAAGCCTGTGCTTTATTCCAAGTGTGATGATCAGAACAGGCCAGGCATGGTGGCACCCTCCGGTAATCCCAGCATCTTGGGAGGTGGAGGCAGGAAGATCACAAGTTCGGGTCCAGAGGTAGTCTGTGTAACTTAGCAAGACCCTATCTCAAAAAAGAAAAAAAAAATTGGCTGGGGTGCAGCTCAGTGGTCCAGCACTTGCAAAGCATGCAAGCGTGAGTCCCTGGGTTCAACCCCCAGTACTGCAAAAAGAATAAGAAGAAGGAAGAGGAGGAGGAGTTATCAGAACAACAAATGCTGGAGAGGATGTGGGGGAAAAGGAACCCTGTCACACTGCAGGTGAGACTGTAAATCAGTTGAGCCAGTGTGGAAATCAGTGCGGAGGAAACTACCACATGATCCAGCTATACCACCTATGGAGCCTGCAGCCATAGCCCTGTGGCATCCGGTCTCGTCAGATCTCGGAAGCTAAGCAGGGTCGGGCCTGGTTACTACCTGGATGGGAGACTGCCTGGGAAAACCAGAAGCTGTAGGCTTGAGAGAAGGACCCAGCAACCCCCTCCTAAAAATCAATCTGCCATTGAAAACCCTATGAACAGCAGAGAAGCACTGACAATAGTGTTTCCCCTGTTGTACAGAGGGTCACTATGAATCGGATACCAACTCAACGGCACCTAACAACAACATACCACCTATGGGAATACACCCAAAGGAAGACAAGTCATCACACCACAGGGACACCTGCACTTCCATGGTTATTGCAGCTCTCTTCATTGCAAGGGTATGGAGTCAGCTCAGATGTCCATTGACAGGTGACTGTATTAAAGATGTGGTACATGTACACGATGGAATATAAGTGAGGAAAAATAAAATTTTGTCATTTTCAGCAAAATGGACAGAACTGGAGATCATCATTTGAAACAAAATAACCAGACTCCAAAAGGGAAATATCACGTTCTCACTCATGCAGGAGTTAAATCTACCATAAAGAAAACAAAACATAGATAGATAGATAGATAGATAGATAGATAGATAGATAGATAGGCAGATAAATAGATAGATAGGATTTAGCTCAGTAGGTCCAGTGTGGCTCTATGCTTTCTGAGGCCCTTAGTTTAATTCCCAGTGTCACAAAAATGGGAGAAGGACCTGGCAGCCCACTCCAAAACAGTCAGCTATTGAAACCCCTATGAGCAACAGAGAAGCACTGACACACTGCCAGGCCATGGCAGTGTCAGGGAGTGTTTTATTCTGTTGTACATAGGGTCGCTATGAATTGGACCTGACTCAATGTTCCCTGACAACATTGAGAGAGAGGGGGGAGGAGAAGAGAGAGGGAGAGAGAAAGAGAGAAAGAGATGCAATTGTACATATCTAAGATTGGGAAAGCCTGCAGCTGTAGCCCTGTGGTATCCGATCCTGTCAGATCTCGGAAGCTAAGCAGGGTCGGGCCTGGTTAGTACCTGGATGGGAGACCGCCTGGGAACACCAGAAGCTGTAGGCTTGGGAGAAGGACCTGGCAACCCCCTCCCAAAAACCAATCTGCCATTGAAAACCCCATGAACAGCAGAGAAGCACTGACAATAGTGTTTCCCCTGTTGTACAGAGGGTCTCCATGAGTTGGATACCGACTCAACGGCACCTAACAACAACAACAAGATTGGGAAATACAAGTTGACCCAACATAAGGCAGGACGGGACTAGTAGGAGGGGGTGGGGAACACCATAGAGGGGTAAAGAGGGAGAAAAAGTGCAAAATACAGAATGCAACACTATGAAAACCCCATAAAGAATCTCACTATACTGTATGCAACTTAAAAAAATCATACCATTCCTCATCAATATCTACAATTCTTATATGTTAATCCAAAAAGTTTTGTATAATGTTTAAGGAGATAAAAGTATCAACAACCCTGTTTTAGTAATTGCACATTGTATATAAGAACTGAATTATCATTCCATACCCTATAATTATATATAATTAAAATTCTAAAAAAAAATAAACTAAAAATTTTTTTTAAAAAAAAGAAGTCATCAGAAGATTTGAATGCAGATATAATCTGTGTTCTGTTCTGTTCTCAGAGATTGCTCTGACTCCTGAATAAAAAATCAGCCACAACAAGGGTTAAAGTCAGGGCATTGGCCAGGTGCAGTGGCTCATGCCTGAAATCCCAGTGACTCAGGAGGCAGAGGCAGGAGGATCACAGGTTTGAGGCCAAAGGCAGCCTGTGTAACTTAGCAAGACCCTATCTCAAGATTAAGGAAAAAAACTAGGCTGAGGGTACAGCCCAGTGGTAGAGCACTTGTAAAGTATGTGCAAAGCCCTGGGTTTAACCCTCATGTACTACAATAATAAATAAATAAATACATACATACATACATACATACATACATACATACATACATACATACATACATGAGAAGACAGCAAAAGCCCTAGGGACAAGTGATGGCGGCTTGGTCTGAGATGACAGCTTGGTCTGAGATGGCAGCAGTGGGAATGGTGAAAAGTGGATTCAGAATCTATTTTGAAGAGAAAGATGGCAGAACTTGCCTTGGATGGGGCCAGTTTCTCAGAGTAATTAGGAAATCCCCAAGCTCACACAGCTTAGAAGAGATAGAGTCATGATTCAAACCCAACTCATCTACTTGACAATTATTTATGGAGCATCTGTGCTAGGAGACAAATAGTGAATATACCATGGGCTGCCAAAAGGACCAAAGGATCCACCCTGGGAGAAGTGCAACCAGAGTGCTCCTTGGAAGCAAGGATGGCTAGACTGCATCTTGACGTATTTTGGACATGTAGTTAGGAGGGACCAATCCCTGGACATCATGTTTGGGAGAGTGGCAGGTCAATGAAAAAAAGGAAAACCCTCCACCAGAGGGATTGACACAGTGTCTGCAACAATGGGCTTAAACATAAAAGCAGATCATATGTCTGGCACAGAATCAGGAAGTATTTTGTTCTGCTGTACATAGGGTCACTATGAGTCAGACCCAACATGGTGGCACCTAACAAGTGCTAGGCACAGGGGACAGAACAGTGAGCAAAATACAGTCCGCATGATCATCATGAACTTCATCCTCTAGCCATGGACAGCAGTGGACCATAGCACCTTAGGGCAGGGCCCTGAAGCCAAGCAGCCCAGTTTTCATCCCAGGTCTGCTGCTTAGCAACCACAGGATCCTGGGCAAAGCTAGTTGATCTCTTTATGACCCATGTGCTCATCTATAAGATGGGCGTGGGAATCATTTCTACCTCACCACTTGCTGTGAAGAATAAGCGTGCTAATATACAAAAAGTCGTTGGAGCAGTGCTTGGCCCGGAGGAAACACTCCGTAAATGTTTCTGCTATTACTGCAGAGGTCAGGTGCTTCACCATGATGCAGCTGGGCCTCCGTTTTAATTTCCCATTCTGGCAATGCCAACTGACAATGAATTTCATCTTTTATTCTGCAAAATTTTGTATGCAATGTTGAGGCTTCACTAATGGCAATTGGGTCTGAGCATAACAGAAGTTAGAAAAGCTACCACGGATTTGTCTAGGTATAAATGTGCATTGAAATAAAGGCATCAAGCTAGCTCCTAAAATATGACACCATGTGGCAGAACCATTGTGGGATTGAGGGTGAAGCGAGATGACTTCTTTATGGCGTTCCTCTTTTTCTTCCTTTTTCAGGTTTCCACAATAAGACTCTGTTCATTGCCTGATCACAAAAGCAACCTTCCAGATATTTTATAATCATATCTAAGCCAAGGATCTGTATGCCCAGAGGAAACAGAAATATACCCATGTCCTCTCTCCTCTGCTTTTATCTCACGACATGCCTGGAGAAATGAATAGCACCAACTGTTCTGCCATGTCCCCAGGTGAGCTCACGGAAGGATAACTCAGAAGTGGCCTCTGATGCCAGGCGGCGCCTGACGCAGGAAAGCGCAGAGCAGCCAGCAGCCGCCAGCCCAGCTCTGCAGAGAAGGCTGTGTGGTCAGGAGGGCTGACCCTGACACTCTGACCCTGAGCCACATGGACGGGTCTTGCCTAATTAGTCATCTGCGTTGCCAAGGGGAGCTCTAAGCAAATAGAGGACCCACCCATGGTGAACGTGGAGAACATCCAGGCTTAGAAGCACCGGATCCGCCAGCCCAGGTCCCTCGCCCTCCCACCTGCAATGAACCCCTCCGCATCATAGATGCTGCTGCTTTTACCCCCCACAGAGTCGAGTGCTGACCCAGGAACCCAGGAAATATGGCGCTTTGATGATTTGAATCCAGGTCTCCTGTGTTCCTTGCCCACTATTGTTGCTCCTTTTCCAGGTCACGTGTCCCACTTCTCCTCTCTGACTCTTGCGGGGACTATCAGTCAAGGCAACCTTCCTTCCCCTCACTGGGCAGTGGGCACTGAGATCAACTGGAGCTAATCCAATGCTCACTTGTTCTTCTTCTTGTTGTTGTTAGGTGCTGTAGAGTTGTGTCTGACTCACAACAACCTTCATCATTGTTGTTGTTAGGTGCGGTCGAGTTGTGTCCAACTCATAGTGACCCTCATAGGATTTTCAATGGCTGATTGTTTCGGGATTGCCTCAGGAGTGGGTTGCCACATCCTTCTCCTGTTTTTGTGGTGCTGAGAATCGGAACTTGGGACCTCAGAGACTGCAGAGCAGTGCTCTACAAACTGAGCCATTTTTTTCAATGGCTGATTGTTTCAGAATTGCCTTGGGAGTGGGATTATGTCCTTCTCCCAGTTTTACAGTGCTGAGGATCGAACTTGGGACCCTTGAGACTGCAGAGCAGTGCTCTACCAACTGAGCTAAACCCCAGCCCACTCACTTCTTAGGGCCACAATGAATTCCAACAGCATCTTCATTGGCTCCTGTGTGGCCAAAATGGTTGCTTTCTTTCTGGTGACCTCGTTCTGCAGCTTCTCCCCACTTCTGAGAGCTCCCCAACATCCTTCCAACAAAGTCTTTTTTTACCTAAGGCAGCCAGAGTCCTACTTCTATCACTTGCACTCAATGAACCCAAATTAATAAAATCAATGAGAACATTTAGAATTCATTTGGACATTGTTGTTGTTGGGTGCCATCAAGTCAGATCTGACTCATTTGTACAACAGAACAAAACATTACTTGACACTGCCATGCACACCATTATTTTATGTTTGAGTCCAATGTTGCTGTCGCTATGTTTCCTCTCATTTTGAGTTGGGCCACATCAGCAAAAGTCAGTCCCAGGGGCTTTACTCTGTTGCCATCATTAAGGTCAACTCTACTTTGAGGAAACAACTCTTCTCCAGTGATTTATTGAATGCCTTCCAGCCTGGGGGGCTAATTTTCTGGCCCTATATCTGATAGTGCTTCTCTGCTATTCAGAAGGTTTTCAATGGCTAATTGTTTGGGGAGTGGGCTACAAGTTCCTTCTTCCTCGACTATCTTAGTCTAGAAGCTCCTCTGAAACCTGTCCACCATGGGTGGCCCTGCTGGTATCTGAAATACAGGTGACACAGCTTTCAGCATCACAGCAACACACAAGCCCCCAGAGCACAACAAGCTGACAGACACGTGGAGAAATTTAGACATTGCTATTAATAAATTATTTTTGCACCCATTGTTTCTTTTGGTCTTACATCAAGCCAGCAGCTCAGAGAGGTTATTAACTGTGTGGCTTTTCATAAGTCAAGTGTTTAAACTGGGGCTCCCACCTAGATCAGTAGGCTCCCAGAATCAAGCTCTGCATCCCTAGAGGGGCCCCTCAGTGTCATCACCCCTCCCACCCATCAGTCCTTCAGTGGCTTCAAAGGTTTTTCTATTTGCGGGTTGTGGGTAGCTTTTTCCAAGTTCCCTAGGGCAGAAGGAAAGTTTCTCCTGCCCTTTCCTTCCTGGAGGGAGCCCCCACTGGGAATCTAGGGGCCAGGCTTCATGCAAAAAGTTCTCCAGGCTAGAATCGCTCATGCAATGGGGAGCCAGCAAGTGGGCAACCATGCAGCATGAGGCCACAAATAACTCTTCTAGATGAGGGGTCCCCTCCCCATGGGCCACAGATCACAGCAGGAGGTCAGCGGGCAAGGGAACTTATCTGCATTTATAGCCACGCCCCATCCACATTACTGCCTGAGCTCTACCTCTGGTCCATGGAAAAACTGTCTTCCATGAAACCAATCTCTGGTGCCAAAAACGTTGGGGATCGCTGTTCTAGATGCCGGGGATTGGTGGGAATAGCTCAGGGACATTCTACCCTTGTGAAACTCACTTGCTGGGGAAGAAGATATTCTACAAATGGACAGATGAATATGTAATATAAAACCAGGTGGTGATGAATGCCGTGGAGATAAACAGAGCCCAATAAAGAGCTGGGGAGCAGCTGAGAATGGAGTTTCAGGCAGGGGATGGGGGAAGTGTTTTAGCAGAGATCAGAATACAACGAGAGAGCAAACCAGCAGGCTACCTGGGGCAGAATGTGCAGGCTGTGAAAGCAGACTGGAAAAGCACACCCATTGCCCAAGGAACCGGAAGCCACAGCTGACATGGGGAGGCTGAGACAGAGGAAGGTGAGGCTGGTGAGGCTGCCAAGGCAGGTGGAGGCCAGAGGAGGCAAGACCATCTGTGACAGGAAGGACTTTATATTTGGTCCCAAATGTGTAGGAAGAGCTTTTACAGGAGGTGTTTAGGAGGTGCAATGGCATGATCTGACTTCCATTTAAAAGATCATTCTGGCTGGTGGGAACAACCCAAATATCTGCCAAATGATGGATGGATAGATATGGTATATCCATACAATGGAATATTATTCTGCCATAAAAAGAATGAAATAAAGATACGGTAGTCAAATAGAGTGGTACTACCACAAAGACAGACAAATAGACCAATGCAATAGAGATCCAGAAATGAGCCTTGTCATATGTGGTGAAGGGTGCCAAGAACTCTCAATGGGGAAAGGTCAATTTCTTCACCAAATGGTGCTAGGAAAAGTAAATAGCCACATGCAGAAGTATGATGCCCGGCCTTTAACACAACACACAAAAATTAATTCTAAATGGATCAAAGACCTACACATAACAGCTAAAACTACAGAACTCTTAGGAGGAAATAGGGTGGAATCTTCAAAATACTTGTTTAACAATTTCTTCACTATGATGATAAAAGCACAGACAATAAAAGAAAAAAATGACAAGTTAGATTTCATGAAAATGAAAAACCTTTGTGGGGCTGGGACTTAGCTTAGTTGGTAGAGTGCCACACCGCACTCTCTGAGGATCCAGGTTCAATCCCCAACACCACAAAATTGAGAGAAGGATGTGGCAGTCCACTCCTGAAGCAATCAGCTATTGAAAACCCTGTGAGGGTCGCTGTGAGTTGGCCCCAATTCAGCAGCACCTAACAACAGCAACAAAAACTCTCATTTCCAGAAAATTAAAGAACACTATCAAGAGAGTGAAAAGGCCATCCTCAGAATGGAAGGAAATATTGAAAATCACATATCTGATATGGGATTAATATCTATTGTATGTGGAGAACTCCTAAAACTCAACAACAACAAACAATTCAATTCAAAAATAGGCAAAGGACTGGAATAGACATTTCTCCAAAGAAGACATAGTAATGGTCAATTATATAGGAAAAGATGTCTGGGATCACTGGTCACTGGGGAAATGCAAATCGAAACTACAATGATATGCCATGTCACACTCCTTACGATGGCTAGCATTTTTTTAAATGACAGAAAATAACAAGTATTGTCAGGAATATGGAGGAATTAGAAGTCCTATGCATTGCCTGTGGGGATGTAAAATGATGCGGCCACAATGAAAAATAATGATTCAACAAATTAAAAATAAAATTGCCACATCATTCCACAATCTCCTTTCTGGGCATCTATCCAGAAGATTTGAAGTCTTGAAGAGATATTCATATGCCCATGTTGGCAGAAGCACTATTCACAATAGCCAAAAAATAGAAGCAACCCCAAGTGCCCATCAAGAGTTGTTGTCAGGTGTCATTGAGTCAGGTCTGACTCACAGAGACCCTCATAGGGTTTTCCTTGGCTGATTGTTTCGGGATTGCTTCGGGAGTGGATTTCCATGTCCTTCTCCTGTTTTTGTGGTGCTGGGGATCAAACCCGGGACCTCAGAGAGTAGGGAGCAGTGTTCTACCAACCAAGCTAAACCCCAGCTCGCCCATCAAGAGATGGATTAATAAACAAAATGTGGTCTACACGCACAGTGGAATATGATTCATCCTTAAGAAGAAATTCTGCCGTAACCTACAACATGGGAAAAACTTGAAGGTGTTATGTCTTGGAAGAGTGCCGGGACCATAGTAGTTGTTAGGTGCTATCGATTTGGGTCCAACTCCTATCGACCCTATATACAAGAGAATGAAACACTACCTGACACTGTGCCATTCCTGGCACTGTTATTAGTTTTGAGGTTCATTTATATTATAGCATTCATCATGTTTCCAATAAAAAAGAAATAGCTTTTGAATTGAGATGGGCCTTAAATGTAAAATACACCCAGAATTTTGAAGACCAAATATGAAAAAAATGTGGAATATCTCATTAATAATATTTTATATTGATGACATGTTGAAATGATAAAATCTATATTAGGTTATATATTAGGATTATATTAGGCTAAATATACTATTGGAATTAATTGCACCTGCTTCTCTTTGCTTTTATCAGTGTGGAGACTAAGAATTTGGAAAGTGCCTGTGTGGCTCACACTGCGTTTTGGATGGCTCTGTACTGGAATGCAGCTCCTTTGGGGCTTGGTTCCCTGGATGCTGAGCTGAGACCAGACTTGGAAGCCTGTAGTTTATTCTGGAATGTGATTCCCAGGAGGCAGGATTGAGGAACTGGGTGAGTAAAAAAGAAGGAAAACTCAGCATATATGTGCACTGCCAAGGGTGCTGCTGTGGGTGGCAGAGACTTCTTGAAAAGCTACAGAATGCCTTCCAGAATCATCTACTGAGGACCAGGAAGCCGAAGCCTTTATCTACCAGCTCCCAGCCTCACCAAGGGCTGCTCCCACGGGTGCTAACTCCTCCACATTTCTGGGCTGTGCTTGTGCATGGGAGAAAGGGGGCCTTGTTGCTTTGGGGGGAAAAATAGAACTTCCCCTCACCTGCTTCCTACTTTTAGGCTTACGTATGGAACCAGCAGCCTCAGGCAACTCCAAGCTTATAAGAGACTGAGGCAATCAGGGGTGGAAGAGGGGGTCATAAGGGGCACACTAGGGGCGATTATCTTGGAAGAGTGCTGGGACCATAGTAGTTGTTAGGTGCTATCGATTTGGGTCCAACTCCTATCGACCCTATATACCAGAGAATGAAACACTATCTGACACTGTGCCATTCCTGGCACTGTTATTAGTGCTTCTCTGCTATTGATAGGGTTTCCATGGCTGGTTGTTTTAAGGAGTGGGCTGCCAGGTCCCTCTCCCAAACCTACAGCACCTGGCCTTCCCAGGCAGACTCCCATCCAACTATTAACCACACCCAACCCTGCTTAGCTTCCGAGATCTGATGGCATTGGATGCCAGGGTGGTCCAGCTGTAGGCAGAACCACAGTAGATGTCAATAGATTGTTGAATGAATGAAAACATCGGTCTTCAAAAAACACATGGAATAGCTGCTATGTGCTTAGTATACAAATGCTCCAAAATAACAGTTACTTCCACTATTTTCCATTTGAGTACCATTTCAGGATTCCTAGTTCACTTCTTAATGACCCATAAATATCAGCCTCCTCCTACTGCTCCGAAAGTCATAGCAACAATTCTTCCCAGCTCCTCCCTCCAGAAAACCTCAAGTGGCAGATGGGGTCGGAAAACTCAAGACTATGAGTTTCCCCAGCAAGAAACTTAGTCTTCTCTTCCAGTTGCATGGGAGCTGGCCCCCTGGGGGGGTTATTCACAGCCCATAAAAGATGCACAATAAATGCACCCCTCCCTCTCTGCAGTAGAACCTGTATGTTTTGTGCACACAGAAAGTTCTAATGAATGCTTAACACTTCCTAAACTTCCATGCAAAGGATCCAGCACTGCTGAGAATCCCCTGCTTTCTGCCAATGAGCCTTTCTAAGGAGCAGCCCCTAGTAGAAGACCCGCAGTGCCAAGTTTCTGAAACAGCCCTGACCACACGTGCTGCTAGGTTCATTGGCCCCTGGTGTTGACCAGCTTCTTAACTAAACCAGTACACTTTCTATCTTTTCTTTGTCCACTTGTGCTGCTATCACAAACTCCTGAAGGTAGATAATTTTAAAAAACACATGGATTTCTCGTAGGCCTGGAGGCTGGGAAATTCAAGATCTAGGTGCTGGCATGTTCATTGTCTGGGAAGGGGCCACATCTCTCCTTCTAAGAAGATGCCTTGTGGCTGTGTCTTCCAGAGGGGAGAAATTCTGTGACCTCCTATGACACAGAGCAGAAGAACGGTGAATACACTCTTGCCAGCCCTTTTTACTTTTCTGTTTAATTTATCTGCATTTATTAGTTATTGATGATGGGGTACAGAGTAATACAGCATTGGCTTTTTCCATTATGCACCCATTACATCACTTCTGGCAACACTTTGATCAACCTGCAAGATTTATGGAGGCTTGTGGTTAATATGTAGTAAAACTCAAATGCATATTTGAGTTATGTTCCGCTATTTTTCCAATGTACCCGGGAAGTTTCATTGCTTACATTGAGATTGTCCTCTCCCCCTTTATCCCTCTACCTTGACTCTCCTCCTCTCCCACCTTCTGCAATCTTTGCTTCCCTTTGCTAGTTTCCTCCCTCCTTCTTTCTATTCTTTATATTGTCCCTTCTTCACCAGCCCTTTTTATAACAGCATTAATCCACTTGTGAGGGCTGAAAAGTACAAAATTGGTTATGGTGATTGAAACACCTTCCACTTGGCCCTGCCTTCCAACACTGCTGCACGGGGAAGTAAGTTTCCAACACATGCTTTTTGGAGGGAACAGAAACATTCAAACGATGTTGTTGCTGTTAGGTGCCATCTAGTCGGTATCCGACTCATAGGGACCCTGCATACAACAGCCGAAACACTATTGTCAGTGCTTCTCTGCTGTTCATAGGGTTTTCAATGGTGGATTGATTTTTGGGAGTGGGTTGCTGGGTCCGTCTCCCAAGCTTCCAGCACCTGGTGTTCCCAGGCGGTCTCCCATCCAAGGACTAACCAGACCCTACCCTGCTTAGCTTCTGAGATCTGATGGGATTGGATGCCACAGGACTATGGCTGCAGGCATTCAAATGATAGCACACATCTAATCAAAGGCCCTTAATCACCCCCACCTTTACTATATTCATTGCCTAGGAAGTCTGATCTTCTAGCTGTTCTTCTGTCCTCCTCATGATACAGTGCCCTTCATATCCCCTGAGCACCTCAATCCTATATTCTCATAACAAGTGAGAAAACCTAAAAGGTGAATGAGTGGTTCTTACTCTCCTAGCCTTTAACCGGCAAAAGGGTATTCTGTTAGCCACATTTTCGCCACTGTGACAAAATACCTGACATAAACAACTTGGAGAAAGACTTATTTTGGCTCATGGAGGTTTCGGTCCATGGTCTCTTGGCTCCATGTCTCTGGGCCTGAGGTGAGACAGGATGTCAGGACAAGAGGACATCGTGGGGCAGAGATGCTCACATCATGGCAATCAGGAAGCAGAGAGGAAGAGGGAATGGCTGTGCTCTGGGCTTCTTCCTTCCTCCTCTTTCATTCCACCCAGGCCCCTGCCCTAATGGATGCTGCTGCCCCCAGTCAGCGTGGGTCTCCCCTCTGAGTTAATCATCTCTGGAAACACCCTCACAGACATACCCAGAGGTGCATTCACTAATCTACTAGCTGTCTCTCAATCTGATCAAGTGGATAATCAAGATTAACCATCAAAGCTATTGAGAGTGGACGAGAGAGAATGTGTCATTAAAGCAAAGAAAACAAACAAAATCAAGCATAAGAAAGAACTCCACACTGGGTCATTTTCAAGCGAAACTGTCTCGGAAAATCTGATTTTAACGTCTGGAGACTGTTGAGCCAATTGTTCGCTGAACCCTAGTTCATTTTCTACTTCCTCAGAACAAGGGAAGACTGCAGTTCCCAGTAGCCTTTTCAGGTAAGTAATTTCCATTTGACCACTTCACGTCAGCAGGCCATGAGACATAATGCTATGCATCATACTCCTTTTCCTTTTGTGACAGACACATTGGAAGCCATAGGCTGAGATACTGGCAGCCTGGATCTAGGAATGACGACAGAAGAGACAGCTGCCCTGAGCAGTCCCCAGACTTTGCGTGAGTCAGAAAGTCTGGATATGAAGGTCTGGGATGGATATGTTCCTGCAGTGTAATCCTGGATCACCCTGAACAAAACAGAGACTTTCTGTCAACCTCACAGTTTCTGTGTAAGGGGTGTCCCAAAATATTCAGGAGGTGTCAGCGGAATGGTACATTTAAAAATTATGAAGCCCAAATGAGTGGGAAAATGAGATACAGAATAGGGAAATTATCTCACTCATCAAACATTTATGTGCCAAACTTAGGGTCAGAGGCTGGTAAGACATGTGTTTAAAACACTGAATAAAACAATAGCCTACATAATGCAAAATGAAAGTTATAACAGTTACAAGAGAGGATAAACACCTGCGCACTGTGTCGCATGCATATAATCCCAGCACCTGGGGATGCAGAGAGGCAGGGGGAATCACCAGTTCAAAGCCAGAGGCAGCCTGTGTAACTGAGCGAGACATTGACTCAAAATTTAAAAATAAAGCATAAATGAGTTGGGGATGCAGCCTAGAGGTAGTAGAGCACTTGGAAAGTATGTGTGAGGCACTGGGTTCAATTCTAAAGTGAGAAAGAAAGAGAGAGGGGAGGGGAGCGCAAAATGCTAAGGCTTTAAAGGAAGAAATCCTAGAAATAGAATTTACATTATGCTCTTGTTGTTAGGTGCCATCAGGTCCAATTCATAGTGACCCTGTGTACAACAGAACAAAACATTCCTGAACACTGTACCAGGAATATGATCTTTTTTATGTTTAAGCTCATTGTTGCAGTCATTGTGTTAATCCATCTAGTTGAGGGTCTTCCTTTTTTCATTGACCCTCCACTCTCCCAAATATGATGTCCTTCTCTAGAGATTGGTCCCTCCTGACGTATCCAAGATACATAAGACATAGTTTAGCCATCCTTGCCTCTAAGGAGCACTCTGGTTGCTCTACTGGTTCTTTTAGCAGTCCATGGTATATTCAATATTCATCTCCAGCACCATAATTCAGAAGCATCAATTCTTCTATCTCCTTTAATTCAACATCCAGCTTTCACAAGCATACAGTGCAACTGAAAATACCATGGCATGAGTCAGGTGCACCTTCTTCTTCAGTGTGACATCTTTCCTTTTCAACACTTTAAAGAGGTCTTTTACAAGAGCTTTTACCAGTGCAATGTGTCTTTTGATTTCTTGACTGCTATAGTGTTGATTGTAGAACCAAGTAAAGCAAAATCTTGGATACCCTCAATCTTTTGTCCAGTTATCATGAAGTTGCTAATGACCCAGTTGCCAAGATTTTTGTTTTCTTGATGTTGAGATGCAATTCATACATTGCATTCTTTGATCTCCATCAGTAAATGCTTCAAATCCTCTTCACTATCACCAAGCAAAATTGTGTCATCTGCATAACCCAGGTTGTTAATGAGTCTTCCTCCAATCCTGATGCCACATTCCTCTTCATAAAGCCCAGTTTCTCAGATTATTTGCTCAGCATAAAGATTAAAGGGGTATGGTGAAGGATACAGGGCTGACACACACCTTTCTTGACTTTAAACCAGGCAGTGTTTCCTTGTTGTGTTCAAACAACTGCCTTCTGATCCATGTACAGATTCCTCATGGAGTACAATTAAGTGCTCTGATGTTCCCATTCTTCACAATGTTATCCATCCTTTGTTGTGATCCACACAAATGCTTTTGCACGGTTAATAAAACATCGATAGACATGTTTCTGGCATTCCCTGCTTTCAGCTCATATCCATCTGACATCGCAATAATGTCCCTGGTTCCACACCCTCTTCTGAATCTGGCTTGATTTTCTGGCAGTTCTCTGTCAATACACTGCCACAGTCACTTTTGAGTGATCTTTGGCAAAATTTTACTTGTATGAGCTATTAATGGTATTTTTTATAATTTCCATATTCAGTTGCGTCCCCTTTCTTGGGAATAGACACATTAAGGTGGACTCTGATGGGTTTTTTTTGTTGTTGTTGTTGTTTTGTTTTGTTTTGTTTGGCGGTACTGGGGGTTAAATTCAGGGCCTTGTGCTTGCATGCTTTGCAAATGCCGGACCACTGAGCTGCACCCTCAGCCCATTTTTTACTTTTTTGAGACAGGGTCTCACTAAATTATACAGACTGCCTGTGGTCTCAAACTTGGGATCCTCCTGCCTCTGCCTCCCGAGCCACTGGGATTACAGGCATGCACCACCGTGCCCGGTGCTAGGTGGACTCTACTTTGAGGAGGCAATTCTTCCCCAGTTGTCTTTTGAGTGCCTTCTAACCTGGGGGGCTCATTGTCCAGCACTGTATTTGATAGTGTTTCTCTGCTATTCAGAAGGCTTTCAATGGCTAATCGTTTCAGGAGTGGGCTGCTGGGTCCTTCTCCCTGGTCTATCAGCTCAGCTAAAACCTGTCCACCATGGATGGCCCTGCTAGTATCTGGAATGCCAGTGGCATAGCTTTCAGCATCACAGCAACATGCAAGCCTTCCAACTACAGCAAACTGACAGACAAGTGAGGGAATTCATGTTATAGAAAAGGAGAATCTAACCTGGCCATTTAACAGGTGATAATGGGAGTGGGCCAGGTGACAGATGCACCCTCATGAGGGAAGATCATATGACAGACAAAGCAATGCTGAGGAAAGCAATACCTTACTGAGCATTTGCTGTGTGGCGAGCACTATTCTAAGCACCTTTCACAAGCTAAACCACCTTGCTGAATGGCTGTCAGCCTTGAGCCTGTGAGCTCCAGGAGGCAAGAGGTGTGTGTTTCCAGCTCTCTACTCAGCGTGGCACATGGAAGATGCTCAAGGAAAGGCGGCAGGGGAGGAACACATCTGGGGGCAATGGGTGTTACTGAAGTCTTCCCAACAGGAGGGAGAAGTTACCATGAATAGGGGAGTTGGGCACAGGACAAGGATCCCCCCTCCTTGACAAAGCTGAGTCAGTCTCATCTGACCCCTCACCTCACATAGGCCCCGAACTTAAGCCTACTTAATTCTGTATTAGTGAGAATCCCGATGGGTCCGTTTAGCAAAAATCCTTAGTCTGACCAAGCCCCTTTCCCTCTACCTTCAGAGTCTGAGCACTTTTTCTCACTTCTGATAGAAAACTACATAATCATGCTAGAGTCACCCTACCTTGGTGTTTCCTCTAGTCATTTTCCATTCTCCAATGCCTACCCTGTTTCTTGCTTATATTTCCACTTGGCCTGTATTCCCAAACTCTCCCTGCTACTGTAAAACCCCACTCCATTACCCCTCTTGAACAAATGCTTAGCGTCTTCCAAGGGTGTCATGAATAATCTTTTCTTTAGCCCATGAAACCCCAGCCAAACCACTTCTGATTTGCCCAGAACTGGTCCCGTATTTATGTCATGATCCTGGGGATCACGAGGCATCCAGGGTCGTCTTACTGAACTTGTACATTTCCAGCTAAAGGCAAATAAATGACGCTCCGGTGTAACCGCATTAGAGGTCATTGCTTCTTTTAGAGACTTTAAGGGATTTGTTTGTTTGTTTTGTGGTATTTGGGCGTGAACCCAGGGCCTCACGCTTACATGCTCTGCAAGTGCTGGACCACTGAGCTGCACGCCAGCCCCTTTTTTATTTTTACTTTTTTGAGACAGGGTCTCCCTAAATTACGCAGACTGCCTCTGGTCTCAAACTTGTGATCCTCCTGCCTCTGCCTCCCCAGCCGCTGGGATTACAGGTGTGTGCCACCATGCCCAGCCTTCAAGGGATTTTAAACACCCAAGTGTACAACCACAGAGATACAGCAATATAAAATCCTTTCTCGTAACAGCATTTGTACTAGTAACACATTGCAAGCAAACTAAACATTGATCATTGTGGAACTAGATAAATCACTTTTTACTATGCCCATTTTACAGAATTCTGTGCCAATAAAAATATGATGTAGATCTATCTGTGCTTATGCAAAATAAATTTAAAGGAAGTGCCAAAGACTATGTCAAAGGGCACCATGCCACCTTTGAAGAATTTTTTTTAAAGTGAGTTCACTCTGATTCCTCCATTTCAAAATTCCCATCAAGCGACTGCTTTCCTCTGTGAATAATTCTCACAAAGTGGAATTTTGCTAACTCTGTCTTAGTCTATTCAGGCTGCTATAAAGAAATACTATATCACAAACTTTACAGCTTACGACATCAGACATCTGTTTCTCACAGTTCCAGAGACTGGAAACTCCAAGGTCAAAATACTGATAGAACATAAGTAGATATAGAAAAATGCACAGTTAAGCTTAGCAAAGAAGGGACAATATAAAGAGTAGGAAGGAGGAGGGAGGGAGCTAAAAAAGGGAAAGGAAGATGGCAGAAGGTGGGATGGAGAGGAGAAACCATGTAGAGGGATAAAGGGGGAGAGGATAGTCTCAATGTAAACAATGCCACTTCATGAGTACATGGGGAAAATAGGGGAACAGAACCCAAATATGCATATGAGTTTTACTACATATTAGTCAAAAGATTCCATAAACCTTGTAAGTTGATAAAAGTGTAACCTAAAGTGATGTAATAGTTGCATAATGAAAAAGCCAATGCTGTATTACTCTGTTCCCAACATTTACCAATAAAGAGAGAAAATAAAAAAAGTAATGAAACATTGAGTTTTCTTTTTAAATGATATAAATGTAAAAATATGCACTGTTCACATTCATTAACACATTAATATTTGTTTATTCAACAACAACAAAAGATGCTGATAGATACAGCGTCTGGGGAGGGCCTACTTTCTAGCTTGAAGACAGTGACTTCTGCCTGTGTCTTCCCATGGTAGAAGGCACTGACTAGCTCTTTGGGGTCTCTTTTATAAGGGCACTAATCCCACTAAACTCAGTTGATAGAGCGCTGCGCTGCAGTCTGAGGTTCTGAGTTCAATTCCCAGCACCGCAAAAATGGGAGAAGGGCCTGGCAATCTACTCCCAAGGCAATCCCGGAACAGTCAGCCATTGAAAACTGTATGAAGGTCACTATGAGTCGGATACCAACTCAACGGCCCCTAACAACAACAAGAAATCCCACTAATGAGAGCTCCCCTCTCATGATGTACTTACCTCCCCCCAGTTCCCACTTCCTAACAGCACCGTTTGGAGGATTAAGATCCCAGCCTATGAAGCTGTGCATGGTGATGCACACCTATCATCTCTGTGCTGGGGAGGGGGACACAGTAGATTAAGGCGAGCCTATGCTATACAATGAGTTCCAGGCGGGACTGGGCTACACAGCAAGACTTTGTCTTGAAACTACTGTATATTTTTTCAATATATGAACTTGAAGGGAACATAGGCATTCAGACCGCAGTACATTCCTTCCACATTAGCTAGAATTCGTCTATAAAGACCTTTTCTTTTTTCATCAATGGGGATATTGGGTTGCCTAAAAATATAGTTCATTCAGGAAAGGCAGAGTGTGTGCTCAAGTCTGTCCTTTGACTTGCTTCTTTTTTGAGTAAGGAGATGGAGCCCCACTTACTCCCAGTGGTAACCATGAAGTTCAGTTTAAGGTGGTCATTTATCTGTTTAAATTTCTCTTTCTCATGCACCTTTTATGAACCATGGAGTTTTACATATTCAATGTGCAATCAAACAATTGCATTCATTATTCTATACTTTTACTGGTGCTGGGATTTAGCGCAGATGCTAGAGCGCTGCTCTGCCGTCTCTGAGGTCCCAGTTTCGATTGCCCACACTACAAAAATGGGAGAAGGATGTGGTAATCCACTCCCACAGCAATCCTGAAACAATCAGCCATTGAAAACTCCATAAGGGTTGCTATGAGTCAGACATGACTCCATGGCACCTAACAACAACAACAACATACTTTTACTGGCCTGCAGCTGCACCACTGTGATGTCCAATCCCATCAGATCTTAGAAGCTAAGCAGGGTTGGGCCTGGCTAATACTTGGATCGGAGACCACCTGAGAACACCAGGCGCTGTAGGCCTGGGAGAAGGACCCAACAACCCACTCCCAGAAGACAATCAGCCATTGAAAACCCTATGAATAGTAGAGCAGCACTGACAATACTGTTTCGCCTGCTGTGTATAGGGTCGCTCTGAGTCAGACACCGACTCCATAGCACCTAACAACAACAACATACTTGTACTAGTAAAGAAAATTTAGTAAAGTACACACAAGAAGCTATTGGCACTGCCCACTTTAAATGAGTTCAGCAGGACAAAACATTTTTCTCTGTATGCCTCTGTGCTGTTTAAAGTTCTTTTACAAGGTACAGCACTGTCGTTTTTAGTACCGACAAGACTAGTTTAATAAATGAACCATCTCAGCCGGGCACAGTGGTTCACCCCTGTAATCCCAGTGGCTTGGGAGGCAGGAGGATCGCAAGTTCGAGACCAGAAGAAGTCTGCACAATTTAGCTAGACCCTGTCTCAAAAAGTTAAAAATGGGCTGGGGATGCAGCTCAGTGGTCCAGCACTAGCAGAGCATGCAAGCTCAAGGCTCTGGGTTCAACCCCCAATACTGCAAATACATACATAAATAAAACAAACAAACAAACCGTCTCTAACAGTGAAAAGAAGGTCTGTGGCCCAGGGGAAGGGAATTTGGGGAATGAGCGAGTAGGTGGGAAGGATGTATTTATTTACTTTGCTTTTATTTCATTGAGTGGGAGAAAAAACCAAGGGCTCCCAAGCCCTCAGGTATTTCCACCCACCCAGCAGCTCAGCCCCAGAAAATCAGTTCCACCTGGATGAACAAGCGCCCCATCTTGTTTCTCTGCTCAGTCATTTGCTTGTTGCTCTGGCAGTGATAGGTCATCAGAGATCGTTTGTTATTTGTATCCTAACCTTCCATTCTCATAAAATTCAAGTATGTCCCTTGCCACAAAAACACCTGTTGTTGCTAGGTGCCATGGAGTCGGTGTCTGACTCAGAGCAACCCTATGCACAGCGGGCAAAACAGTATTGTTAGTGCTTCTCTGCTATTCATAGGGTTTTCAATGGCTGATTCTTTTGGGGGAATGGGTTGCCGGGTCCGTCTCCTTCACCCAGAGCTGCCTAAGTGTGGTCCCCATCGGGTGTATTCAGTGGGTTCAGAACAGCATCCTACCCATAAACCATCTCTCTTGGATGCCTTGGAGAGTCAGGTCAGTGGCTGAGCCCACCACTGGCCAAGTGTGCCCACTTTCAAGATGGGAACCTATTTAGACCAGGGGAAAAGCTCAGGCTCTTTGGCTCCATTCAGAGGATAGAAGTCAAACAGAGGGAAGACAATCCATAAAGAAAAGGCCACAAGTTCTGGGCTAAAGAGGTCTGTGAAGATTTCCACCAGCTCCAGACCAGCCACTCCCCCTCCCTGAGCCTGGATTATCTCCTCTCAAGCAATGGTTCAACTGTTTCTCTGGTTCGGAAGATTCAGAGAGCTCACAGTGCCTGGGGCACAGCAATCAGTCCCCATTGGAAAGGCTGCTGAGGCTAATGGCGATCCTCATGCTGATTGGGATGACGCCAGAGCTGGTTCCTCCTCTTTGGCTCTTCCATCTGTTTCCACAACACTTCTGTGCATTGGACTTAGCCATTAAAAAGGTTTCCAGCAGTTGTGTAGGTGGTTTTTGTTTGCGTTGTTGTTTTGCTGTGCTGGGGATGAAACCCAGAGCCTTGCACATGCTAGGCAAGTGCTCCACCACGCAGCTACAGCTACAGCCATATCATTCACAAGCTCTCAATAGCTGCTTTCCTCTCTGTGGGAGAAGCAAATGATCCACAAAGTGGAGAGGTGAAATGAGTCCTATTTTTATTCAGCCAGACCTGAACCCTAATTACAGGTCGGCCACTTGCCAGTGGGGAAGCTGTGGGAAAATGTAATCACTCTGGGCCTCAGTTTCCTTATCTTTAAAGCAGTCGTGTTAATCATCGAAACACTTAGCTGTTTTCTGGAATGATTCTTAGGTAGTGGATACTGCGCTGGATGCTGTGGATACAAGAACAGAAAAACCCATCCCTAATTTAAAGAGGGGCTGGGATTTAGGTCAGTTGGTAGAGCGCTGTGCTGCAGTCTCTGAGGTCCCGATTTCAATTCCCAGCACCGCAAAAATGGGAGAAGGGCCTGGCGACCCACTCCCTAGGCAGTCAGCCATTGAAACAGTCAGCCATTGAAAACCCTATGAGGGTCACTATAAGTCGGATACTGGCACCTAACAACAACAAACAATTTAAAGAGATTACCGTCTGAAGAAGTGAGGTAAATTGGCAGGAGCTTAGGTTAAGAGCATGGGCTTTGGAGTGAGAGAGATCTGGGTTCCAAAATATACCCTGCATTCACTAGCTGTGTGATCCTGGGTGAGTTCATACCTTTGTTCACGGATCCTTAGTTCCCCCACCTCAAAATGGAACTGGTAATAACAGCGCCTACCTCCTGGATTGTTCTGAAGTGTCAAGTAAGCCATGATCTAGAGCTCTTAGCTCAATGCTGGAGTCCAGCCAGGACCTGGAGAGGGTGGGCCACCATTACGAAGTGCATCCAAGCATTGTTGGCACCACACAGAGGACTTTGTACTGGCTCCAGTGAGTAATTATGTAAAGGGGCAGGATGCGGGAGTCAGGGAGGCTCCAAGGAGACTGTGATGTCTGGGCAGTCTTGACAAACGAGCAGATGTCTGCCAAGAAGGGCAGGCAGGGAGAACAGGGTGATGCATTCAGAGAGCAGCAGGCAGATCAGAGCGATGGGACCACGTGGCACAGGGCAGCGTGGTAGGACAGGTAGAGGTGGGGCACTGGGCAGAAGAGACGGCCAGAGCCAGGTGTTGGCATGCACCAGAGTACAGAGCATCTTCAGTGCAATTTCAAGGAGCCCAGGCTTTATTCCAGGGGGCCCAAGGAGCCATAGAGGACCCTTTAGAGTAGAGGGATGAGGCAGTTAGATGCTCATCATGAAAAAGGTGCATGGGCTGCAGGATGGAGGACGGTCTGGGAGGAAGCAAGCTTGGGACCTGACAGCCCAAGGCGAAGATGTCCCACAGCCCCAGGAGAAATGAAAAAGGGCAGGCAGCAGAGAGACAGTGACAGCTAGAGTGGAGAAGAGAGTGCCACTGACCTCCCAGGCCTGGGAGAGCCAGGGGAACTTTGCCTCTGTTTGCATCTGGAGGAAGTGAGATCTTTTCTCCGCCTACCTCCCCTCCCCTCTCACGGCCTCCTCCTTCCTGGCTGGGTCAGATGTACATCTCAGGGGGCTGGAGCAGGGGAGAGAGGACAAAGGAAGACACAGAGATTCCACCTCCGTCTGGACACCTGACCAAACTTCACAAGTGTCTCACAATGACTTTTCCTCCACTTGTCACCTTTGGACGTTACTGCGCAAGCCCCCTCTGTAGCCAAAGAGCTGGGGGATGCAGGGTTGCCATCTTCAGTCAGAACTTCCAGTAGCAGAACTTGAAGGTGAGTTACTGCAAGTCAGAGATGGGGCAGGCAGTGGGGATGTGGGACCACCTGTGACACTGTCGAGACACTCGTGGGGCTCAGAGCCTGTGCAAGAGAAACCATGTCGACAAAGAATTCCAGGGCAGTGCACGGATCTTGTAGCAAAGGTCCACGCAAAGTCCTGCAAGACAGTGATCTTAGGAACCAACTCACTGAGCTCTTACCAAGTGCCGAGAGCTGTACTAAGTTCTGCACCTAAGTCACCGCACCAGAGCCTTAGCAAAGCCCAGCCCGCCTTGTTTGCTACCGTATCCCTAGTATTTGACACTAAGCCTGGCACACAGTGGGCACTCAGCAAGTGCCTACCTAAGAACAACTCTGGGAGATAGGGCTTGGTATTTTTTCAAGTATACAGAGGTGGAGACTGAGCCTCAGAGGTCACTGGTCCAAGGTCAGCCAGAAAGTAGCAGAGCTCGGAGTCAAACCAGGTCTGCCTCAGGCCACAATCTTAACCTCTGTCCCCTTGAACTGGTCACAGAAGAGGAGGCAATCACTTGTCTTGGGGAAAAGTGTGTGAAGGAAGGCTTTCCCAGGGAGATGATCTTTAAGCAGGAACTCAAAGAATAAGCTTGCCAGGCAGACAAACAGGGGACAGGTGAAGGCAGGTGGGGACACAGCCATGGGGCTGAGCAGCAGCTGCATCTGATCTGCCGCAGCAGCAGCAGAGGCTGGGAAATCGAGGTGTGTCCGGTCACAGCAGAGACCGAGGTTCTCATCGCCCCGTTGCTTCCCTCCGTGGCTCTGGTCTGGAAAGCTCTTGGTAGTAGTGAGGGCGCTTCTTATGCCTGCATTTGCGGTCTTTTATAGCTCAAGCTCTGGATCTTCTGTGTTGGCCACAGTATACAACCTGGAGTTCCCTCCAGAGCAATGCTTTATCTTTGGCAACCGACCAGAGCATGACTTTGGCACACTGTGTGACGTGGCAGGGGCTCAGCCGCTGTGAGCCAGGACACCCTGTGGCTGCCACACCAGCTGCTCATCTGAAGAAGGTGCCAGGCATCGGCAGTGTGTCACTAGCAATGGCATCAGCAATGTGTCCTCTTCATGTGGCTTTTGGTCTCTTCCACTAAGAGGAGGAAAGAGGGGGGACGGCCATGCTCATGGGTTTTTACAGCTCCTGGTAAGGCTGCATCTCTCCTTATTGTTGTTAGTAGGTGCCGTCCAGTTGTGTCCGACTCATAGAGACCCTTACAGGGTTTTCAATGGCTGATTGTTTCGGGATTGCCTCAGGAGTGGATTGACATGTCCTTCTCCCATTTCTGCGGTGCTGAGAATTGATCTTGGCACCTCAAAGACTGCAGAACGGCGCTCTACCAACTGAGCTAAATCCCAGCCCTTCGTCTCTCCTAGAGTCCACATTATCTTCTACCTGGAGGTGATTGACATATACCAAGCCTCAGAATCAAAGCCTCCTTGGATGCCACACCCAGATCTCCAGACAGACTCATTATGTGACCTTGGGAAGGGAGGCATTTGAACTGCTCCTAAGTACAGTCTCCTTGTTTGCAAAATGCACAGGATGGCACTGAGTCCCTCAGAGAGAGGCCGTGGCTTCACGGACAGCCTTGTAAGTACCACGG
>VMDO01000562.1:265029-285503 GCA_007922755.1 Pedetes capensis | reverse complement strand
TAAAGTCCAGCTTCTCGGATTAGTTGCTCAGCGTATAAATTGAAGAGATAGGGTGAAAGTATACAGCCCTGACGCACACCTTTCTCAACTTTAAACCACTCAGTGTTTCCTTGTTCTATTCGAACAACTGCCTCCTGGTTCATGTACAGATTTCTCATGAGCACAATTAGGTGTTCTGGTATTCCCATTTTCCAAAGTGGAAGACTAGTAGAGAATAATTAGAAATTTGAAACCCAGCAGTTTGGTATTAAAGCCTTTCAGGAATGGACTCTTCTGTGCTATTCAGAGGACTACAGAGAAGGTGACATGGGTCCTGATCTGACACACTGACCCCAAGGTACAACCTTGCTAGGTGTTAGCTCTGTGGCACCAGCTGTTTTCAGTGTTAGTTTACTAAGCTTACACCTCCTCATCTGGACAATGGAGTCTACCCCACCTTCCCTGATGGGTTTTTCAATGGACAGACACGCTCATTACCATGGACCAGCACACACTTCCCAAGTGTTTAACAAGCAATAGTTCCCTGATTCCTCCACAATGGGTCTTATACATCTCTTGCTCTTTACAACTTCCCATTCTATTTTGGGAAGAGAGATCTGCCTTAAACACTTGCAGCCTTCTCCCTTTATTCAGCTAATAAATATTTGATCATATTTGATCAATAAATATTTGATGTTCTAGGCATGATTGTAGGTGTTGGGGGTATAGCAGGAAATTAAATAGACAAGGTCTAGATTCTCATAGCACTTAATGTTATAGCACTTATATTGCTATTATAACTAGTGAGCAAACATGAATATGCTAAAGCCAAAATACTATAAAACTAGGCAATATGGTGGCATGGCTGGGGTGATACTCCATTGGAGAGGGCCGTAGGAAGGTCCATGGTCAGGTGGCATTTGAGTTCAGCCCTGAATAAGAAGAGGCTAGCCTCAGGCAGCTCTGGATGAAGGGCATTTCTGAAAGAGGGAACAGCAAGGATAATGACCCTGAGACAGGGTAAGTGTGTGATCCAAGAAAAGAGAAATAGTCAGTGTGGCTCATGAAGGAGGGTGGAAGGGAGTGGGTTCAGAGAAGCTAGAGAGATGCGGCAAGGGAGAGGAGTGGTCATGCAGGGTCTTGGGACCCCTGGAATAGACTCGGGTTTGAGTCACAGGATAGAGAAATAATGAAAATTATTTGAAGGAAATTTTACAGAAGCATGATCCCCAGTTTAAATGAGCTATTCAGTTCGGCTGTATTCAAATAGATATGTTCCATTATAATGCAACATTTCAACCTCGTAAGAAACAAGACACCTGCAGATGAAGCCATAGTCTTTAAAATGTTGCCTGAATTATTTTCTGGGAGATAGGAAAATCAATCTCTCAACAGAAAAAAAAAATAGCAAACTTGCTAATGTTATGGGAAGTTTCTAAAATAAGGGCAATTTCACTTCTCACAAGCTGTCATTAGATTCCACTGGAGATTCTACTAGCTTAAAAAAAACCTCTGCACAAAACAACATCAGGCCCCTACAGTTAATGCAGACAAATGGACTTTTTGATAGCAAATTGTGACATTACACAGATGAGTCTATCATGCATTTCCCAAGTATAAAAGAAAATATAGAAATTAAGTGGAGTAGAGACCTAAAGAAATTTGGCAATAACTACGTGTGCGGCAGCCTAATCAGCTGGCGAGCTCTTTGAACTTATTAATAGAGATTTAACATGGAAAACACAGCAGGTGAGTTTTCCTCCTTCTCTGCTCTTTTTTTTTTTTTTTTTTTTTTACACAAACTCAATAGAAAGTTTTACACTTGTATAGTTTTAACAAGTGGGTTCAAGTTTCCACAGAAACTTTCCTTTCAGGAAAAGCATACCAGAAGAACATTCATTCCATGCCTTTTGAGTGTACAAATAGGAAAACTTTAATAGGGGAAACACAATTTTTTGGCAATAAAGTCACCTAACAGTGGGACCATTTCCAAAAATCCATTCTCCCAATGCTTCCTCTCCCATGTGTTGTTAAAATGTCAGCTTTACCTGGAAGGAGCAGATTAAGTGTGCATTTTTTTTTCCCAGAAACTATCTTCTAGGTAGCAGATTCTTGACTGCTACTTGTCATTCCAGACAATGCCATCGAATTTGGAATGCTTCTCTTTTTTTGAGGAGAGAATAACATGTAACTCTACTTTTAAGTCTAGCACCTGTTTTAAGTCTTGATGTGACATATGAAACCTTGAGATACAAGAGATGTTAACCTCCCCTCCCTTCTCATTATGAAGACTCCTAATGAATGACTATATTTGAGCTCTTGTTTTTGTAAATGTAAGCACATTGGTGCCTGCAGGCCTACCACTGTGCCATCCAATCCCATCAGATCTCGGAAGCTAAGCAGGGTTGGAGCTGGTTAGTATTTGGATGGGAGACCTCCTAGGAATACCAGGTGCTATAGGCTTGGGAGAAGGACCTGGCAACCCACGCCCAAAGAATAATCAGCCATTGAAAATCCTATGAATAGCAGAGAAGCACTAACAACAGTGTTTCACCTGTTGTAGGTAGGATCACTGTGAGTCGGATACTGACTCAAGGGCACCTAACAACAACAACAACAACAACAACAAAAACAAAAACAACAACAGCAGAGCACATTGGTGATACTCATGGCCTTTTGTTTATTTCTGCCTGCTCTTCTTTGGACCATTTCTCCACTATGAATGATTCACTGAATTAATGGATGTTTCTCTCCAATCTTATCCGAGTCCTTTTTTACTATAATCAGTGTAGCCACTACATCAGAAGTCATACTTATACCGTTTTTTATCCTTAAAACATTTTACTTTTTGCAGTACTGAGGGTTGAATCCAGGTCCTTGCGCATAATTTGCAAGTGCTGTACTCCTGAACTGTACCCTCAGCCCATGTTTTACTTTTTGTTTTTGAGGCAGAGTCTCACTAAGTGGCACAGGCTACGTCTGGCCTTGAATTTGAGATACTCCTGCCCCACCCCCATTCCAAGTCACTGGGATTACAAACATGTGCCACCATCCCTGGCTTCATTTTTTTATTATTAAAAAAGTAATCTATTATTCAGAATATAATTTTCAGGTATATCTTTTTAGGAACTTGAGTTCTTCATATATTGAAATTAAATTGCTATTAATATTATTGTTGTTGTTAGTTGCAATCGAGTTGAGCCCAACTCATAGTGACCCTATGTACAACAAAAGGAAACACTCTCTGATGCTGTGCCTTACTGCATATTATGTCAGTGCTCCTCTTCTATTCATAGGGTTTTCAATGGCTGTTTTTTCAGGATTGCTTCAGGAGTGGATTGCCATATCTTTCTTCCATTTGTGTGGTGTTGGAGATAGAACCCAGGGCCTCAGAGAGTGCAGAGCAGCGCTCTTCCAACTGAGCTAAACCTCAGCGCCATTAAAATTATTATTGAAAAAAAAATAAAAATTATTGTTAGTCCATATCACAATAACTGTTAAAATTATAATTGAACTTGAATTAAAAAACATAATAAGTTTGATTCATCTGTATTTTCATTCAAATACATAGTATCCTTCCTATCCTGTGCATTTTGTTTGAACTTTTTTTTTCCTGATTTATAAAGCTATTTTCCATGCCTTATTGTCTATCGGTATGTAATTTTTACTGTAATAGAAAGAGATACTTCTCTAGTGGTGTATTGTGTTTCAATATTAGTTGACAAATCTCCAAAGGAATGTCCTGACACCTATCATTAGTTTTAGTGAAGTAATGTCAAGTTGTTGTTGTTGTTGTTAGGTGCCGTCGAGTCGGTATCCGACTCATAGCGACCCTCTGTACAACAGGGGAAACACTATTGTCAGTGCTTCTCTGCTGTTCATAGGGTTTTCAATGGCAGATTGATTTTTTGGGAGGGGGTTGCCAGGTCCTTCTCCCAAGCCTACAGCTTCTGGTATTCCCAGGCAGTCTCCCATCCAGGTACTAACCAGGCCTGACCCTGCTTAGTTTCCGAGATCTGATGGAATAGGATGCCACAGGGCTATGGCTGCAGGCAATGTCAAGTATAGCATTGAAAATTGTGCGATTGTAAACATCACCCCCAAGTTATAGAGGATTTTATTCGTGCTCTGCCTCCTTAATTCTAAATATCTTGCTAACCTCTATGGCTTCATGTGCTCATTAATATTCCAAGGTAAAACAATTGTGCCTTGAGATGAGTGCAAGGTTCATGCTTAAAACTTAAGGATATAATGCCACATTTCAAATAGTCTTCTTAGTAATTTTGAATAATTTTGTCTGACTTCTTGCCAGACTTCTTTTTGTGTCATTGTTTCACCTGATAGCATGACCAGAATCTAATGCAGACAAAGGGCACAGAAGTGAGCACAGAAGCTCAAAGACCTGATAATAAGGACCTGGAAAAGATGCCAGAAATGCAGAGTCATGTAAAGGGAGAAGGGATAGGCACATAGCAGCACCGGGGCTTCATTTATCCTCTCTGTGCTGGAAAATATAAAACCTCATTCTAGGAGTGAGGCAATTGACAGCTTTGCCATGTTTTTTGTTGTTGTTTTTATTTACTTGAACACCAAAGGTCACTGTCAAGAGAAGGGTGAGAGGGAGAGTTCATTTTTAATGGGTATAGAACTTTAGTTTACAAAGATTAAAAGATTTCAGAGATTTGTGATAGTGATAGCTGCACGATAATGCAAATGTACTTAACTGTCTGTGAACTCTAGACTTTAAAATGATAAAATGTATGACATGTACATGTTGCTACAATAAAAGGTAGTAATCCAAGAGACATTAATGCCCAATGATGTTTGATAAGCTTTGTTATAATTTTGTTATGTCACATTATGGTTTGTTATGCTATGAGCTTAAGCATCTATAAGGCCTAATACATTTCCTATTAATTCCGAAATTCAATGAATTTATTCTCTTTTTTTAAAAGAGGGGCCAAAGATCACCTGGATTGATAACTTGTAATGGGGAGAATACTTGTTTGTGCTTTGTAAGTCACTGCAATAGGGAGGTTATTTGTTATGCAGCAATGCTGCAATAATAACTGACAGATATAGACTATCTTGCTCAATTCTAGTCTGCTGGTAACTCGTTTTAGAGTCTATTGTTATGAAAGATATTCAAGGTCTTTAGAAAGGACCTTTCAGGGAGTCTTTCAACATCAATATTTCATTATTTGATTATATCAAATTCGCTTAAGTAATCTTTCTTTTGCCTTCCAATTTTGCTACTCTCCCCACCTCACCCAGAAACAGGGTTTTATCTTTCTACTCTTCCTTCTCCTACATCTGCCTTCTTTATTTTTCTCTAGTTCTACTTCACTACCATCCCCCTCTCACTATCTCACCACTCCTATACTTTCCTACTTGCACTGTTAAGAGCTGGTGATACAGAGGTGATGAACACATGCCTACTCACCCTTGTGACCTTTCAGGAAGCTTGCTGTCTAGTGGGAAGGCAAAAAAGGAGACAGTGAACTGCCACTCCAGAGTGTTGGGAACCACAGTACATAGTAGGTGAGGTCACAGGAGACGGAGGAAGAAAGCTCAAGGAGAAACTCACATGGGAGACATTTGGGGGTTGAGACTTAAAGGATGCTTGTTGTTGTTAGGTGCCATCAAGTCAGATCTGACTCATGCAAACCCTATGTACAACAGAATGAAATACTACCCAATACTGTTCTATGCACACTCTCGGTTTATATTTGGACTCAGTGTTGCAGTCACTATGTTTCTTCTCATTTTGAGTCATGCCACATCAGGAAAAGGTGATCCCAGGGGCTTTATTCCATGCCCATCATTAAGGTCAACTCTACTTTGAGGAGCTAAATCTTCCCCAGTCATTTCTTGAATGACTTCCAGCCTGGGTGGGGAGCTCATTTTTCTGGCACTATATTTGATAGTGTTTCTCTGCTTATTCATAGGATTTTCAATGGTTAATTTTTTTCAAGAGTGGGCTGCCAGTTCCACCATGGGTGGCCCTGTGGGTATCTGCAATACTGATAGC
Organism: Pedetes capensis; assembly: GCA_007922755.1. Lineage (NCBI taxonomy): Eukaryota > Metazoa > Chordata > Mammalia > Rodentia > Pedetidae > Pedetes > Pedetes capensis. Next base: position 279,493 of record VMDO01000562.1, on the reverse strand, counting down.
ATAGCTTTCAGATCTCCTCCTCCTACACCACTGCTGCCTCCTTCTTCCTCTTCCTCTTTTTCCTCTTCTGCTTTCTCTTCTCCTTCTCCTCCTTCTCCTCCTCCTCCTCCTCCTCCTTCTCCTCCTCCTCCTTCTCCTCCTCCTCCTCCTTCTCCTTCTCCTCCTCCTCCTTCTCCTTCTCCTCCTCCTCCTTCTCCTTCTCCTCCTTCTCCTCCTCCTCCCCTTCTTCCTCTTTCTTCTTCTTCTTCCTACTCCTCCTTCTTTACATTTTTACAAAAATTCTGTATGCTAATCTAGTGCAGATGATCTCCATATTTTTGGATGAGGATACCAAAACCCATGGAAGTGAAATGTCTGCTTTAAGATCACATCATTCATCACTAGGATTGCTTGAACTCTGAATAACATCTTCAGATTATAAACAGGCTACTGTTTCTAAATGAGTCTCAAAGGGTCCGCAATAAGGCCCCCAGTGCCTGTTAGCAGGAAGTTGATATTTATTAATGCCTCAATTTGAAGATCTACCTTCAGATCCCTTCCCCAATCTCTTATTCCCTGGAGTTCTCTATTACCTTGAAGCCTTTGACAGATCTCACTTCAGAACACATCATGGTGAGTTTTGTGATATATATTTAGTCACCTCTGTCCAGTTACCACTGGACAAAGACCAAAGGAGGCTTTATTTTTTTCTGCCCCCAGGGAAAATATCACGGTCTCTTTGTTAACATGGACAAACTCCTCAAGCTTCCGAGGCCCCAATTTCCTCACTTGCAGATTGGATGCTATGATCTACCTAATAGGAATTAGGAATAGGTGATGATGTAGAAGCACTTAGTATAGTGCCTGGTGTATAGCATCCACTGAGCCAACAGAACCTTCCTTTTTTCCCTTCCCATCATACAGCCTTCACTGGGTTCCTCCTTTCTTTCTGTCCTCCCTCTGGAAATTTCAGTGTTGCCCTTTACCTTTAAGCTGCTACCTCCAACATCCCTCAACCCTGATGGTCCTGGAAAGCACTAAGAGAAATGATGGCAGTCTGCAGGCATTAAACCACTGACATAGCTTCAACCTTTACAAATGGAAACTCAGGATGAAAAGTACTCATTTCGTTCTATGTTCTTTGAAAGGTTAAAGTGTTCGCCTAGGGTCTTGTGAAAGCCAGGAACACAGGGCTGCTTTCCATGGCAGCAGGAGATGCTTCTGACCTGAGACCCACGAGGGCTCTGCAGCCTCCCTTATCTCCTTCTCCCCACTCCAGTCTACCCTATTCTTTTGGTTCAAGTTCTCATGCTAGAGAGTCTAAGGTTGGGGGCCAGAAGACCAGTGTTCCCATATTACCTCTATTACTATCTATGTAGGCTTGAACAAGACATTTATGTTCTCCAGGTCACATTTTTCTCATCTGTAACATAGAGATGTTGATAAAATCAACCACATGGGATCCCTGAATACATTGTTAAATAAAGTTGATAGTCGCAATGATTGAGCACTTGCCACGGATCAGGCCCTCCACTAAGTCCTTAGCATCCATAAGACTTCCTAGGACATTAAGTTGTAAAATCTGAGGGACCCATTGCTCAGAGATTATGTAGCTTTCCTCAGGGCCTATAGCTGAGGTGTGCCAGAGCTAAAATAGACTCCAGCACCCTTACTCTTTCCACTGGGCCACACCAACTCCCTCAAACTTGTTTATTTACCTAAATGATAAATGTTTGTATAAAGTTTACTACCTACCAGACACTTTCTAGGCATAGCACATGCATTAACTTATTTCATCTCCATGACAGCTCTGTGAAGTTGTTCTTGTTATTAGGTGCCATTGAGTCATGTCTGACTCATAGTGACCCTATGTCTAATGGAATGAAACACTACCCAACCCTGTTCCATGCCCAGCACTTTGTTGGGGCTTCTCTGCTATTCATAGGGATTTCGATGGCTGATTGCTTTGGGAGTGGGCTGCCAGGTCCTTCTCTCAAACCTACAGCACCCAGTATTTCCAGGTGAACTCCTGTACAAGGAATAACCAGGCCTGACCCTGCTTAGTTTCTGAGATCTAACAGGATCGGAAGCCAGGGTGGCATTGCTGTAGACCTGTGAGGTTGGTCCTGTCTTATTATTATCCCCAATTCACAGATAAGGAAATTGAGACACATGGAGTTAAAGTGACTGTCTCAAGTTACACTAGTAAGTGCGCAATCAGAACTGACACCGAGGGAGTTTTGCTCCAAAGGCTAAGCTTGGGAATACCTAGCTCTGTGACATCACCCTATGCCCTGGTGGATATGAGGAGCTTGTGCCCCGGCAGGTGCTGCTCACCACCAACCCTTGGGATCATGTTCTACCCAGCACTGGGCATCAGGTGCTCTGTCTTGGATGTGGCTAGTACCCACTCCCTCTACCCCAAATCCTTTCTCCTGTGAACAAAAGAGAAGGCCAGATCTCTCCAACACAGATCACACTGGGATGAGATAAGAACACAGAGGGCCTGAATGCCTGCCCAACACAGACACCCTTGATGAAGCAAGTGCTGCTGCATTCTCTGTGACAGCTGCTGGTAACTGACTCCATGGGGCCAAGACCTACTAATGCATTTTGTCACTTTGAGAAGTGCTTCCAATTACACATACTGGTCAAAGGCCACGGTTTAAAATGTGTTGCAATGTACATTACTAATCTCTTTCGTAAACTCAGGTAGCACAGGCTGTTAGAATGTCAGAGGTGGAAGGACCTGTGAATGTGTGTGTGTGTGGGGGGGGGGGGTGGCAACACTTTTTACTCACTGGAATCCTGCAAGTAAGAGGAAGAGGGATATGACAGCCAAGCCAGGGAGTGGCCAGTTCCAGGACAATTAATTTGCCAGGATAAACTGTTTGAAGTTTGGTGTCATATTTTTATTTTAAGAGCTTTCTCCTTGGTCCCTAAGTGTCTGAAAGACAAAGTCTCAGACGGATCGGTCTGTTGATTTTCAGAAGTGGGGATACATTTGTGTTGATCAGTCTAACTACGTTTTCTTGCTTACCTTGTGTTCCCCTTCACCAAAGCTCTTGGATACTCAATGAAATTAGGGGTGTTCGTGTTCTTCATGATGTTAGAGCCAAGATTTTAGCTTTTTAGTAGTGAGGTCACCTAGAGTTAACCTCAGAAGTTCCCATTTCCAAGGGTTTATTGTGTAGGTATCCTTGCTTCAGCTTCAAGTCAGTGTTCACAACTTTCCATTTTTCTTCTGAAATGATTTTTCCTCTCCAAAGAGTCTATAGAATCATACATTCTTGGGCATGGTGGAGGGAGCTTCATGGGTTTTCTTTGAATGATGACCCCCAGGTACGGTGAAAAAACAAGAAAATAAGTACTCTCATACACTTCAGATACTGATGTAAGTTATCACCATCTTTATGGAAATTTGTGACAATGGACATCAAAGGCTTTGAAATTAACAACATTATTAGATGTACAATTCCCATAGCTAGAAATGGCCACAAAGTTTCATACACAAGATTGTTGTGGTTGTTGTTGTTAGGTGCCATCGAGTTGGTATCTGACTCATAGCGACCCTCTGTACAACAGGGGAAACACTACTGTCAGTGCTTCTCTGCTGTGCATAGGGTTTTCAATGGCAGATTGATTTTTGGGAGGGGGTTGCCAGGTCCTTTTCCCAAGCCCACAGCTTCTGGTGTTCCCAGGCGGTCTCCCATCCAGGTACTAACCAGGCCGGACCCTGCTTAGCTTCTGAGATCTGATGGGATCGGATGCCACAGAGCTATAGCTGCAGGCATACACAAGATTAACTGTTGCAATATTACTTATGATGGGAAAATTTGGAAAAAAAATCTTGAATGGTCCACAAAAGCGGATTTAGGTAAGTCCTGGCACATCCACATAAGAGAAAGAAATCTTTCATAACAATAAATTAATAACATAACTCTTACTACTGAACAGCTTAATTCATAATATATGGGACAAATAGCAATCCTATGTGGTAGATGGTATTATGCCTATTTTACAGATGAAGAAATCAAGGCTTTCAGGACAAAAGTGACTTGCCCATACTGCCATAGCTAGTAAGTGATGAAGATGGGATATAAACCCAGGTTATCTAGCTTAGGATTCCATAATATTAACCATGATGCTATACTTCTTCTGAGAGACTATCTAGTGATTCTTGGTAAATATGTACAGGTAGAGGATGCATAAAAGGACTAGGGCCTCAGTCCATGCTAAGCAAGCACTCTACCAGCTGAGCCAAAACCCCAGCCTGTTCTTTATGATTTTCTGTATTTTTCAAAATCTCTTTGAGGGCATTATTTTTGTTTAATTGGAAAAATATGATGGATGCAGTTTCCAAAAGAAGTGAATTCAGACAGTGATGTCATCTAACCCCTTGTTTAATCAAGAAATCTATTTGTGTACCATCTCTGATAAGCAATCCCTTGACTTTTACTTGAACTGCTCTGTGGACAAGAAGCTCATGGATCTCTCTGTATTAAGGCTGATTTAATATAAGAACAGAGGGAAGAGTGATCTTGAGGTTGTTTATATGTGGCACATCCCAGTCCACAATGGAGGGAAGCAGCTAGGAGGTGTGGGTTAGAACTTCAGGGATGCTGAGAACATCAGTGGGAAGCCTGATGGGCGAGGAAGTCCCCAGCACATTGCATTGGTTTTGTCTCATTTATCTAGCAGCCAGTTAGTAAGATCATTCAAGAAACAGATTTTTATTGGGCAATGATGAGGAATCCCACCTTTAAAGTGCTTACCCTGAAAAAAAAAATGCCATTTCACAACAATAAAACTGGCAAAAAGTAAAACCTAGTGTGGGTGAGTATGTAAAGGATTCTCCTGCACTGCTGGGGGGAATATAAAGTAATGCAACTTCAGGGAGGGCAGTTTGGCAAATTTTTTATATTTATCAAAATAAAATGTGTACATTCCACTTAACAATTCCATGGTTAGGAACCTGCCCAATAAATGTAAGCACAGGGATATTTATTATAGTATTATAGTATATATGTGTGTATATATATATTTACAGCATTGGTTGTAATAGAAAAGATATACAAACAATCTTGAAAGCAAAGAGTCTTTCAGTGGGGTCATACTAAATAAATTATGGGCTGGGGATTTAGCTCAGTTGGTAAAGTGCCTGCTCTACACTCTCTGAGGACCTGTGTTCAGTCCCCAGCACTGCAAAAATGGGAGAAGGATGTGGCAATCCACTTTAGATGTAATCTCAAAACAATCAGCCATTGAAAATATGAGCATGGCTATGAGTCAGATTTGACTCAATGGCACCTAACAACAACAACAAATAAATTATGGTACCACCATATGGTAGAATGCTTTGAAGAAATCAAATACTTAAAGTTAGCTGATGTGGGAGGATCTTGATGATATCTTATTAAAAAGCCAGATATAGAACAGAATTTTAAATAAAGAAGACACCATATAGAGAGATGCATACAAGAGAATAGACATGTTTTTTCCCCAAAAGAAAATACAAGGACTGTTCTCACACTGTTTGAAGTGGCTGCCTTTGAGCAGAGGGCTTGGAGGAGTGAGGAGAGAGAATTTTACTTTCATCTTGTGTCAATTTTGTTTGAAATCTCTATTACATATTTCACTTTTATTTTATTTTATTTTATTTGTGGTACCAGGGGTTGAACCCAAGGTCTTGGCGCTTGCATGCTTTGCAAGTGTTGGACCACTGAGCTGCCACCTCTAGCCCTTTTTTTTTTTTTTTTTTTTTTTTTTTTTTTTTTTTTTTTTTTTTTTTTTTTTTTTTTTTCACTTTTTGAGGCAGAGTTTTGCTAAGTTATGCAGACTGCCTCTGGCCTTAAACTTGCAATCCTCCTGCCTCCGCCTCCCAAGCCCCTGGGATTACAGGCATATGCCACCATGCCTGGCTTATATTTCACTTATTTTTTAAAATGAAGGCAGAGGTTATCTAGGAAATTGTAGTCCATTTTTTTGTTCTCATTCTTGGTTTTCTACCTATCTATACTAAACGACTAGTATTTGTTATCTTCTAAAAATAATAGAGCTGCTCCCTAAGGCTCTGTGATGATCTCTGCCCCTCCTCAGAGCGAAGCATAGAACCTGTCTGCACTTGCTCCTCCTGGTCCTAACCGTATTGTTTGCTCAGTTGGTCCTCTTAACCCTCCTGGCTGTGAGTCAATGAATGAGCCCATACTTGGAGCAGAAGACACAATGGACTTACCCAGGGAGAGCCAACCCAACAGCAACATACTGTAACAAAAACTACATCCCCAAGCTTGGAGCCTGGAAAGTACAGCAGTTCTTTTCTTGCTCATATAACATAGTCTCCTGTGGTTGAACTCCTCTCTGTCATATAGTGACCCAGGGATCCAGTCTGCACCCTCCTGTGGGTCCACCCTTTGTGGCTTCAAGTCATCCTAGCATGGAAAGAATCCTTGCCCCCAAGATCCCTGTTTTTTTTTTTCTTTCTTTTTTTTTTTTTTTTTTTTTTTTTTTTTTTTTTTTTTTTTTTTTTGTGGTACTGGGGTTTGAACCCAGGGCCTCGCGCCTGCATGCTTTGCAAGTGCTGGACCACTGAGCTGCACCCCCAGCCCACTTTTTTTTTACTTTTTTTTTGAGACAGGGCCTCACTAAGTTATGCAAACTGCCTCTGGTCTCGAACTTGCAATCCTCCTGCCTCCACCTCCCAAGCCGCTGGGATAACAGGCGTGCGCCACCGCGCCTGGCAAGATCCTTTCCTTAATGCCTGCACAGGTCCTCCTAAATGCTCTCTCACCATTCCTTCAGTCTCTTATAGAAACCTGATTTGTTGATCTCAGCTCTTCCCCAACTCCTTGGATAAGAACTACACACACAAGCTTTTTGTGATAATGGATTTTATGTGTCGACCTGAAGGGCAACCAGGTGTCCAGGTATTTGGTCAAGCATCATTGTGGGTGTTTCTGTGGTGCAGATGGGGTCTGGATGAGATTAACATTTGAATCAGTAGACTGGGTGGAACATATGCTCCTTCCAACGTGGGTGGTTGGCATTCAATCCATTAAAGGACTGAATAAGGTAAAAGTAAGAACAAGAGTTCCTTCTTTCTGCCTGACTGTTTTCAGGTTGGGACATTAGTCTTCTGCCTTCAGACTTGTACTGAAGTTGACACCATCAGCTCTCCTGGGCCTCAGGTCATCAGATTCAGACCGGAGCTCTGCCACCAGAGGTTCTGGGTTGGTCTCCACCTCACTGATTGCAAGTCTTGGACTTCTCATTCTCCACAATTGCATGAATCAATTCCTTGTAGTAAATGCGTGTGTGCACACACTGTGTAATCTCTTGGTTCTGTTTGTCTGGAGAACCTGGAGTGATGCACTTTGTATGCCTTTGCACTCCTTCCTAAAAGAGCAGCCAGAGAATATTTCTCCATTCCATTGAGTTGGCCTTGGTCATATGACATTCTTAGAACAAAGGAATGTTAATAGACACTATAGGAGTGGAGGTTTTGCATGTGTGTGCACAATTTAGCTCTGTCATATGCCATGAGAAGATCATGTTTCAGATGGCTCCTGGCCCTTCAATTTGGGGCCAAGAATAAGCATACGTGGAACAAACTTGAATCTGACTTAGCCTGGACTCTGGGTTGGCCCAGCTCAGCCCATTACAGATAAGCCTAGCCTTAGTCAACCAATGGACCAGTGAGCATGAAAATAGTCATGTCTTGCTTAATGATGAAGATACAATCTGAGAAAAGTATCATTGGGTGATTTTGCCATTGGTCAAACATCATAGAGTAGTACTTAGGCAAATCTAAGTGGTAGCCTATGCACACATAGGCTGTGTGTCCTGCCTACTGCTCTTAAGCTATAAACCCATGCAGCATGTTGCTGTACTCAATATTGAGGAAGATTGCAACACAATGGTAAATATCTATGCACCAAAATATATCTAAACATAGAAAAGGTGCAGTAAAAATATAATATACAAGATGGGTATAACTATTAGGACACTTACTTTGAATGAAGCTTGGAGGCCTGAAAGTTGGCCCAAGTGAGTCACTGAGTACCCGGGAAGGGAATGTGAAGGCTTAGGATATTAGTGCCCACTAGTATAGAATTCATAACACTGTGCACTTGGGCTATGTTGGACTTATTTTTAAAATATTTGTCTTTAATAATAACTATTTGTTGTTGTTAGGTGCCGTCCAGTCGGTATCCGACTCATAGCGACCATCATAGGGTTTTCAATGGCTGACTGTTTCAGGATTGCATTGGGAGTAGATTGCCAGGTCCTTCTCCCATTTTTGTGGTGCTGGGAATTGAACTTGGGGCTTCAGAGACTGCAGCGCAGCGCTCTACCCACTGAGCTAAATCCCAACCCTAAATTAACTATACTAGTCAGCTATGGTGCTGGGATTTAGCTCAGTGGGTAGAGCGCTGTGCTGCAGTCTCTGAGGCCCCAAGTTCAATTCCCAGCACCGCAAAAACGGGAGAAGGGCCTGGCAATCCACTCCCAAGGCAATCCCAAAGCACTCAGCCATTGAAACCCTATGAGGGTTGCTATGAGTCGGATACCTACTCGACAGCACCTAACAACAACAACAACAGCCAGCTATTGTCATTGTAGAAAAGAAACCCCTCAAACACACTTATGGTGGAAGAGGTTTATTAGGAGCTCATAGAGAATCAGTCCATCCTGACAGGAGGGCAGGCATGGTGGAGGTGTCAGGGCCTGTGGCAAACGACCTCACAGCATGGTAGACTAGGAAGAGAGAGAGAGATCTAAGCCTCCGGTGTGTGCAGAGGGGGACTCCAAAGTCCTACCTCCAGTGACATCTCTTTTGCAAAGCTAAGACCGTTCTCCCAAAGTTCCATGATCTCTACAAACTGCACCACAAGTGGGGGACCAAATGTTAAAGCACATGACCTGTGGGGGACACTGTACATTCAAACCATAATGTTAACCTTAATGTAAATTTTTACTTTATAATTTTTTTAATTTTTAAAAAAAGTTTGACTTGTTTTTGTTTTAGACAGCTATTACAAATATTATACAGCTGTATAAAAATATTTGTTTACATTTTTATTTTATAAGCTTTTTTCTACTTTTAAGTTATTTATTTATTTATACTTTTTAAACTTTTTTCTTAAAAACTAAGATGAAAGCACACAGGGTAGCCTAGGCCTACTTGAGGTCAGGGTGGTCAGTAGTAATGTCTTCCACCTCTACATCTTGTTCCATGGGAAGGTCTTTGTGGGGCAATAACATGCATGGAGCTGTCCTCTCCTATGGTAACAATACTTCTGGAATCCTCCTGAGGTCCTGCACGAGGCTCTTCCTGAGCAAGGGTCACTCTTTTCGGCAACGTGTCTATGATGTTTTGCTGGGTTTCTTTCCTGTTTTCATCACAGACTCACTTGTAAGCAGATAATGCAGATGGAATGTTCCTCTCCCGGAGCAGAAACCTCTCAGTGTGGGGGCCCATGTTTTCAGACTTCTGAAGGAGTTGGTCAAGGTCTACAAAAGCTTCTGCTAAGTCCTTCACTGAGGATTTTCTTGAGGCTTCTTTTTCTTCTCCTGCAGTTTCCTTTCTTTCTGCCCCCTTCTTTGGCCTAGTCATAGGAATTTTTCAGTCCTATTATATAATCTTTTGGGACAACCATCATCTGTGGTATGTCAGTGACTGAAACATTGTTACGTTGTAGGTGATTGTAGTTACTGTTGTAAGCCACTGAGATTTTAAGATTTCTGTTATCAGCAAAAATTAATATACATGGACCCCATTAGAATCCCAACCTCAAAGGAACCATGGAACACCCAAAGTCTGGGTCTTAGGGCTTCTGAAAACCACATGTGTAATCTGGAGCCCAGACAGGGAAGGGCTTGTCCCTGAAGTCACTGAGCATTGCCCAGAGCCTGGGTTTTGAGAGCACAAGCCAGAACTTCTTCGTGACGAAACAGCCACCATTTGGCACAAAACAGGGCTCTGAGGCCTAGGGATGCTAGTGCTTTGATTTAGACAAGACAGGGGGAATGAGTGTAAAGGGCCACAGGAGGAACTGGAAGGGCTAGTTGGAATAGCAGAAGCTATTAGCAGAGGGAACAGAAGACTGAGCCACTTTCTCTCATGTCCCTGGTTAGCTGAAGTCTGGGAATCTGTTTGTGGGTCCAGCTACTGCACAAATTCCCAGAATTCTCATGACAAACCAGATCCCAAGAAGCCTGGAAGAAATGGCAACATCTCTGTGCTGATTTTCCAGGTACTATTTGTACAATGTACCCTCCAATTCTTGCCCTTTGTGTTTTGTGCCTGTCATTACATCCCAAACCCTCAGGCAACTAGGGAAAGGAGTCCAGGGTATGATTGGCTTCTTCTCAGTCCCAAGCACACATCCAGAAGTGTGGGCGAGTGTGTGCATGCACTTCTATCCAGGGTCCCAGGCAGAGACTGCAGGCGCACGAGCTCCATCTGTCAGGCGAGGGCGCCAGCATCAAGCGAAGTGCACTGGAAAGAGGAGGAAGCGTCAGTCAGCCAGCAGGAGTCTGGTCCTTGTTAGCCCTCCTCTACCTCTTCTTTTCTTCTCAGCCTCTCTCCTTCCCCTCTTTCCTTTACTTTTCCTTCTCTCTCTTCCCTTCTACACTTTCCTTTTCCTTCTCTTTTCTCTTGGCCTCTCCTTTCTCATCACATGTCCCATAGGTAAGGACTGAGCTTCTCTAGCACACAGAGGGCAGAACTGTGCAGCCTCTGCTTTGTGAAGCTGATATTCCAGAAGGGATAACAGGTAAGACCAAGCATTAAAATGTGTAATCTATTATTGTAACCATACAAAGCCAGTGAAGAAAACTAAATAATGCCATAGGAGGGAACTCCAGGGGAAATGTAGTTTAGCCTGAGGGTTCAGGAAGACCTCTATGGCGAAGAGCATTTAACTGGATGCTTGAAGGATAAGTTGCCTGGAAGGAAACAAGGATGGTCCAGGATGAAAAAACTGCAGGCAGAAGAGCTACCATGTGTGAAGAAATGTCATTTCTCCACATGCTCAAGGAACTGGAGGGAGGCTCAGAGAGCAAGGGGAGAAGGGCACAGGAGATTAGAGGGGCAGCTGGAGCCAGAGCGGCAGGGATTTGTGGTTTATCCCAAGTGCATCGGGAAGCCAGGAAGCTGTTGGATGTCTTAAGCAGAGGACTGACACAATCCAATTTTACCTTGTAAAAAGATAAATTTGGCAGCCCTAAGTAAAATAGATTGGAAGAAACCAAAGAAGAAAAGCTTTAAAAGTTCTACTAGCGGCAGTTCAGCAGGAGGATGATGGTGGGTAAGCTCAACCAGTATCTGAGGAGATGGAGAGAAGCAGACGGAGTCATGACATACCTCTGTTGCAGGATGAATTCTGTGAAAGTTTTGCCCTGTGTGCCCCAACCCCTGCACTCCCATTATCCAGGACCTCCCTATTTTGGTAGCTGAGTGTGAGACACCTGCTGCTTTATCAGAATTATCAGTGAGGAACTAAAAGATAATGACATCATATCGTCAGTCTTTGGGATGAAGAGCCAAGATCCAGATATGCAATAGAAAGACTTGGAAGGAAAGGAAAAGGAAATTAGGCTGAACTGGGTGGGGAATTGGGACAATTGCAGAGGAAGGGAAGAAGTTTGTAATATAGGTAAGGGTCTCCATAGTCTATTACATGCCCTCAGAGGCAAGGAGAGCACAAAAGCCCCCCTGCAAAGGTTTTAGTATCTTCGAGCAAAAAAGATCTGCGTTGATTCCCAGGTGGGCCCCAAGAAAGTAAGCAGGGTCCAGGAGTTCCCCAGCAGTGTGTCAACCTGAAGCTAGATTTTGGGACCACCAGTGCTATCAATCCTAAGGGAACAGAAGTCCAGCCCATTCCATACATGGAGGCTCAGGGAAGTCATAGGGCTGAACTGAGTTCATCCAGTTAAAATCCACAGACCTTGATTTGTGCACTCCTATGACCTACAACTCCCATGTGTCTGTCATCTTGTCATGCTGTGGGGGTTTGGGTGTCGCTTTGATGATGAAAGTTATGTCACTGGAATTTTAGCAGGGCCACCCATGGTAGGCAGGTGTCAGCTGAGCTTCCAGACTAAGACAGACTAGGGAGAAGGATGCAGCTGAAATAATTAGCCATTGAAAACCCTATGAATAACAGAGAAGCATTGTCAAATATAATGCTGTAAAATGAGCCCCCACCCCAGGCTGGAAGGCATTCAAGAAACAACTAGGGAAGAGTTTCCTCCTCAAAGTAGAGTTGACCTTAATGATGGGAATGGAGTAAAGCCCCTGGGGCTCAAAATGAGAAGAAACATAGTGCCTGCAACAATTTGCTAGACAAAAAGATTACATGCATGGTACAGGGTTGGGTAGTGTTTTGTTCTGTTGGATCTGACTTGACAGCACCCCAAAACAACATGACCTATTGTAGAAAGATGCCAAAAATACATGAATATCTTCTAATATTCCTGAGACTTCTATGTGAACCCCAAAACTTTGGGACCCTGGGGAGGAGCACTGGACTTGGAGGAAGCAGACTCATCTTCAAATCCAGATTTATTCCCATGCCGAGGAGACGATTCTAAGAGCCCCCTGCTGAGCTCTCTGAACCTCAGTCTTGTCCTCTAAAGATGGGGCAGAAGTATGAGCCTGCCCTGCTGGGGTGGACAGAGAATCAAAAGAAATAAATACAAGGGAAATCTATGCAGTGCCACACTCATGGAGGTGTTCTGTTTAGAAGGACACAGCTGCCACCATGTTGAGCCCAGTGAGCCCGTCTTTTGAGGGTTCTAGCAGCTTCCTTTGCTTGACTTGGTTCTATGTCCTGTAATTTCTACCTGTTGGTTCTGCTTCTGCCCATTGGACTGCACACGGCAGGCCCCATGTCTCTTGCCCCAGGGGCCCACAGGTAGAACCCTTCAGATCGAAGGTACAAACAAGAACCTCTAGAGGCTTCCTGTCCCCCCAGCAGTGTCTTTTGACCTTCGCTTTGAGTCCCTCACTCCCATCATCCTCCCTAGTGACACCTCTGCTTGCTGATGTCCTAAGGGTACAGTGCCCAGGTGGGTCACAGACTGGCTCATTCTCAGCAAGTTCTGCTCCATTTCCTGTAGGGAGTGCCCCAAAGCCTCATTGCTGGTGTCCAGGATGGCTGCCTATGAATAAAAGCAGCCATGAGTTGAGATGATAGAGAGGCACAAGGCAGAGACCAGTGACAGATAGATGTCTCCATTGCTTCTCCCACCAGGGAGATGCATCATTCTTATGGTTATCATGCCTGCACAGAAAATGCGAAAGAAAAACACAACCATAGCCCATTTCCCAAGGGAAAGAGCAAGTGGTTTTCATGAGATCATGCCTGAGCCCTCCGGAAAACGCTGGATTCAGCTCCATGGGAGGTAGTAGAAAGAGACGGGCCTGGAAACCAGCGCACTGATGTGGGAAGAGGAGAGAAGGGCTAGAGATGGTAGAAGAGATGGCTCAGAGCCTGCCCAGCAGGTGATCCTTAATGTGGGCTTCCTCCCTGCCCTGCTTCCTCAAGGTTGATGCTTCCTCCTGCCATGTTGCACATTCCCCCAGCTGGTGCAGTGGGGCAGAGAGCACTATAAACTCATCCCCACATGCTGGGTCTTTGTTCCCATTTTGTCCCTTGGCCCTTCTGGGTTTGCTGTCTAAACTGTGCTTGGGCTGCTGCATGCCCCTGAGTCTTGTGATCCTAATTAATGTTCCTCTCGCCAGCAGCATTTTGATTTTCTACAGGATGCTCAGCCACCGCCCCCCCCACTGGGCCAAGCTAGAACTGGGGACCCAGTGGGGATTCTGTACATGCTCCTGGAACCACTTCCCCAAGGAAGAGCTCCGCTGTTCTCCGGTGGCACCTTGGCTGTGCCATGACACCCATGGTGGAGAATGGGCGGAGGTACAGAGATTCAGGATAAGCCTAGGAGGCACTGGCAGGGCAGGATGGGATTAGATGAATGTGCAAGGTAGGCAAGGAGGTCCTGAGAAGCAGCCCCTGCATTGAGGTACTTCACCCCTTCAGGGACACCTTGCCTTCCCTGGGTGTAGCTCCTCTTCTGTCTCAACATATGCTCCGGAGTCTGTCAGCTTCAGTGTGATGAACTCAGCCATTTGCTTGTTCATTCATTCACTCATTCATCTGTAAATACATTTAAAGTGCCTACATACCAGGGATAATGGGGACCCAAGACACTGTCCTTACCCTCGAGGACTTCAGAGCCTAGTGGAAGAAGAGTACAGACTGAGTTAATACTTTGTTGTTGTTGTTGTTAGGTGCCGTCGAGTCGGTATCCGACTCATAGCGACCCTCTGTACAACAGGGGAAACACTATTGTCAGTGCTTCTCTGCTGTTCATAGGGTTTTCAATGGCAGATTGATTTTTGGGAGGGGGTTGCCAGGTCCTTCTCCCAAGCCTACAGCATCTGGTGTTCCCAGGCGGTCTCCCATCCAGG